>JADRCH010000058.1:8180162-8261562 GCA_019843965.1 Rhynchomys soricoides | reverse complement strand
ACACACACACACACACACACACACGCACGCACAACTACCACACATACATATCCCAACATACACACACACACGGGGGGCGGATAACTTTTAGGAAAGGGGGTACCTTTTGCCCAGAGGACCCTCCTCATATACATACTCCTGTGTGCAGGTGAGGATGGTTTATCTCCACATCCAGAAATGTCAAAGATTGGCTGGCATCTGTCCTGGGAAGGCACCCCTTTAGTTCATAGTCTGCATTTAGAGCTGTCTGCCTACAGGGTACCTTGATATACATTGGACATTATCTCTGTTAGGTAAAGTCACCCCTATTTTACAGCTGAGGAAGGTGAGACATAGAGGGGCCCACAGGCCACTCAGCAAGTCACTTTAAGTTTTGAACACAGACTGACAGACACCATAGGCCCTCTAAGTAACTTCTCTATGCTTCCATTTTCCAAATCCCAGACATGGATTTCGGCCCATCAGCCACCCAACTGGGGGCCTAGACCCTCTGTACCAGGTCGATAGGTAGGGCAGCATGGGAGAGGGCTTCTCTTCGATGGCTGGGGCTGGGCAGGTTCTCTACTTACAGCTGAGACCACACCCTGAGGAACAGCTTTACCTGCAGGTGGAGCCCATTGGCTTGGAGGAGGTGATAACAGATGCTGTGGCTGGGCTACCCCATGCGGTCCGAGTCAGTGCCAGGGACTTTCTGGATGCTGGCACCTGGAGTGCCTGGAGCCCAGAGGCCTGGGGCACTCCTAGCACTGGTGAGAGACAAAAACAAAGACAAAGGGTGGGGCCCTCACCCCAAAGCAGTCTACTGGACAGTCTTACACATCCCCTTGTTAGGGGCCTTCAGCACTGCTGTGCTGCCTTATTCGATAGCCTTGCTGGCCTGCAGCCCTACCCTGACTTGTCCCTCTTCTTCACCTCTGCACATATAGACCATAGTCTGCAAGTCTACAAGCCAGATCCCTAGAAGCTGGCCACACCCTTTGAAACTGCCTCCTAGTCCCCTACCTCTGACTTAGGTTTTAGCCCCGCCCCTGCCTTAGAAAGGCAGAAGCTTCTATGTACACCTCTTGGGTTTCAACCTTCTTCAGGTCCCCTGCAAGATGAGATACCTGATGGAAGCCAGGGACACGAACAGCAGCTAGAGCCAATAGCTCAGGAGGACAGCCCCACTCCTTCAAGGCCTTCCCTGCAGCCAGACCCAAGGCCACTTGGTAAGTTTGATGAATTGACAATGTTTGGAAGATGGAAGTCCTAGACAGAAGACGGCACCGAGAATGGCTAACACTGCTCTCCTAGTGACATGTGGCCTTTTCCTTCAGATCACAGGGACCCCTTGGAGCAAGTGGCTGTGTTAGCCTCTCTGGGAATCTTCTCTTTCCTTGGCCTGGCTGTTGGCGCCCTGGCACTGGGGGTCTGGTAAGTGAGTGCCTTAGCTGTACCCCCTACAGCTAGCTGCTTGGATGCTCAGGGACCACATCTGTTCCCACCCTTGCTGATTGCCTGCTGATTGCTGGATTTTGGAACCACCTCTCCCTACCTGGCTGTCCTTTCTGTCATGGTTCCTCATCCTTTGCTAATAAATCCTCTTGGAGGAGACATGGTACTAGGAAGACAGCTGCCCTTTTATGCTTCAGGCTGAGGCTGAGACGGAGTGGGAAGGATGGACCTCAAAAACCTGGGTTCTTGGCACCAATGATTCCGGTGGACAAGCTTCCAGGTGAGTACCATGTAATCTAAGTACTTGATTGAGTGTCTGACTTAAGAACCAAGTGCCCTATTAATCTTGTGAGTCTCAGGAATCACCAGAGTTGGGTCTTCTCCTTTTATCTAGGTGAGGGAGAGAGCTAGTAGACCTTTCATTCCTGAGAATGAGAATTTCTCACAAATGGGTCTCTTCCCTTAGAATATTGGGAATTATAGGTAGTTCCCTTCATTTTCAAGGTCTCAGAACTGATATTAACACCTCTCCCCTTTAAATGTCCTGGATCAATGCTTGCTTCTCTCCCTGATTTGAAAATCCTATTACTGTTGTGTGTTGTGCATGTGTATGGTATGTATATGCAGACACATGTGTCATAGCATGTGTTTGGAGTCTTTCTACCATTACATGGGTTCCAGGGACTGAACACAGGTCACTAGGCTTGCTTGCTTGGCACTGGCTCCGAGCATCTTGCCACCTCTACCCGTGGCCCAGAGCTATATCTACTTCCTTTAGGGTGTTTAGGGCTCCCTCAAAAACTGGCTCCTCTGCTCCAGCTTAGGGTGTATGATTTAGAAATGCCCCCTTTTATTCTCAGGATGTCTGGATCCAGTCCTCCTGTCTCTTGATATGCTCCCTGTTCTTTTAGGAATTCCAAACCTGCAGAGGACCCCGGAGAACTTCAGCTGATTTCATCTATAACCCTGTGAGACTGGGTGGTTAAATGGACAGACAGAAAGAGGCAGGGCAGAGGATCCCTATGCATGGAGGTCTCAGCTGGAGGTCTGGAGCCCTTTTCTTTGACACCTACACTCCAGACTTGCTGCCAGCTGAATGCTCTCTGGACTTCTGATGTCCTTGAGATGAAGTCCACCTGAGGAATGTGTATAGAAGTCTGTGTTCCTGTGACCATGTGTATGTGAGACCGGGAGCCTAAGTTCTCTGTATGTGTGTGTATAGATGATTGGAGTGTGTGTGCTGTCTTGGGCTTGGCCCTTCTGGGAAGTGTGAAGAGTTGAAATAAAAGAGACGGAAGTTTTTGGAGATTGCTGTCTAATGTTGCTTTATTACTTTTGCTATTGGGGGCTCGAGTACATTTTCTTTTGTGGTACCAGATTTAAACTGGGTACAGTCCCCTGGAGCCTTTTCTCGTGACGCTCTAACCACCGAGCCAGGCTGCGGTTCTGGGGATGAACACAAACACTGCGCCGAGCCAGGTGAAGCCTGGGAAGGGAAAAGTCCAAAGCTAGGCTCATATTTGGGAGAGGAGCTTAGGTAGGGCTCAGGGGTTAGGGGTAAAAGCCAGATGAAAATCTGATAGGTCTTAGAATTAGTAATGGGGCTAGGGTTGGAATGAACACCGGGGGTGTTAGAGGTGTCAAGGTTGGGGGCAGAGCTCACACAACAGCCTGAAGGTGACAGTCCCCATCAGCCTCCTGCAGTTCCACACGGATGATCCTCCTCAGCAGCCTGTTTGGGAGTGGTTGTCTATAGAGTTGAGTACAGCAGCTAGTGCTGGAGGGCAGTGGCAGGGCTGGAGAACAACAGGACCACCCTTCAGAAAGGTCTAGACCCACAATCTGCTCTAATTAGATAGCTAGAGGTCCAAGTTTCTGGGCCCTGTTCCTTCTGGTCCACTCACTCAGCATTCTACACCCTCTGGAACTTACCTGCCTCAGGAGCTGGGCTCAGAAGCAACAATATCAGCGGGAGGCTGCCGACAGGAAAGAGCCCCTCCATGCTGCTCAGCCTAGAGGTTTCTTCCTTCCTTTCTTTCTCCTCTGCTCCCCTAGCTTTTATCTAGCTGTGCTTTGCCTCAGGCACCAGGTGAGTCAGGCACAGGTGGTGATGCCTTGCTTATCTTGTGATGCTGGTCTCTAAATCTTGGCCTGTTGTCAGTGACCCTATCCCTTCCGGGACTGCCATTTCCCCACGGGCTTCTAAGCCCTGAACAGAGAGGATGAGAGAGAGCTAACAAATGATGTAGGGCTGCTGTTACAGAAGCTCAGGACAGCCATGATCCACAGTGGCATCTCCTGATAGTCATTTACACTCACACCCAGAGCCACACATTCACAGTCATACGTTGGTCACGTAACCTTATAAAGTCACGCCCATGAATGTATCCTCACAGAAAAAAATACACAGATCCAGTTATACCCCAAGGCCCCACTGCAAAACATTTGCATTTTCACAGTCATTGTCCCGCTGAACCTTATTAGCACATTTGCACTTCTGATGGAAGTTTGTGAGTGGGTGGGAACAGAAGGCAGGCCAGCACGAACCTGCCTTCATCTTCTCCTCCCTTCTCCCTACCCTGCCCTGCATTTTTTTAATCAGGAGAATTTGATGGGCCTGGGACCCTAAAACAGACTCTTCTTGGCTAATAAGATGTTTACTATGAAGGAGGGAAACTGAGGAAGAGAAAAGTTCTTTGGTGCCAGGCTGCTGGGGTTAAAGCAGGCGAAAGCAGTTAGGTGTACAACGGTGGCATATACCCTATCGCCAGCACTCGGCAGGCAGAGGCAAACCAATCTCTGTGAGTTTGAGACTAGTCTGGTCTACACAGTGAGTTCCAGGCCAGCCTGAGCTACATGGTGAGATCCTGCCTCAGCAAACAAACAAATCAACAAAATTCCCAGAAGACAAAGCCCCTGTCCCAAATCTCACCTTCTTGCTTCTGCTTAGTCTTGTTCCATGGATGCCAGCTTGTCAGTGGGAGCCTGGGGGGTTCCAGACTTAGCCTCTGGCTTGTTGGAGACATCGGACTCAAGAACAAAGTTAGGTCGTCTCTTTTCATTCAAATTCTATGGTCTTTCCATTCTGGGCTTGAAGGAACATACCCTTCCCAACCCAGGTTCAGAAATACCCATTTTCCCAAACTCAAAGCACCTGCACCCCGTCCTATGCATGCTTCCTTCCGTCAGAAGTGCGAATGTACTAATAAGGTTCAGTGGGACGACTGAGGAAACCCAAATGTATTGCAGTGGGGCCTTGGAGTATAATTGGATCTGTGTGAAAAATTCCTACTCTTGAGTCAATGCTTTCTGGAAAGTTGTAGACTGCCTAGGGTGGGGTGTGTTTATTGGGCTAATGGCCTAGACTCCTAATCTGGGGATTTCAATTCTCCAGTTCTGCTCTGGACTTAAAATATAAACTGTGTCATAACACCAAGAATCCATCCCTTCTCTGGATATTGAATTCCTGCTCTGAGGCCAGTCATCCCCTGTGGAGTAGAGATTATAGAACTCCCACAGCCTCTGAGCAGCTTTGGCTATAGCTACACTGAAGACCAAGCCTTCCTTCCTCATGACCAGGATGAGACCAATAGGCCCTTTCTGGACATTTTCTCAGAGATCTTATGACAGTCTGGAAAGATGTGGACCCAGGGCTAGTCAAAGCATTTGAAGGGGTCTTTGATGTAGATATTATGAAGGCATGGCTAAAAGTTTGCACACTTGAAGGTAACCCACAAGCCAGAGGCTACTCATCCTGAATTTTTGATACCAGAAGCTTCAGGGCATCTCTCTTACTCCCGATCTAGATCTTTGTCCCAGGGCTTAGGTGTTCCACCAAAAAAGAAATTCTAAAGAACTGCACCTTGCCCACCCCGCCCATCCCGCCCACCCTGCTCAGTCATCCTATCTACACGCTCTCGGTTGGTTGTTCGACATTTGTGAGCTCTCCTGGACTTGTCAATCCAGAGATCTTTGGAAGGCAGAAACATTTTCCTGGCTGTGTACCCTTCTCTCCTTGTTTTGGCTTCTCCAAAGACATGGAGGACAAATCTTCTTTCCTAGCACAGTGAGCTATGGCAGGGGCAGTGCCAGGCTAAAAGTCAGCTTTGGGCTCAGCCAGGATCCAGGTTGTCTCCATAACACAATCCTCAGGTGCCTGTTCTGGGGTGGGAGTCGGCGTCTATGTGGTGGTGCAGAGGACAGTCTAACTCTCAGCCACTGTAAGGATTAACTGGTTCCAGAGTGATTTGGGTGGACAAGGTAAACATGGGGATAGCAGAATTCTTAGCAAACTGCTAGTTCTTGCTGATGCCAAGGACTTTTAAAACTGTGATGGGGCTGGCAGGATGGCCCTGATTCCCTGAGTTCCATCTCTGGAACCATATGGTAGAAAAAGAGAACTGAGTTCCCAAGCTGGCCTTTGACCTCCGCATGCACATGCATCATGGTGGGTGCGCACACACATGCAAACATACACATAATAAAAAAGATAAATACAAAAACAAAAAATTGGGATCAGACCGGGGGAGCCAGTTTGGGGTTTCAGCTATAGGAAGGAGCTTGGACCCTCAACCTTTGTCACTCTCCTGGGGTACACTGCTGGAGGCAGCTTCTAGAAACTGGTCCTTCCTCTCACTGACAGCTGACTCCTCAACTTTGACTAAAATGTTTTAGATACACTCCCAGGAAAAGAAGATTCTTCAGACATCTGGCAAAGTTACAGCTAGAGGAAGGTGGTAACAGATGAACTTGTGGGAACACTGATAAATGGAAGAAATATGTAGCCTATTCTCAGTGTGGGTGCTTTTGGGGAGGGTGTGACACGGAGCCGGTCACTGATAGTAACTGGAAGTCTGATTCTAGTCTGACTCTTGGGAGCAATGGAGGCCTAGACATGCAAGGGCGTCCTACCACGGAGGGATGCCCTGTGGGTTAAGAAACAGCAGGTGTGGAGTGGGATTCCCAGCACCAAAGGCGGCTGCGGCGGTAAAGTCAGGAAGGCAGTGGGCGTGGCTTTAAATCTTTAATGCACCGGCTGTCTGTGCAGCAGCGGTGGGGGTGCGACAGAGGAGACCACGACCTGAGCGCTGGGGAGCAGGCCTCAGGCCGCTCGACAAACAACTCATAAGGCCCCGCAGAGGCTCCAGCTTCTGCTCCCGGGGGTGCGCCGAGCTGTAGGGCGACCCGACAATGACATGAGGCGGGGCAGGGAGCCCTGGACTCCCCCACATCCGTCCACCGACACTGAACCTCGTTCATGCCCCCACGAGATCGCAGCCCCCTCACCTCCGCTCCCTGCGCCACATTCGCAGCCAAGGAAAAAAGTAGAAGCAGCCCCAGTAGATCCTGCAAAGACAAGGCAGAGCCGGACCGGGAGGGGCGGGGCTGACCCACAGACCCCACCTCTGGAACCTAGCCCTCAAGAAAGCCCCGCCCCCAAGGGCTGGACAGCAGCAGCCCACGCCCCTCGAGGGCCCGCTCCGCCCGCCCCGGGACGTTCACCTTCCCCCAACCCCGGCCTCATCTCCCTCCTCCGCATCTCCCGCCTCCACTCACTCCTCCTCCGCTTCCAGCGCCACCTCGTATCTCCTCAATCGCGACATGTCCCGGGCTCCGAACGATTCCTGGGGAGCAGCATGATAGGAACACTTATTCCCAGTCGCAAGTCCCCTTCTCCATCATTCCCAGGACGAGTCTGAATAGTCCTTAGGTACACTGAGGCAGGTGGCCCCCCCGGAAGCCAATTGTCACAACGGGACGGGATGGGATGGATGATATGGGAATCACTAGAAGTTAAAGCGTTAGGAGGACGGTTATCTAGGGACTGGAACGCAGAGTCACCAAGGAGAGAAGTCTAGCGGCAGTGGAGCTGGGACATTTAAGCCCGGGATGGAGATTTTGAGGGGCTGGAGTCACCTGAAGGGGGGCTCAGGGGTCGGCACAGCCTAAACTCCCCGCCCTCCCTGGCTCCGCCCCGGAAACGGACCGTTAACAATTACATCACAGGGATACCTTCGCACTCTATGGGTGGGGCTTGCGTATCACCCGGAAGGGGAGGAACCAGGTTTTTGTCAGAGGAGGTGGGATCAAAGAAGTGGCATTGTGTTTTTGTTGTTTAAGGGGCATAGTCGGTGTTTATTAAGATGCCAGACACTCAGGACCCTCTTTTCTGGTATGGAGTCAGATTCTAGAGTTACACAGGTTGGTAGACTGTGACCTTGTCTCGAGACAGCAATAAAACGTGCTTTGGGATTCTCCTCAGTTCCTCTCTCCCCCTTACCCCCACTTTCCTGACTTTTACCTTGTCAATTGTTTTTCTTGCTTGCCCAGTTCAGCTTGCCTGAATGACCTCAGACCAGAAGGAATAGGCCACCAGCGAGAACACAGTCTAGAGCAGGCTAAGGTATGGAAATATTTCTTAGCTTCGTGGCCTTGGCCAAACCATCTAATTTTTTTCCACACTCAATTACTATTGAATGTCTAGGAAATGCCGTGTCCACCTTCTTTATATCAGATTTTCAGCTCATTGATCAGTGTCTTGGGAACCCTTATTGTAATGGACATCTAGAGTGGAACAGTTGTTGAAGACCGTCCCCTTAAATCTACGAAGCCTCAGGCTAACTTTAGGGTGCAGATGTCGGAAATGAAGGCAGTAAGAGCTGGTAACAATATTTGTCATTGGGCAAATTCCCCACTGTCTTCCTGTCTTGAGGGGGAGCATCCCTTTTAAACTTCTTAGTAGCAGCATTAGTTCTTACTTAGTTTCTGTTCTGACTACCACAGCAGGAGTTTGGATAAGCGGTATGGTGGGCAAAATGGCTTAGCCTCTTGTAGAGGGCTAGAATTTGGTTCCTAGCACCCACACTGGGTGGCTCACAACCACCAGTAACTAGCTCCACGAGGAGCTGATGCCTCTGGCCTCCGAGGGCACTAGCCCTCATGTGCACGTACCCCTTCATAATTAAAAATAAAATCTTTTAAAAAATTGTCATTCTCAAGGGTGGGAGTCAGGGTCAAGAGTAAGCTCCAGCTGCCTTTACTTTCCTGCCATGACAGACAGATTGTGCCTTGAGCTGTGAGCTAAAATAAACCCTTTCTCCCTTAAGTTACTTTTGTCAGAGTATTTTATGACAGCAATAGAAAAGAAACTAAGACACCTCTCCTCTTCCTGTTCCATGATCTGTGAGGGTTGGAGGAAGAGGGAAGATACAGCCCCTCGTATTCTGGGAGCACAATCACTGGGGTGGGGTAAGGCTAGAGGAAGTCACTTCTCACATTCCCCCAAGGTCTGCCCAGACTCACTGCATAGCCATCCTCTGAGCTCCACTCCTCCTGTGGATTATCAAAGTTGAAAGAAAGCTCTTTAAAAATCAGATCTCATCCCTATGTCTTGCATTTCTGGTTGCCAAGATTTTGCCCTCCTGGTCTGGCCAATCCCACCCTTCTCCTGCATTGAATCCGTTTTTCTGTGCTCCATAGCTCCCAGAAATATCAAGAGATAAAAATAGTCCCATGCACCCCTTTCTACCATGCTCTCCCTTTTTTTGGATTGAGGGATTTTTGAGGAGGGAGCTGGTCAGTTCACAGAGAAGCCAAGGAAGTAAGGATGAGAGACCTGGGAAGCAGGTCCAGGAAACAACTTGTCCGAGTCTACTGAGAAAATTGTATAAAAATTACAGACGTCGATTTATTACTAGAAATAGAAAGGGACAGTGGAAGCCTGGGTTTGCTGTAAGCCAGGTCCCCAAAGCTGCTCTTGCCCAGGACATAAGGTGTCTTGTCCTGGACTGCACTTATATGGCAGTTTAGGAACTCAAGAAGGGAAGCCACTCAGAATTTGATACTGAGGTGATGCAACTCACTATGCCATAGCATCAAAGGCTTTCCTGTTTCTGGAGGTGACTGTTTCTGGTCTGCTTGTCTCAAGATACCTCAATCCTAGCACGTCCTGTGGCTGTGCTTGGGAGCAAGTGAGAGAGTGAGTGAGATTCACATCAATCCAAGGAGGACAAGACTCTGCTGTGAGATTCTAGGCCTACTGTGGGATGCTAGGCCTACTGTGGGACAATTGAAGGGCACGTGGAGAACAAGATTCAAGAAAGTTCATGGGGGAAGTCCCTTAGGAAGACTACTGTGTAAGCTAGGCCTACTGTGGGACACTGGGCCTACTGTGGGATGCCAGGTTGTTTTTTTGTTTTTTGGTTTTTTTTTTTATTTCTCAGCCTTGGGATATATAATCTGATGGATTTAACTGTGGTCTGCATTTTTCAGATTCTTTCTTCCCACTGGCCACCTATTTATGTCTATATATTCACCATTCTTTCCTCTTCTATTATTTCTTTTACTTTTCTAAAGGTGATAAGTTATGACATTAATATTTGTTGATCCTTAAATACCAGGTGCCATACTAAATATTTCGTCTCATGGCAGCTCTATGAAGTAGATTTCTTGTGGGATTTTCTGTTCATACAAGCCACTTCTTTTCTATTTATTTTTACTACTACTACTATTACTATTATTATTATTATTATTGTTGTTCTTGTTTTATTTAAGACAGGGACTGACTGTGTAGCCCTGGATGTCCTGGAACTTGCTATGAAGACCAGGCTGGCTTTGAACTCACAGAGATCTTCTGCCTTTGCCTTCCAAGTGCTAGGATTAAAGGCCTGTGCCTCCATGCCTGGTTCTGACTTACTATTTTTAAGACAAGGTTTTGCTATGTGTTCCAGGCTGGCTTTGGACTGGCTTTGATAGGCATTCCTTATGCCTCGGTCTCTCCAGTGCAGCATTACAGGAGTCTGCCACTTTCTATGGTGGCGGTGGTGGGGCTATCAACCACACTGCTGTGATCCCAGTATGCCAATCCTGGAACACTGTGGTAGATTAAAGGCCTGAGCATACAAGCACAGCTAACCAGAGCTTCTCATGAGGTTTGATGTTTGGATGCTCTACAGATTACCATGAGAATTTAGACGGAAAGAAGAGAGACTGGCTGTTGAGATATAAACAGGTCACCTGTATCAACCCTTTTCTCCCAGCTATGGCGCAGGGAACATGGTAGATGAGGAGTGGAAAGCATGTAAGAGCTGGGGGGGGGGGAGGTATGCTGTGAAATGCAGTTTTCTGACCACGAGTGACACAGCTGGCCTACTCATGAATGCACAGACGCTATGGTTACCTACGTAAGACCTCTACAAGATCAGCTAGCCAAAACTCTGTCATAGATGGGGCAGATGATCTCTAGGCCCACCCCTTACTGAGGTGCTATTGGTAGCTGAAAGCTTCAAGGGCAGGGTCGTGGGACAGGGATCGATTTATTTATTTATTTATTTGAGGATGTGGTTACTGGCCGGTTTCTCATGCTCCGGTGGATAGCCCCACACCCATGTACATATGGGCAGCACTAACTGAACTAGTGGGTTATCAAAAAAGAAAAAGAAAAAAAGAAAGTTGGGAAGGAGATGTTGGAAGGATATGGGGAAGTTGGAAAAAGGAATGGGGGTAGATATGATCATATTTCATGGTGTGCCTGTATGGAAGTCTCAAAAATAAAGAGAAACAAACAAACAAACAAAAAATGGGGGAGCTAGAGAGATGACTCCAGTGTACTGCTTTTACAGAGAAGCCGAGTTTGGTTCTCAGCATCCATGTCTGATGCAGCTCACAACTGCCTGCAGCTGCAGCTGCAGCTCAGCTCTAAGTGACCCATCGGCTCTGACCTCTGAGGGCATCAGAACACATGTGTCCATAACGCCCTGTACACACAATTAGAAATAATATTAAAAATAGATCTAAAACAGCCCCTTAGACCTCAGGTGTCTAGTGGCCATGTTTACGGCTCCTAGGAGATCAGTAAATGACAAGAATATGATAAGAATAAGACCCCGCCCACAGAAGGCGTTCATCGAGGTATGGCAATAGGGATGCAGAGGTGAGAACACTCGAATCTTTATGTGACTGGAGGCCAGGGTCTGGGCTGGGTCCTTCCAGGTCCTTGGCTTCTTATCCAAAGAATTGAAAGTGGGCACTCACCCAGATTTGCACAAGTAGCATGTATTCCAAGCAAAGCAGTAGAGAAGATCCAAATACACCGTAAGAGGGCAGCCAGCCACAAGAGTGAAGATCCGAAAGGCCCCAAGTTTTTTTGCTCATAAATTGCATCCTGGACACACGTTCCCCTCCCTCCCTTCATCCAATCTCTCCCCTCATCCCCCCTCACCCCCAGACCCACCCTGCTCAGGAAAGAGCAGACCTCTCAGAGACATCCACCAAACAAGGCATAACAAGCTACAGTAAGACCAGGCACATACATCCCATCAAGGCTGGATGAGGCAAATCCTACAAGTAGACAGAAGCGTCAGGGACTGTTAGGATTGAATAGCTTGGTGTTTCTGAAGGGTCCATTCTTACTTGTGGCTTCTTTTTATGGGGCTAAAGAGGAGGAGTTTGGTCGCAAGCAGTGCAGTGGGGTGGTTTTCTGTTGTTACTCATAGATTCGGTTTAATATACATATTTTCCTTATATACGTATACCCTTCCATAGTGCCCCGACTTTGGTCATGTGCACATCCCATTGCACACAGGAAGAAGATGGTGAATAAAGCATTCTCCCTCAGGGTTTGCTTGAAGACAAGGTTTGACTTATTCCACATACTCCCCAGACGATTCAGACCAGATCAGCCTTTCTGTCTTTAAACGGATACATGGGTGATACAGTTGAACGGATAGGAGTGGTCTAAATTTGATTGTTACCAGGAGCTGAGACGTCTGCTGTTCTGAGAGGGAGATGTACAGCTGGAGCTCTGAGGGTGTTCTGCAGTTGCTAAGTGCATTGTTTGGAGAGGGCTATACGTCCACAGTTCACACAGGTAAAGAAGCTAAGCTGCCAAGTGCATTATTACAAGGGGGGGGGGAGGGATGAATAATTCAAATCAAGTCCCAGCTTACTAAGTTATTTCCTATGTTTGCCCGACTCACTTGGATTCAATCAGGGTTGAAGGCCATCTTGTTCCTTTCTAATGTTTATTTTTAAAATATTGATGTGTGAGTGTATGTTTGTGGCCCAGATTCTATATCAGGTCCCCTGGAGGTGTAGTTACAGGCGGTTGTGAGTCACTTGACCTGGATGCTAAAACTGAACTCAGATCCTCTTCAAGAGCAGTACGTGCTCTTAACCACAGAGCCATCTCTCAAGTTCTGAAGAAAACCTTTGAGCCCTCCTGACTCTGCTTCCTGAGTGCTTGGAACTGTCCATCACCAGGCCCTTGACTCATGTCTGTCATTTTAAAGATTACTACTCCAGTGCTTGCCTAGTATGCATGAAGTCCTGGTTTTGGTTCCCACCACCACACAAGTCAGGCATAGTAGCTTGTAGTTCCAGTACTTGGGAGGTGGAGAAGCAGGAGAATCAGGAAAATCAAGAGTTCAGTTTTATTCTCAAATACATAATGAGTTCCAGGTTTGTCTGGCCTATGCAAGATCCTATCTCAAAAAACAAGCAAACAAAGACAACAGCAATAACCAGAGCAAAAGCCCCTCTATCCCAATCCTTTTTTAAAGGATATAATTTTATGTGTATAAATGTTTTGCTTCATGTATATAGGTGTACAACATGCACGCCATACCCACAGAGGATGGAAAAAGGGTATCAGAACCCCAAGAACTGGAGTTACAGATGGTTGTGAGCCACCAAACCAGGGTCCTCTGCAAGAAGAGTAAAGGCTTTTAACCTCTGAGCCATCTATCTAAATTCTTATCTGCACTGTTCCAACCCTGAAACCAAGCTAGTACTGAGCAAAACAAAGGGCTTTCCAGCCAATAGTTTCCAGTAGACTGCCCGTTTTTATTAAGTCAGTATATCACTGTGCTTTCTAAGTGGATTCTCAAAATATTTCTCCAAATATTTCTCTTAGGAAAAGAGAATTGTCCTTGTGTGATTGTGTGTGCAATTGTATACATGTCTGTTTAAGGTTGTACTGTGACTATACATTTATATGTCTCTAGCATCCCCTTGAATGAATACATACATTATGCACATATATACAGTACATACATATATATGGTGAGTATATACATATATTTATTGTGAATGTGTACCTACACATGTATGAACGTATTAGGGTCCTTTGAAGTGTCAACACTTGTATATTTGTGTGGGAGTTTGTTTTCTGGAGTCTTCCTTTCTTTTGTCTCTCTCTCTCCCTCCCCCCCCTCTCCCTCCCCCCTCAGGACTTGTTATCCTGAAGCTCATTATGTAGTCTCGAGCAGTTTCTAACAATTCTCACTCTCCTGACTTAGAAGCTTCCTGCCTTATTTTCCTAAGCGTGGAGAGTACAGCTGTGCACCACCTCACTGGGGTCTTCTTCTCTATGTTAGGTTTACCACAAGTCAAATGAATGTGATAGAGTTCACTGTAATTGACCTTTCACATGCACATGCTGTGCCTCGGTCATGTCCACCCCCACCTCTGTGAGGCTATCTTCCGTTCTCTGCGCTCTGCTTAGCACCCTTCCCAGGCCCTAAGTAGTCTTAATTTCCTCCTGTTCTCCTTTTCCCACCCCTAGTGGCCAGCACTACAAGGATTTTTTTTAAAAAGATGTATTTATTTATGATCTATATAGCATTCTGCCTGCATGTATGTCTGTAGGCCAGAAGAGGGCACCAGATCCCATTACAGATGGTTGTGAGCCACCATGTGCTTGCTGGGAATTGAACTTAGGACCTCTGGGAGAATAGCCAGTGCTCTTAACCACTGAGCCATCTCTCCAGCCCAAGATTTTGTTTTGTTTTATTTTTTAGATAAATGTCTCACTCTGTAGCCAGGCTGGTCTGTAATTCATACAATTCTCCTGCCTCAGCTCTTAAGTGCTGGTATTATAGATATGTGCCTATTCTGTACTTCTACACAATTACAGTTTTCATAGCTGAGTGAGAAAAACTGATATTTGTTTTTTCACTCCTGGCTTGTGTCTCTTGAGATAAAATCCGAGACTGATCTTTTTCAGTTCGTTCTTTCGTGGAACACAGCTTCACGGGACCTGCAGGGGACGTTCTATGCCTAGGAAAAGGAGAACACAGGACTGGCTTAAGATCTCAATGTTGAGGCCTGCAGAGGGAGTCCAGGGAATAGGCTAAATGAGGTGTGAGGCTCCTGGCCCCTGGAGCATCAGGCTCTGGCTGTACCAGGATGTAATATTCCAGAAAGAACTGAGCAGGAAAGCAAGTGACTCAGCTTCTGAAAGTCCCGGGCCCCGGGGAGGGGTCCATTTCACTTCCTGTGCTTCTCCAAATCTGATCATGTCCAGAGGGTCTTGGAGCAGACTCAGGGGCAGAGCTTGGCCCCCGCAGACCCTGAGTGGGTGGAACGTACAGAGCTCCAAGAGTGCTGGGACACCAGGATGGGGGAAGTCTTGAGCAACTGAACAGCCCCCCTTCCCTGTCTCCACTCCTCTGGAACCTGAAGTAGTGTCATGGCTTGTTTCTTAATTTCTTCCTCCTTCAGCTCTTGTTATCTAAGCTACTCAGGGCCCCGAGGTGCTTGGGCTTGGACTGAGCTCTTTTAGGAGAAATTCAGGGAACTGGGACCCCTGGGAACGAAGCAGAAATGACCCGTGCAGCTAGCAAGGGGTTGTTCTGGAGGACTAGAGAGAAATAAGGGGAGCTCGTGATGGAGGGAGCTTTGAAAATGAGTGGGGCGCAGGGAAGATGGTCTAGGGAGGTTGAACAGCAAGCACCAAGACTCAGAGACATAAAAGAATTGTAGTTATCCCAACGTGGGTAAGTAGCGGGAGGGGTGGTGGAGAGAGAGGCTGCGGGAGAAGGGGGCTGAGGGAGCTATTTCTGGTCACATTCCTGAGGGTGAAGCCAGGGGATGGCCGATCCAACGCCAGTGTGCAGCCCTGGATGCTAGGCTAAAAAGCAAGTGCCGGGACTACTGGGCTTTTAAAGGAGCGATTCAGTGCTGCAGAGGGTGTGGGGGACGGTGCTGGAGGAGGGACCCTCTCAGGATAGGGGCTGGAGAGGCTGCGCAGACCCCAGAGATGAGAGTAAGAAACCTATGACTTCAGCCAACTGCAGAGGAAGAAACAGATGGATGAACGGGGGAAATAGAGATCCACTTCTGGCTTCCAGGTTGTGGAGCCAACTGTCTATTTGGGTTTTCTTCTTGGCATTCTGACAGAAGTCTAATTCCAAAAGCAACGTCTAGATTGGCAACACTTCCTTCACAGCTTGTCTCCTCCCCCAGTCACCCATCTCTGAGAATGTCACCGCCATCCCTCCAGTGGCTCCGGCCTGAAGCCTGCTGACATCCTGGGTTTTCCTTTTTCTTTATGCTTTATAAATAGCACCTCCCTGCTCAATCTATTTCTCCGTTTCGTCCGTGTGTCTAGACCCCTATTCATTTCCAACAGCTTCCTCCTGGGTGAGGACAGGATCAGCTCCTTCCAGGCCATGACTGACTTCTTCACTTGTTTTTATATTACCCATTTTCCAGGCCACCAAAAGGGTCTTTTAAAACTTTAAACATGATCATGTTACTCCTTGGCTGAAATCTTCCATAGTACTTAGAATTAAATCCCCCTTCCTTCCAGTAACCTGTAAAGCCATGGATCACATGCCTCTGGCCTTCAAGGTCCACCTCATTTTATACCCGGCTCTCCTGGTCTCCTAGACCTCAGTCTCTCTCCCTCTCCCTCTCCCTCTCCCTCTCCCTCTCCCTCTCCCTCTCCCTCTCCCTCTTCCTCTCCTTCTCTTGCCCTCTCCCCTCCCCCTCTCCCTCCCCTCCCCCTCTCCTCCCCCTTTCCTTTAGGCAATAGTTTAAAAGTCTCCTCTAAGAGGGGTCCCACGAGGCATTTTATTTTAATGGTAATAGTGGAATTGGTGGCAGTGCCCCTGTCTTGGCCCTTGAACTCAGAAGTGCTTGAACTGTCTGTGCCAACTGCCACACAATAAAGGGTTAACAGAAGAAGAGAATAACAAACACCAACTAAATCCTAGGACCAGCTTCAAACTCATGGCTATAGATAGCTTTTCTTTTTAAAGAGACAGGGTCTCAGTATGTAGTTCTGGCTGGCCTGGAACTTACTCTGTAGATCAGTCTGTCCTTGAATTCTCAGATATCTTCCCACCCTTTCCTCATGCTTGCTGGGATTAAAGGTATGTGGCACCTTATCCCTCTGGACTGTAGCTTTTTGTATTGAGTTTTCCCTCCATCTGTGCTTGCTGGCTTCCCCTTCTCCTTTGTTCGCTCCTTTGCTCCACTCCTGATTGTAGCTTCTTATGGCGCAGTTATTCCTCCCACCCAGATTCTGATTTAGTTGCTTTCCTGGGAGTGGTGCTCTTGAAGTCATGTGACCCACTTCTGCTAAAACAAACAGGAACAGAAGTGGCACATGTCACTTTCAATCAAAAACATTAAAGAAAGTGTTCTCAATGGCCGACTTCCTCGCCTTCCTTGACTAATCATGGGAATGTGTTGTGTTGAGATGAGGTGTGTGCTTCGTGCCAAGACATCAAAGCAGCTTGGAATGTTGCACTGCCACATGGGGCACAGATGTGCTAAGTGCTTGCCTGGACCCAGAGCTGCTCAGTGTTTGTGTGGGAACAGAATTTTGTTGTGTTAAAGTTCTCAGATTTTGGTGTCACTTGTGAGCACAGCGTAACTCAACCTACCATGCCAATCAGAGGCAGGTTGGTGGTTACCGAACAGAGAGAGAAAAGATCACAAGAAAGCAAGAGGAGGAAAGCATGTCACCCTCAGATCTTGGAGTTGAATATTGTTGTAGACCGACTCATGCCCACCCCAATTCATATGGTGGAGTCTTAGTTGAAGTGCAACCATATCTAAAGACAGGATTTTAAGCACCTCTATTCAAGAGGTGGAGACAGGTTGATTAGGAGTTCAAGGCCATCCTCAGCTATATAGTGTTGTGGGAAATATTAAAAAAGAAAGGATGTCACACGTTCCCGCGCTGTGCCCTGGTTCCTGGCCAGCCATGCACTGGTGGGCAATGGCCGACCTGCTTTCATCCCGTGGAGCTCTGAAGCTCTACCATCTCTCCACCCAGCTCACTAGGTTCCCACTGGCGGGTGGCTACTTTGCCAGCTCCAAGCTTCAATACCGTCACAGCCTCTGTGGTGCACATCAGGCAAACACACACTTTGCTGCTATACCTTTCTCTCTGGAATCCAGACGAACTGCCTCGTGAAAGAAAACGCAACATAAATTTAGCTCAGAAACAATGGTAACTCAATCTCTGGGCACAACAACTAAAACCTAATCTTGTAAGCCTTATCAAATTCTGATTCCTCTGGTGGTGAATCCTTGCGGATTGGCCATGATACCAGGAGACTCTAGTAGCTACAGCTTACCTATCTGCTGCCCCTGTTCCAAAAGGGGCCTCTTTCTCTCCTCCTGCTCTCTTCTCTTCTCCGACCTGGAAGTCCTGCCTATGCACCAAGTTATTAACTCCTTTATTCATTAGGGGATTGCTTCACAAGAAGTCATATGTGTAACTCACTCCTTGTCTGAAGCTCCTCCCAGGAGGGCAGAATTAGCAGAATACAAACAGCCTCAGGGCTATCTACAACAATATAGTGAGTTTGGGGTGATCCTGGGCAAATGAGACCCTGTCACAAAGACAAAAAAAGAGTTAAATGATGGCATAAAAATGGGAGCTTTAATACAGTGGGAGTGTGGCCCTATAGAAAGTATTCTCCCTCTTTCTTGCACACACACACACACACACGAATGAAAAAGGTGCCAAAAAAAGAGCCCTCACCAGAAACTGACCATGTTAGTGCCCTGATATTGGATTTTCAGACTCTAGTATTGTGAAAAAATAAATTTCTATTGTTCAAGCTGCCTTGTGTATAGTGTGTGTGTGTGTGTGCGTGTGTGTGTGTGTGTGTGTGTGTGTGTGTGTATGTGTGTGTGTTTTAATGATAACCTGAGCTTACAGATGTACTAGTTGCTAATGTTTTGAGTTGTCTGTCTTTGGGGAGGTAGTTTGGTTTGTGCAAGCAAAGGTGATACTATGTTGAATTTTTAAGTCAAGGGATGGGGAAGATAGGGATGTACACCCATGTTAGATAGCTGACTGTTGAGACATTTCTGTCTCACTGCCTACAGACTTCACCCTTTTGATGTTTGAAGAATGTCCTGCTTTGTTAGCCTTGGTTACTGCTACAGCTTGTTTTGCACCATAGGACTCAAAGGTCATGCACTCGTTTCTCCTTTTGCAACAGAGACACAGACATAGCACAGGCTTTGCTAATCACAAGTATCTTTTGGGGCCCATGAATAGGAAGCTAGACCCAGTGAAAAGGAGCAGGATTATCAGAGAATCTATTTTAGCGGTGACAGAAATAATGTCCATCTTACAGGGCAATTGAAGCTGTTATTACAGAGGTGACAGATGGTAGGCTGGCTATCTGTACAAGTGGAGGATCTATCTATCTATCTATCTATCTATCTATCTATCTAATCTGTCATCTATATGGGGATAAGTTAAATATGTTGCCCTGGTCCATCTATTTAAAAACACCACACCAAACTAATGGAGTGACTTCCTACCTTGAAAAAATACACTTTCAGAACAACTTGAAGGCCAAATTTGAGTCTGGACTCTTTGCATCTTGGAAGTTTCTCAATGAAATGAGTGTCAGTCCACTTTCTGTAGCGAATAACACACTGTCACACACTGGTTACATTATGAAGAAAGGAAGGGTTTTGTGGTTTATGGTTCTTGTCCAAGGCTAATGGTCCACATCTGGTGATGGCTTTCTTTCTACGAGCGCCTTGTGGTAATAGCAAGGTATCACATAACAACAGACACAGATCCTTCTGGTCTCTTTACCTCTTACAAAGCCACTAGAATTCAATCATGGGACTCAACCTTGATGACTTTATCCAACCCTAATCACTTCACAAGAACCTCACCTCAACACTGTAGCTTGGTTGTTTCTGCCTTCTCATCTGTCCATGAGGATTACATTTCTACATGAGTTTCATAGGAAACCATACTTAAGCCATTGAAAGGAGGAGGGAGGGACCAGTTCCCACCTGAGCCTTGTTCCTTCCCTCTTCCTACTCCAATTCCTATCTTATTCTGTTAAAGGGTCTCATAATCCTGAGGGCAAACATCCCAGTCCCATACTTAAGTACAAGCTCCAGATTCCTTACATAGAGCTCCCTCTTGGCTACCCTCTGGACCTAATATATCATCAGTGACCTGGTCCATCCTAGGAAGAACAGAAGAGGCCCATGTGGATAGTCCTGGAAGCTCCTTCCACAGGGCAGAGAGTTCACTGGATTTTAGTTCTTTGAATGTAGATTAAAAATAAGACAAATGGGATGTGAGTGGGCATCCATGTTCACTGCTGGGACTCTTTTGTCTAAAAATATGACTGGAGAAGGGTCAAAGCACCATGCTGTCCCCAAGAACTGTCTGTATTTGTCCTAGTTGTATTGTATGACTGAAGAGTGGTCCTCCCGCGCTTCCTCATTTTGCTGGTTTTTGCATCTTGCCAGGGCCTCCCCATCCCCACTTCTGTCAGTGAGCATCAGTGGCTTGCATGTAAGAGTCCTAATGACACATTCATTTGCACTAAAAGGAGGGAGCTCTCCATGAAGCCTGAGACCATATCCATCTAGTGTATTATTGGGTTGCCAGTAATCAGAACCAAGATTGGCATGAGTAAATATGGTGGGTTGCAGCAAGTGGCAAAGCAGTACTTTAATGAAAAGAGTTTTGGTGGGACCCTCTATGATGACAGCTTGAGACTATGAGACTCCTGGAGGCCCTATTTAACATGGAAAGTCATGCTCTGACCCACAACACTGCCACATTGGGAGGTGTCATGTATGTTGGCACTAAAGTGGTGGCCCTGGAGTGGAACAGAGTTTCTGTCCTTCCTTGTCTGGTTTGTGTGTTTCTGAGTGAAGTGGTGGCCTGGTGACAGTGAGAACTTGACATTAATGGTGGTACTGTCACCGATGAGGATACAATGGGAACTGGGACTTCTCGGCAAGGGTGGGTGTTCTTACTTTTTTTTTTTTTTTTTTTTTGGTTTTTCGGTTTTTCAAAACAGGATTTCTCTGTTTAGTCCTGGCTGTCTTGGAACTCACTCTGTAGACCAGGCTGGCCTTGAACTCAGAAATCCGCCTGCCTCTGCCTCCCAAGTGCTGGGATTAAAGGCGTGCGACACCACTGTCCAGTTGGGTGTTCTTACATTGCTGAGCTCTTTACAGTGTTGGGATCCTATCAAGAGAGGCTGGCTTTCTTTTGGGGGATGGTGCTTGAAATGATTGCCTGATGGCATGAGATTATAGTGATAGGGGTGTTGATGGAAACAGGCTCAGACTTCCAGGCATGGAGAGTCTGAGATCCAAAGCACTGGGGGTCTAACTGACCTAGAACTCTGACATCAGTGCATCTGGTCTTAAAGGTTTCCCACTGCTACCAGATTGGAGGCCAGGATGGCTCATGTTTTCTTCCCACTGGAGCCGAAAGCAAGAGTCCAAGGTCCTAGGCACAGAAACAGGGTAAGGTCTCCCTGGTCCTCAGAGGCAGTTCCTGCATCCTGCCTTCTGCCTGCCTGCTTGAAACCCTTCAGGAAATAGAAATGGTCCTTGCAGGACCATGACATCCAGGAGACATTACCAGTCCATTGACATGGACAAATGCTTTGTCCTTCAGACCGGGTCCTGGCAGGTTAGCACAGGTTAGCACAGAGGAGCTCAGTCCCCTGTCCCATCAGTGGGCTGGTGCCCCTTTCTAGAAACCACACACATAGGACCCCTAGTCCTCTGGATTCCCAATCCTGCTCTTCCATTTGCCTCTCCCTTTGGCCTCCCCAGGTCCTGGCCTTGGGAATGAGGAGAGGGCAAGCACTGATTCTAGTCCCACATTCCATTGCGCTGACATTAGGGAAGCTGAAGCCTGAGCAGATTTCCTCTTTGAAGCTCTGGAGAATCTCACTGCCCTTCAGCTGGAGAGTGTCAAGAGGCTGGACGCTCCCCAGGGGCCATTTCTATTTCTGAGTTCAAGCACTGCCTGGGTCTTCCAACATCACTTCTTGTTTTCCCCGCTTCAAGTCTTCCTAGCGAAGCAAAACCTTTCTACCCTACCTAGGCATCAATTACAGCCCTCTGGCCCTTGGTTCAAGTACTACTGAACAGGTCCCCATGGGCTTCAGTCTCCGCCCGCTGCCTCCTGCTTTTGTGGATTTGAGGGGTCACAGTCCGTCTCTGCCCCACAGTTTCCTTATAGGTCAAATGGCAGGAATGATACTTACCTTATGGGTTATTTAAGGGTACAATGATATAATTCAGATGAAGGCCTGGACTTGGAGATTGCTACATGCTCACCATGTGAAAGCAGCCTTGAGATCTGGTCCTGTCCTACTGTTCTGTTTTTGTCTAGGGGATGGGCAGTTCACAAAGGTGGTGCCTGTTGTAGCGTTCTGGAACCAAACTGCCCTGGGGAGCCCTAGCTCTGATATTTTCCTAGCTGTCTAGCTTGGGCAACTTACTTCCCTTCTGTGCCTCATTTTCCCCCACCCATGGCATGAGATACATAGTGCTTACAGCAGTGCCCAGCACCTAGAAAGCTCCCATAAAGAATTAGCTATTACTACAGAGATGCCTTCATCCACATAGACTGAGTCTGGGGGAGAGGGCATCTAGGAAGGTTGGTGTCTAGAGAAATGCTTGGTTTTGGAGGACACTCCCCAGTTGGAAAGCTTGCTCCCATATGAGACCATTTCCAAGATTTTTCTGCTGATTCTGAATTTCCCGGAGGGTAGAAGGGGGTGGCATAGGGTGGGGGCTTGCCGAGAAGTTGAAATCAGATTATCAAAACCTTATGGAGTTGACTCTAGCCAAACACTCAGTTCCACAACAGAAGCAGCCCCAACTGCCTTGAGAGCTGGATGTGTGCTCTATGTTCTGTGAGCTGTGTGTCTTTGTGTCTGTGTGTCTGTGCACGCACATGCATTAGGAAAGGACTATTCTCAATTTTTTCTCCCTTAACCACATGTTGGGGTTTATTCTGTGCCAGCCATGCAACGCAATGCTGGTAGTGAAGATGGATAAGGCCCAAGCTCTTCCCCCTGGGAATTCTCAGCAGACCTTAATGGCAAGAAACGGTCTGAAAAGGCTAGAGCTCCCTGAGCAGGGATAGTAGGGAGATATTAGCTTCAGGAACCATGGGCCTTCAGGGACCATGAGTCTTTAGAGCAGTAGATATGAACCCATGTGATACCTTGATCCTGCAGTAGATGTTGTGTGCCCAGGGAAGAAGGGTCCATGAAGAGGTGCACAACAAGCCTCCTATCCAGTTTGAGGAGCTAGGAGTCCATGCTATCTGTCAGAGAACTAGCATCTTTGCCATTGTCAGAGACCGGCAAGCAGAACTCGAGGCAAATGGAAATGTAATCATTGTCAGTGAGTTCTAGAAAGACTGGAGACAGATGGACCCACTGTGCTGGGAGTGTTTGAGCAGGAGGAGGCAAGCCTCTCGTTGTTAGAGAGATAAGAGAGTAAGAGCCAGTGCTAAGGGGGGAGGTGTAGGAAACAGAAGCTAAGAAGGAAGCTGATGGGTAACGGGGTGGGGCGGGCAGTTGTGTACCTGTTTCTAATGGGGTGTTCATGCCCTACATTTCTAATGTCCTAGACATCAAGCAGGAGACTTCATGAGATAAGGCATGCCATTGGCTCCTAGATTTTCTTTCTTCCTTAACATTAGCCTGCCCTTTGTTTCCAGAAGGTGGCCCTTGGGGGACTAAGAAGTGTGAGCATTTCTGGATATGCTGGATGTTGGGGAAGCCTGTACAAGGCTGGAGGCTTAGTTTGAGATCTGAAGACCCAGGAGTTAAGTCTTTGGGAGGACTCAAAAGTTGCCCCTTTCCTGCTATCAGACACATGGCACAGAATTCCCGGGCTGGAGAATGTTGAAAGGACTTGCCCAGAGTCACTCAGTGACAGTGTGAAGACTGAGTTGTGACACAGGTCCAGACGCTGGGACCAAGACTTGCCATGGAGATAATAAAGTCCCAGGGCCTCTGCCCTGGTAGCACCTTTGGCAGGGCGCCCATGCTTGCCTCTTCTATTCTTTATATTTCTCTGAGGCTGGAGGCACCGGAGGGAGGATTTATGTCTGTTTCGAAAGCAAGCTGACTTCTTGGATCCCCTGAGACCTGAGCAAGATCTGAGGCAACATCTCCCATCTTCATCTTTTGTCTGTGGGAGGCAGAGTTGTCCATGGCTGGGTAACTTATAGATGAATTAATGGGTTGATACAGGGGAAGCGGGTATGGGGGTGGTGGATGGATGGCGGTCAGCTGGGTGAGTACATGTGTGGATGCATAAATGGATGGGTTACTTCCCACAAGTGGTGGAAACAATTTTCTAGCCATAGCAACTATTCTGGGAAACCATCCCCATCGGTCCCACCCTTTGCGACTCTGAGACTTGAGATACTTGAGGTTTTGAACACCTGTCTGTGGGAGAAGAAGAGGCCGCCACGCTTCCCGTAGCTCTAGGCTCTCTGCCCATCCTCTTCACCCCATTGTAACTCCCTCCTGCCACCCACTGACACTCGAGCACCCAGACACCTGGATGTTTGAACCCCTGTCTGGGACAGCAAAGACAGGGAGGCCTGAGACCTGAGAGGGATGGGGGAGCACAATCCCCCTACAACTTCCTTTTAAAGGCTTGCCCAGACAGGCCTGGCTTGGTTACTGGCTGATGTATTTCGGATATAATGGTGGCTTCTCTTCCCAGACAAGGGAAAGAGAATCTGATCTTCTATCTGACCTTAGCAACTCAGACTCCACATTCCCACTGGACAGGCCCTTGGAGGTCACACCCAGGAAGCTTCCCAAGCACCAAGCATTGCTGTGGGCTGTTCCAAGAGCCATGGGGCTTTGTCCTCCAGACCCAGGAGACTCATTCCCTAAGACTCAGTATTGCCTGTAGTCCCAGAGCCTGTGTGTATTGAAGGCATTTCCATGATGCATCGTGCAAGCCTCCTTGGCTGTTCTTTCGTCTACCCCGTGGACCTGTCTTCCTTCCCTGATCCCTGGCTCCCAGTCAGTATCTTATTATGTCTGGCACTAGGATTGTTCTGATGGGGCCGAACCCTGCTCAGACTGTCTGAGACGGAATTAGAATGGATGAATAGAAGATGGGCTATCCCCATGGCTGCCAATCCCCTTCCCACACATCTGTTCATTCTCTAAGCAAATATTTATTGACTCCCTATCTTGTGCCAGGTGATCTGCTGGAAACCCACAGATATGACCCTTGTCCAGGGAGAAGGACAGACTAGCAAAAATAGCAAAAAAAGAATGTTCTCTCTCTCTCTCTCTCTCTCTCTCTCTCCCTCTCTCTCTCTCTGTGTGTGTGTGTGTGCATGTGTGTGTGCATGTGTGTGTGTGTGCACTGTAGGTAGGTGATGTGTAGGAGAGAAAAAGGTGCAGAGCCATGAGAATCTGGGAGGAAGCAAAGCTACCTAACCCAGTCTGACTCAGGGATGATTTCCTGGAGGAGGAAACATCCAGACCCAGAAAAGAAGCCAGTAGGGCCGAGGACGGAGAAGAGTGTTAGAGGGAGCAACTTGGGGATAAGGGTGGAGTGGAGTGGGAGGTGTGGGGGGATTGAGAACCTCTCCTAGAGAGTAGAGCCATGCCTTCTGCCCACCCTCTTGTCCTCACTGAAGCTCCCCTACTCCTTGTCCCCAGGCACCTGGATGCTTAAACGCTGGACTAGGTGGCAAAGACAGAAAGGTCCGAGGCATCTTGTGAACTTTGCAAACTGATGCAAGCTTGTGTGGCTGACTAGAATGTGAGGAGCACGGGGAGACCTGGGCCAGGTCCTTAACTGTGGGGCTGGTTCTGGGAGCATCTGGGTGTTAGGTGGGGGCTGGAGAAGAGATTGCTCAGAGCTCGGTGGAGATGTATCCTGCCATTCCACCTCCTTCTTTCCTATTCCTGTCCTCCTGGGGCGAGAGAGAACAGACAGCCGACAGACAGATCCATGGTACCCAGCAGCTTTATTGGAAGCACTGCAGTCTAGCCATGGAGAGGCCATGTTGGAGCCACAAAAACTCTCTTGTTCACACTCACATTCACATGGACTCCCTAGACACAGACTTGGCTGGGTTAGGTCTGGGGCCGAGCATCAGGAAGCCTGGTCCTCTCTTCTGGTCCTTGGTTTCCTGGGCCAGAGTGATTCACATCTCTTTACTCAAGACACAGAGCTCCTTCTGGTGCTGTTGCCTTTGTTCTAAGGGGAGGGAGGAGAGGCAGGGTCATGGGCTGGAATCTCAGGGGTCTGGAGGGTGGAGGCAGGACTGAGGAGGGTCAGGCTTGCCTTGGCAGAAGACTTCTTCAGTCTTCGGATGATGCGTTCCACCCAGGGCTGGTCTGGGGGTGCACAGAGCTGGTAGCCCCTTAGTGTGGTGAACCTGTAGCCAGAGGTCAGAGAGAATAAAGCCCCAGAACCGGGTTTCCTAGAAGGCTTTAAAGTAAGGAGCAAAGGCTTGGAGACTGTGTAGGGACATGTTTCATGGGCTTCCATGGTAAGTGGGCTTGGCCATGAGTCCAGGGTTAAAGCCATGGTGGTATCAGCAAGTGCTCATGGGGGGATGGGGACAGACATTCTTCCCACAAGCAACTCACACAACAGCAGGCACCCTGCAGCCATCTTGGATAAGAAGGTAGCGGAAGGCTTTCACGATGTTCCCAGGGATGGGTCGCTGGGTTACAGACAGGCAGCAGTCTTCCGCATCATTAGCACCCCCAAGAGCTGGGGCTGAGATAGAAGAAAGAAAGAGAGAAGACATGGAAACCATGAGGAAGGGAGGCTACAGCCCTAAGTGGCTTTAACAGCATCTCTCTCTGTGTGATTGCTGGATCTGATATTCAGCCTTCTGTGCTACTATGGCTCTATTGGCTGCTGAACATATTGTGGTCTTCTAAGCCATTTAGTAAGTAACCATTTCTTTATGTACCCCAAATGCTGCTCTGGTCATACTCCCTTCCCCAGGTTCTCTTAGTTTTTACAGTGTTTTAGCAAATGGAGAGTTAATGGAAAAGTGTTGGGACAGGGGAGGCTTGCCTAGGCTGAGACAAGGTTACAGACTATTACATGGACAGCAGATGGTGCTGTACCTGCAGTCCCAGCTACCAGGAGGGAAGCTGCGACAAGATCACTTGAGCCCAGGAGATTGAGTCTAGCCTGGGCAACATGGACAGACCCTTTCTCAAAAACCAAACCAAACCAAACCAAACCAAACTAACAAACAAGTCCCCTAAAAAGCAACACCAAAAAGGGGAACAAGTTACTAAGCATGTCTTCAGTGTTTTTTGTTCTCGCAGATTGAAGCAAGCACACAGCAAAGCTCTAACCTCCCCCAACCCCAACCCCAGTGGTGAGATTGAAACCAGGGTTTCACACAGGCGAGGCAAACACTCCACCCACTTAATTATAACCTTCGTCTCTCAAGGAAGATAGATAGGCTGTTCCTTCCTTCTGCTGCCTGGAAGCTGTTACCAGGACATGGAACCCACAGACAAGAGAACAGCTATAAGCCCCAGGATGTGCAGACTGGAATTTAGGGATACAGGCACACTCATATTGACAGGCACACACAGAAGACATAGGGAGTCCCTAGATCCACTGACTCTGAACTTGCAGGGTCTTTCATGACCACTGTAACAGTCTAAGGTCTAGACATTGTCCACAGGTCATTAGTCTCCACCTTAGCCTTACCTGGGAAGGTCCAGAGAACCAGCAGGCTGAAGGCCAGTCGTGGGGTCACACGGAGTGCCATGGCAGGTGATCAGAGGCAGACCACAGAGAGTGAATGAGCCTGAGAGATTGTGTGTGCAAGAATCTGAGAGGCCGAGGCTCCAAGAGGTTCACAGGGGAGTGATGGGACACTCACGTCCTAGTGTGGAGTAAAGTGAGCTTGTGTGTGCCCGAGTGAGCTCGTGTGAGTCTGTGGGAGGCTGATACCAACTCCAATTTATTTATGCCTTGAGCTTTCACTTTCTGTCCAGAAAGTCCCCCTCGATTGCCCATTCTGGGTCTTCCCCTTTACCCTCCCTGCCCCCTTTTTTTCTGGCAAAACATGACCTTGGCTTCCTTCTTCCCCCCACTCAGAGTCTTCACCCTCTGCTTTTTTTTTGGCTTTAGCTCTGAGAACTGCAACAGTCTGGAACAAAAAAATAAACTATGTCCTGTCAGCTCCAGTGAGGGCTTGCATTGTCCTCTGGATGGTGGTATTAGCTGGGATAGAGTTAGAGCCGAGTGGGCTTCTCTACATCCTCACAACTTTCTTCTTTCTGATGAGGCCAGTTTTGAAGCCAGCTCCATGGTACCTTCAGAGCAAGTGTGAGAGCCTGGATGGCCTCTTCTTGTCTTCACCGTGCCTTCTAACACACCATCTGGGGGCCAGTCCCTCTCTTGGAACAGGCAGAGCTGGAAGGGAAGGTTCCTAAGGAGAGGGCCCAGGACTGAGGTCCCTGTGAATCCACCACCTGGATCTGCAGGCCTTGTTCATTTTCTCAAATCCAATGCCTAGGTCAGAGGAACAGCTGGAGGGAGCACGGGCTGGAACGACCCCCTCCATCTCTCCCTTCTCTCAGTCCTGGGAACCCAGAGGGGATTTCTAAGAAGAGGGGCTGGCCAGCTCCTTCTGAGACAAATCCCTAAATTTCAAGGAATTGACAGACCGGGAAGGGATAAGTGATTTCCCATCCTTGTGAGAAAGTCCAGAAGAGAAGACTGCAAAAGAACAGCTAATGTATGGGGTACCCACCCAGCCCTCTGTGCCCACACTCAGGGTTCTCTGAATGTGTAAGCTGGATGGAAACATCCATGTTTGTGTGCACGCCATGTAGAGGCCAGAGGTTGATCTCAGGTGCTTCTTCCATGACTTTACACCTTAGTTTTGGAGACAGGGTCTCTCAGTGAGCCTTGAATCACTGACTTGTCAATGCCAGCCATGATCAGCTGTGAGCTTCCGGCCCCCCTTTGTCTCTGCTTCCCCAAGCACAAAGATTACAGGTGTGTGTCACTGTGTGCCTACTTTTTAAGGTGGGTTCTGGGGATCCAAATTCAAATCCTCATGCTTCATACCAGGCCCTTTACTGTCAGAGCTGTCTCTCAAGCCATTGGCTCCTCTAACCAGGGAAGACAAATGTGTTCTTACATTCCTGACTTTAAAATAGTATAAAATTACACTTATTTTCTTGTGTGCTTGGGAGGGGGTGGACACATGTCACAGCACAGGAGTGGAGGTCAAGTATAACTCTGAGGGCATTGGTTCTCTCCTACCACTGTGGAGATCCCAGAGATCAAATTCAGGTTACCAGGCTTATATATGCTTGGCCCAGGGAATGGCACTATTAAAGGTGTAACCTTGTTAGAATAAGTGTGTCATTGTGGGCATGGGCTTTAATACCTGCATCCCAGCTGCCTAGAAGCCAGTCTTCTGCTCACTGCCTTCAGAACAAGACATGGAACTTTCAGTTCCTCCAGGCCCACATATGGCTGGATGCTGCCATGCTCCCACCTTGATGATAATGGACTGAACCTCTGAACCTGTAAGCCAGCCCCAAGTAAATGTCATCTTTATAAGAGTTGCCTTGGTCATGGTGTCTGTTCACAGCAGTAAACCCTAACTAAGACACCAGGCTTGACAGTGAGTGCCTTTACCCCCTAAGCCAGCCCTACAGTTCTGACATTTACCAGTTTTCATTTATTAATAATAATAACAATAGCATTCTGACTGTCTTCTGGATCAATCCCTCTCCCAGCCAGCCATACCTTGCATAACATTCCCAGGCATCCTATGACACATGCTTGTTGTATTGTGATCCTTGTTTTACACATACAGAGAACACAGTCACACAGCTAGTACTACCTGCCCACCCTGCTGTGCCAACTATCTACTAGGCGTAGCATGCAGTACAGAGTATATAGCACAGGACAGAGGTGAAAATTAGCACTACCACCTGCTGTGTGGCCAGGGAAGTAATGATTCTCACCATAGTCAGACCCAGTGGTACCACATTATTCCACTGAAGCTTCTCAATCCTGATTTCACTACATCTCAAGTGGATGTTTTATTAAAACCCCTTTTATTTCTTTTAATTTTTTGAGACAGGGACTCTCTATGTGGTCCCCCTATTCTGGAACACTCTATGTAGACCAGTCTGACCTTGAACTCGGTGTGCACAACCACACGCAGCTTTGTGAACCATCTTTTGAAATATAAACTTGAGACTGGAGAGATGGCCTGGTGGTTAAGAGCATGTATTGTTCTTGAAGAAGACCTGAGTTTGATTCTCAGCACCCACATCATAACAACCTGTAACTCCAACTCCGGAGGATCTCACCCCCTCTGACCTCTGCAAACACGGGCGGGTGCACACACACACACAAGTAAATAATAACAAAATAGTTTTAAATAGTCTTCCTGGTCCCCCCTCCCCACCAACAAATAGTTACTAAAATCCTTGAACTCTCTGTAGTAATGAGAGTCTTTCATACTGCTGAGAAGGGATAAAAGGGCTGGAAATGCCAGCCCCCTTCACCCAAGAGAGACCAGAAGCAGGTTAAGTTGATAAACCTATAGCAATAATGTCATCAATTATGGGGCCACAGAGTGAAACTTCAAAAGGACCAAATTAGGTTTCTGAATAGCTTAGGAAGTGGAGGCTTCCTGGAAAGGGAACAGAAGCTCTATGCTCCTTCTCACACACCTGTGAGGGTCTCCTTCAAGACTTTCTTTCTCTGTAGCCCTTTGTGGTGGTTTGAATAAGAATGACCCTCCCCCAGTATTTGAATGCTTAGTCAACAGGGAGTGGCACTACTTGAGAAGGATTGGGAGGTGTGGCCTTGTTGGAGGAAGTGTGTCACTGGTAGTGGGCTTTGAGGTTTCAAAATTTCAAGCCAGGCCTGATGTCATAGACTCTCTCTGCTTACGGATCAGGATATAGCTCCCGACTACTGCTCCAGTGCCTGCCTGCATGTTGCCATGCTCTCCACCATGATGATTATGTGTTAAACCTCTGAAACTTTAATCAAGCCCCCAGTTAAATGGTTTCTTTTATAAGAGTTGCCTTGGTCATGGTGTCTCCTCACAGCATTAGAACAGTGACTATGACCTCTTTGTCTCCTTCATCACAAACAGTAAGTGTGTTTTTCTAAGTTTTATGAGTTGTTCTGGCAAATTAATGAAGCCGTGTGAGAGGTAGGATGGAAAGAGAGCTGTTGAAAACAGGGAAAGGAGTCCTTTACCCCACGATCTAGCTTGCCTGTCCCGCTGGTTGAGTGAAGAAACTTCAGCATAACCGATAAAACAAAGATTGCCTGCAGAGATGGTGTTGCCCTAATGAGGGCTCAAGAGAGGGATCAAAGCAACAAATGAACTTGGTCAGAATGTTTGTAACCCTGAGTTCTAATGTTAGTATTCTCTCATACTCAAGTCTAAATGTCTAAATGTACACCTGATAGAACCACCTGATATTTGCATTTACACAAGGAAGTTCTTTAAGAAAATAAATCTACACATACAATTTTACTTACATTTTACAAAAAGATTTATTATATGTAGGTACACTGTAGCTGTCTTCAGACACCCCAGAAGACAGCATCAGATCTCATTACAGATGGTTGTGAGCCATCATGTGGTTGCTGGGATTTGAACTCACGACCTTCAGAAGAGCAGCCAGCGCTCTTAACCGCTGAGCCATTTCTCCAGCCCCCACTTTGCTTAATCATTGTTGTAAATTACATCTTTTTTAGGAATGTGATTTAGGACCACACAGGATCATATAGGAACACACACACACACACACACACACACACACACACACACATGCATGCACACATGCTCATGCACACACATATTGAAGAGACACGTAAGAGTGACTTTCAAAATTCCACATCCCTCGGAATGTGTTCTGTTCTTTTCTATTATTACTCTGATGATAAGGGGAGCCAGGAGCTTGTCATGAGACCTGGAAAATGAGTAACTTCTACTTCACGTCTCCACAACCGCTTCTATCTTGGCCAGAAGGCAGAAATGTCCTTAGTTCTGTAGGAAGTTCTGACAGAAAGGTTTAAGTGCTAGTTTGTGCTCTGGTTTCTTATTATTTTTCTTTTTCTTTTTCATAGCAACCTAATGGGTAGAGCCAGCTGGAATCTATTCATGATCAGAGATTTCATTGGCTTTGAAGCCGTCTCCAAACCTCCAGTCCAGCTCCAATGATGCAGAGGTGCATGGTCATCAGCCATCAGTCCAGGTAGACCAGCTGGACCAACCAACTCGCTTCCCTATGCCTCAACTCAGTAGAGTCTTATTAACTTTTAGATAAAGGCCCTCAGTGGTGACCCCCATGCTACATGGGATCATCACTTGCTTTCTTCCCCTTAAGCCCTCTTCTATGACAACACTCCCTAATGACTAAAACCTCACCATTTGTTTCCCCTGAAATCTGTTCTTCCAGTTCGTGGGACAAAGATAGCTATGATTGTCAGGGACTCTAGTCTCTGGAGTTGTGCTCAACCTAGGTGAGAATACCTTTATCACATGCAAAGAACCCCTGCCTTTTCCATTTCTGTTCCTTGCCTAAGTACTTAATAAGCTCCAGTTTGTGTCACTCGGCCATCCTGGAATTCCTTGCAGTACACTCAGACATCAGTTTTGCCTGAGTGGAGGCTCCTGTGGGGAAGGGAACTCTTCAGGCCACAGGGGGCTGTGTTTTTCCTCCTGTTGCCCCTGACAACACTACCTGTGGCCTCTCAGTTGAAGACAGCATTTTTCCAACGGCTGTAAGGATCCATTCCTAAAGATTGCTTCCAGGTTCAGTGCCCATCACAGGCACTGGTTGTGGCTTGTGCTTCTGACCAATGGTCTACATATACAGGGGTTCTCATGACCCTTTTGTCAGTTTGCAGCTGCAAGACCCACCCAGCACTGCTGCCAACAGCCTAGGGTGGAAAGAGTCTCCATATATGGTAATTAGAGGTCGTCCAAGCCCTGAGTAGTGATTGGAGAGTGGGAAGTATTTGACTTTCCTATATCCTTACAGTGTGCCACCCCCTTTCTGTCAGAATCTCCAGGGATACTGTAAACTTTATCAGAAGAGACTGCAGAAAGTAGATCCCCAAAACGGATCCCAATTCTGGGATTGGTTGTTTGTATATATGAGTGCATAGATAATCTCTCTGTGTGGAGAGAGGACCCAGGACATTGGGAGGATACACAGTCACTCAGAACATCACCAGTGACTCATAGGATGGGACCTGACACCAGGATCTCAGTTTGAAACTTTCCCTTCTCCCCAGCCCGTGAACTCTCTTGAAGGAAGTCCCAGTAGACACAGAGGACAGCGGAAAGGCAGAGGCTATTGCCAAGTAGAGTGGACACTCAATGGGGAGAGCAGACTGTGGCCAAAGAGACCGTCACTCCCATCTATGTTGTAAGCAGGTCTTATACTATTTTCTAAGGTCTTTATAATAACCTAGCTTCCCTAAGGGACATAATGGAGAGACCTGCTTGTTCTTTACCACAAGGCCTCTTGCCATGTAACTTCCTGTGTAACTTGCTTTCTTAAAAGACTTAGGTTTCCAGAGCTTGGTTTGGATATTTTTCCACTGACAGTCTTTTAGTAAGCTCAGGATATCACATCTCTTCCTAGGGCCAGAGATAAGACTTTGTCTAGTTCTTCTCACTGATAAAGTCCTGCTGTCTCAGTCCTCGGTTTCATGGACTTCTGCTTATGAAGGAAGGAGCATCCTGAATGGGGTTGGAGAGATGGCTTCCTGGTCAACAGTGCATGCTGCTGTTGCAGAGGACCTGGGTTTGGTTCCCTGTTCCCACATAGGGAGGCTCACAACCAGCTGTAACCTAAGCTCCAGGGGAGCTGGCGCCCTCTCCTGGCCTCTGAAGCACCTGCACACACACATTCACATACACGTTCACATTCACATACATGTTCACACACACACACACACACACATTCACACACACACATTCACACACACACACTCACACACACATTCACATATACACACACATTCACACACACACACACACACCCACTTAAAAACAAGCAAACAAGCAAGCAAAAACCAAAACACAAACAAAACTAAACCCAAACAAATCAAGTCAAACCAAACAGCAATTTGCCCCAGGGCTCTGGTAGGAAACTCGGAGTGTAGCACCCCAGTGACAATGTGACCTAAGGGTATTGTCTACACTATTACAGTACCACCTCTAGCTGAGTGTCCACACAGTACACACATGAACAACACATGAACAGACCTTAGATGTTTCAGAAGTCAAGGGGGAAAGCACAGGCAGGTGGCTTAGCCGTTAGCTTATTAGGTTTTGCTTCTTTCTCTGATCATAAGCTTCATGGAGACATTCTCTAGAGTTGAAAAAATAGGGAGAAATAAATGGACTTCATATTCAGATGGGCCTCAAAGACATACAGGCACCAGAAGAAATGGCTGCCTACAGCTGCAGGAGTGGCCTTCAGGATGATGAAGATGTGATGTCCTTTCAAAGGTCAACATTTTCAGGCAGTACCTTTAGTGTCCACTTTGTCTAGCAGAGAAGGCCCAAAATTTGAAGCCACGCTAACTTTTGTGTAGTAGCTGTCTGCCCTCATCTCTGTAAAGGTCCAGCCATAAGTCTCTTCTTACTAAGCCTTTAGTATGCCTTTGCCTCCGGCCAAGGTCCTAGTCACACAGCAGTGCAGTGCAAAGCCGACCAGGACTTCCAGTTATTTCATTACCATCTGCCTTGAGTGTCTGTTGGGAACGATCCCAAGAATCAGCAGGAAAGAGTGCAATACCAGAGAAACAGTGCACAGGGCATCTGTATCACAGTCACACAGTGAGTTTATAGAGTCCTGCTCTGTGCTCTGCTGTCCCCAACACTGGAGAACAGTAGCAAAGCAGAAACCTCCATGTCACTGCAGAGTTTCTATTCCAGTGAAGGAGACAGGCAATATGCAAACAACAAAATCTATAGTCAGATGGCAACAACTGCCACCAAGAAAAATAGAGAAGTCAAGAGTGGGTGACTGGAGGAATGGCCCAGCAGTTAAGAGCACTTGCTGTTCTCCCAGAGGACCAGAGGTCTGGGCCCAAGACACACATCAGGTGGCTTACAACTGCCTATAACTCCAGCTCCAGGGGATCTGACTCCCTCTTCTGGCTTTCCTAGGTAACTTCACATGCATGTGCATACACATACACATTCACATACACACATGCAGACATGCAAATAAAAATAAAAAAATTATTTAAAAAAAGAAGGCAAGAGGGTAGAGGTGTGGTGTCACTTGCCTTTAACCCCAGCACTTTAATCCCAGTAAGAAGAGCCAGGGATACCTAGTTCCAGGGCAGCCAGCACTACATGGTGAGACTCCACCCCCATGCTCCCAAAGGCAAAAGTGGTAGGGGGTGCAGGGTGCTATTTTAAATCAAGTAGTCAGAGGAGCTTTTAAAGATATAAAAACAGAGATTTGACACAAAGAAAGAAAGAAAGAACCACACAGAGATCTGGGAGAAACATTCTTGGTAGAGAAAACAACAGATTCAAAGGCCGTGAAGCAAGAGTACCGTAAGGACTAGCCTAAAGGCCAACATAGGAGACAGACAATAAGAAACAACAGTGCATGGCTGTCAGCCATTGTAGGTTTCTACTTCGCCGAGTGACTTGAGGAGCCATTAGTGTGACGAGCAGAGCCCTGACACGATCTGACTTATTGTTTAAAAGATTCCGTATAGCTGTTAAATGCAGACTAAATCAAAGTAGTGTCAAGTAGGGAGTTGTGGCTGAAGGCTATTGCAATAATTCAGGGAACACAGGTGGTGCTTGGAGCTGCTGAGACGTGCTCAGATCTGGAAAGAATGTAGAACCAGCAGACTGGGGCTCAGCAGAGGATGTGAGAGAAAGCAGAGGCTGGAAGAAATCAGTGGATGGGGTAGTTATCAAGATGTGGATGGCTGCAAAGAAGTGGGTTTGTGGGGGACCAGGAGCTCGGCTCTGATTGGTTACATTGAAGCTGCACCCTGGATACATAAATGGAAATGTTAAGTAGGTAGTTGGCGTGCGTCTGGAGTTCAGGGGGAAGATGTTATCTGAAGATACATATTTGGAAGCATACCGGTGGTATTTAAGGCCTGAAGACAATGAGATCACCAAGAGGGGGTGTGTGGGTAGAAGAGGTCCCAAGTTCTATGTCTCGAGGCTTGCCAGCATTAAAAGACCAGGGGTGGGGGAAGCTGGTGAGATGATTCAGTTGGGAAAGAGCCTGCTGTGCAAGCATGGAGACAATGTTTGCACGCCCAGCACCCACACAAAAGCCAGGTATGGCAGTACAATGCTGGAGTCCCAGCACTGTGAAGGCAGAGACAGGTGATTCCTTTGAACTAGCTAGCTAGCCAGTCTAGCCTAGTCAGTGAATTTCAGGGCTAGTGGGAGACTCCGGTTCAGAAAATAAGATGGTAGCTTAGTGGTTATGAATGTTTGCTGCTGTTGTTGAGGACCGGAGTTCAGTTCTCAGCACTCATATTGGTTGGCTCACAACTGTCTGCAACTCCAGATCTAGGGCATCTGACAGTCTCTTCTAGCTTCCCTGAGTACTTACACACTCTGTCTTTGTCTCTCTCACACACACATGCACACACGCACACTTTTCTAGGAATTCCCCGGCCCTTCATTGTCAGGCAGAGGCTATAGAAGCGTCCAACCTGATTGACTGAGCAGTCAGCTTGTTCTCAGTCTCCCCAGTGTGAAGACAGCATTGTTGGTCTCCCCTGATGATCTTATGCAAGCCGATCTAGTGATTCCTCTTCTAATATATATTAGCTGCTTTCAGTTATCCATACCCAGCCACTGGTTTAGATTTCATTTAGAGTGGGGATGGGGTGGGGGATAGAGGCCTGAAGATCACAGAGGTAGGTCTGAAATGTTTCTGACTCTCTGTGTAGGGCCTGTGGGTTACCACCTCACTCAGTTCAGCCTCGACTAAGCCAGGTTGCCTTTGTGAAGCTCCTGGTTCAGGATGAGTTCTGGGAAAGTTGTCCCAGATTGGGATATCTCAGTAGGGTTTAGCTCAGCTTGGCTCTCTACTCACCAAGGAACCTGCACTGTCTTCATGCACTCTAGTCTCACCAAATCCTTGTACCTGAGCAGGGAGAATTGGAAGAGGGGGCTTTTGCCTTTGGGCTAAGGAACTCTCCACTCTTACTTGAGTCTGGGAAGTCAATAAAGTTTGTTGTGGAACTAGGGATGCAAGGGGGTGAATGGGAGAAGACCCAGGCTGGATGTTTGAATGAGTGTGTGTCCTGGAGTTGTGACAGTGTGCTATTAGCGTGTGCTAGGTGGTTTAAGTGTTTTGTTGGCTGTTGTAACCAGGGTCTCTACTCCCAGGCCTGCAGGGGGCGCGCCAAGCCTGGAAAGGATGGCTTTAGACTCCTAGGTCCAGGCAGATCAGCTCTGAGGCTGCGCAGGAGTTAGCATCTCAAATCGCAAAGTCTCCAATGTCTTCTGTCCCCTGCCAGCTCCTCACCAAGGGCTCACTGAACGCCTGGGGACTGGATGAGGGTGAGGCAGGGGTGGGCTCCTGTCCCGAAAGTCCTAGTGCCAGATTCCCTATCCAGGCCTTTGAGGTCTACGTGTATTCAGCTAGGCGGGAGGGTAGCGTGAATAGAAGGCACTTACCTCCATGGTCCCTACCCAAACACGCTGATGTACCCGAATCCATGGCACCAAATTTTGACGACATGAAATAACTAATATTTGACTTAAAGGCTGAAGGAAGTTCACATCCCCTCCAGAGTCCTAAATTACTTAGCAGCCGAACCCACTCTAAGCAAAGGTTTCTTTATTCCCCAGAGGTTACAAATGCCGCTGTGCCTGATAAAAGGTTTGAACTCGAAGACAGGAATAGAAATTTGTTCTATTCTTAAATGGGAACAGATAAATGATAAATATCTAACACGATACGCGTTAAATAAATTAGTTCCACAAAGATGAAGCGCACAAGCCAGGGCTGTTTCGTCTTTAGTCGACCTAGGTCCGCGGCGGTGATGCTGCCCCCTGGTGGTAGAGTCAGTGGAGTGTCCCTCCCTTTGCCCGTGGCTGGGAGTGTCTAGTCAGAAGGCAGAAACCGACCTTTGAACCATTAGGAGGTTCAAAAGAGGTGTGTCTTCTCTCTCTCTCTCTCTCTCTCTCTCTCTCTCTCTCTCTCTCTCTCTCTCTCTCTCTCTCTCCCTCCCTCCTCCCTCCCCCCTTCTCTTTCTCTCTCTCTCTCTCTTCGAGACTGGGTTTCTCTGTGTAGCCCTGGCAGGCTGGCCTCGAACTCAGAAATCCACCTGCCTCTGCCTCCTGAGTGCTGGGATTAAAGGCATGCCTACCACTGCCTGGCTGCTTAGTCTCTTAATATTGAGTTGATTTATGTTATTATGCTATTATCACAACCAATATTTATCTAAAGCAAAAATAAACAGTATCAACAGAGTTCTGGGGCATTTCAGTTTTCCTAGTACCCATGTAACAAACCTGGGCACCTCATGTGTATCTGTAACCCCAGTTCTAAAGGAGAGGGAGACAGGAAATTGTTGGGGCTGGCTTCCAGCCTGGCCAAGAAAACATGAGCGCCAGGTTCAGGGAGAAACCTTACCTCAAAGAAATAACTGGAGATTGATTAAAAAACAAAACCAAAAATGAACACATGATGTCTCGATTCTGGCCTCACTGTGTGTGCTGAGGCTCATGCACCTGCAGCTGTGCGTGTACACACACACACACACACACAAGTGCACACACAAATGAATTTTAAAAATACAAAAAGCATTAGATGTTTTCTTAAGCTAAGTATGGTGACTTAAATTTACAATCCTTACACTCAGAAGACTTTAACAGTGGGGTGGTAGTGAGCTCAAGACCAGTTTAGGCTTCATGGTGAGTTTAAGCCTGGCTTGGGCTACATAGGAAAACCTCATCTAAAATTAACAGCAACAAATGGGCCAGCAGGATGAATCTTTTTTTTCTTTTTTTTTTTTTTTTGGTTTTTCGAGACAGGGTTTCTCTGTGTAGCCCTGGCTGTCCTGGAACTCACTCTGTAGACCAGGCTGGCCTTGAACTCAGAAATCCTCCTGCCTCTGCCTCCTGAGTGCTGGGATTAAAGGTATGCGCCACCACTGCCCGGCGAAGATTTATTTTTTAGTGTATGCATTTGTATGCACGCACGTGTGTGTGTGTGAGTGCGTGTGTGCGTGTGTGTGTGTGTGTGTGTGTGCGCAGGTGGCCCATGGAGACTGGAAGAGGACTGGAAGAAGCTCACAACTGCCTGTAATTTCAGCTCAAGGGATCTAAAGTGCTCGTTTGTCCTCCTTGGGTACTTACTGTATGAATATACACAAATGCACACACTACACTGAAAACAAATGTAAATCTTTTTAAAATGAGTACACACACTGTAGCTGCCTTCAGACACACCAGAAGAGGACATCAGATCCCATTACAGATGGTTGTGAGCCACCATGTGCTTGCTGGGAATTGAACTCAGGACCTTTGGAAGAGCAGTCAGTGCTCTTAACGGCTGAGTCATCTCTCCAGCCAAATCTAAATCTTAAGTAAAAGAAAAACAAAAAAGCCAGAAGTGGGCTAGACGGGTATTGTGATAGAGCACTTGGCCAGCATGTCTGAGGTCCTAGTTCAGTCCCCAAAACAGCTTAAAAAGAAAAGGGGAAAACTGAGTGACGGAGGATGGGTACGAATTATGCCCATGTCATCCCTCGTTCCTCTGTGAACAGATGTCTACACAATCCTAGTAATGTATGCCTAGCGTGGTGTGATACAGGCATGGTGGGTGTTACACACAGAAGGCAGAGTGACAGAGACTTGGTGAGAGAGCTAAATCTTCACTTTTTATAGCAAGATGTCTATTGATGACACTCAGCATGCATCAACCAATAGTTACAAGGATTTGGACATGTGAAGTAGACTGCCAGAAGGAATGTCTGAAGAGTTAAAAGTTGTGTGTGTGTGGGGATGATGCTGTTTAAAACATTAATTTTTTTTTTAAAGCCACGAGTATGTTTGTGTGATTGAAGAAATATTTTATGAGAATAAGGGAGAATCAGACAAAAGTGTTAAAGAAATAGATAAATGGTCCCTCGTTCTCTGATGAAAGAAAAGGGGGGATTGCATGTTAATTGAGAGCATTGCTTGGGGCAAGCACCAGTCACAGCTACAGTGAGTCATTTAGTGAACTTCTCCTCTTTTTCCCTTTGGTATTGGATATTAAGTTCAGGGCCTCTCACATTCTAAACACGTGGTTCTACAACTCATCTATATCCTCAGCCATGTTTTTTACTTGAAAGAATTCTTTTAAAAAGTTGGGCCATATTTCCTAGGCTAACCCTGGACTTTTCTTGCAGCCAGGTAGGCTGTTAGTGTGTCATCCTCCTGTCTCAGCCTCCCAAGTAGCTGGGAGTACAGTCCTGGACCAACAGGCCTGGCTAGGTTTCGCTTCTCCCTGATTTTCCTCCTGCTCTAAAGCAGACCTGAGTTTAGGCAGGGCTGAGAATGAAAGGTCCCTTTGCCTTTTGTAAATGTAAATGACTCGAAAGTAATCCCAGGGAAGAGGGAGTAACCTGGAGGGTCGGGAGAGAGAGGGGCTTCTCCAGACTGCAGAGGTGACTGTCCAGCTGCTGTGGACACTGGGCTCTAATTCCTGGCAGTTAGGGAAGTGACAAGCAGATGGCTTCAGGGTGTGGGGAAGCACCCAGGTCAAAGTTCAGTGGCTCTAGTGTCAGAATTCTCACATCTAAGATTTGGCATATATCTGAAGAGGCATAACCTGTGGGTCCACCGGAGTCAGAGTTTTCCTTAGATGTGTCCCAAGATGGCATGGCTGTGGGGTTGATGGGTGCAAGCAGGAGGTCTCACGTGGGGCTCAGTGTTCTAGGAGCTCTACCCGGCTTTTGATAGAGGGATTCCCTGATGAGTGAGAATCTGATGTCAAGTTTTTTGCTAGCATTCTTGTATAGGGACTTAAAAGAGACAGTTTATAATGTACTTTCTAACGTACTGCATTTTATAATATGCTGTGCACATCTGAGTTTGTGGGCTAAGATCACAAAGACTAGTAGAGTCCCTTGTCTTCACCAGCCCTGTGAGGAGTGAGGGGCATATGCAGATGCTTTGATGACTTTGTAAGTGGTAAATGCTGCAGCCAGCTTGGGCTCTGTGGAAACCATATGCTACAGCCATCACTGGCTCCCTAGGTCCCTGCCTTTCTTGTCCATCCTCCAGGATCTGTCCCCTGCTTTCCCACATTGTCATGGCTCACCAGTGGTTTTCTTTGCCCCTGCCTGGGGGTAGGAGGGTCCCCTCTCTAGGAAGAGATAGAAGGAAGCCTAGCTGGGAAGATGGATTTATGTTTGAGTCTTGAGCTTTCAAAGACCTGTCCCAGGAGACTTGGTCCTTGGCTTCAAGAAACTAGAGGGGAGAGTTGAGGAGATGACTCAGGAGATAAGAGTACTTGCTGTGAAATCAAAAGGACCTGGGTTCAAATCCCCAAACACCCATGTAAAAGCCAAGCATGGCTGCATGTCCCTGTAACCCTAGGATTACAGGGTGGAGACAGGTGGATCCTAGCAGCTTGCTGGCTACCCAGCTTATAGAAATGTGAACCCCAGCTTCAAATGAAGGAATGGCTTAAAAAACAAGGTTGAGAGCTATAGAGGAAGACACCTGATATCCTCCTCTGGCTTCTTCATGTTTCACTGTAAATGTGAATAAAACACACACACACACACATGCACACACACATGCACACATACACACATGCACACATACACACATGTGCACACACATATACACAAACACACACACATGCACACATACATACACACATAGACACATATACAAACACACACATACACAAACACACACAAATGCACAAATACATACACACATAGACACATATACAAACACACACACACACACATACACACACACACACACACACACACACACACGGAACTGAGGAATTCGGGTTGAGGCTGGACCGGCTTTTTATTCAGTATAAACCATAGGTGCAAGGAAAAGGGTAGGGTGCCGTGGAGAGCAAGTTCAGATCTTGAGATTTGAGTGACCTCCTTGAGGGGACAGTCCTGCTGTCTCCTTCTTCATTCCCTGGGAGACACTCTTTCTTCTGACTCTCTAGGTCTATCCCAGGGAAGGCAGCTCCGCCATGTAAGAAAGGGATGGCCGTGCAGATGTGATGATCGAAGCAGGACAAGGGTGTGACAAGGCCAGCATGAGGTGGCTGCTCTGGCCCCCTGAGTCTTTCTGTTTTCTAGCTTCCTCTTTGCCTGTGAGTTGGACTGTGAAGCGCTCAGCTTGAAGTTCATGGAGGATCCAGGTGGGCCACTGGGCTAACCTCTTGGCGTCTGTGTCTGTTCAGTCCTGGGAGGATGGAAGAGAAGTGTGAGAGGCAGGTGGAGGGAGGCTCCTGTTTGCTCCCCTTCCCATCCCTTCAGCAGCCTCACCCCTTGCAGCCTTTGGAGCCCTTTCCTTTCTTTCCAGATTTAGAGGTTCCTCGGTTCTTCCTGCAGCCTGGGCCTTGTTTCCTTGGGGCTGGAGGCCTTTCCAGACGTTGCATCAGCTTCTGCACCCAGCCTTCTGCAGGGTTTGCGCATAGCTCAGGCTGAGACTGCTTCCGGGGTGAGAACCTGAGGGTTGGAGGGCAGCAAGCTTTCTTAGTCTGGCCCAGCACACCTCCCCAACTCAATCACCAGCCTGTACCCATCCCTTCGGCGCACTCACGCACAGGATTGCTGGGATGGGGCAGCCTAAGCTTGGTTCTTGCTTCCTGTAGCCTCGGACAATACTGTAGGGAATCTTCTTCTGGCTGTATTTAAGGCAGCAGTCCTGACCCCCTCCGTCACTGCCTGCAAAAATAGGTGCACAGACCCAGCGGCTTGCAAGGTGTCTCTATGCCCCCCTTCCCCAGCTAAAGCCTCTCCCCCCTTGGTACCTTGGGTCCAGGGGATGTAGAGAGCCAGGGCCAGGCTAAGGAGGCCCAGAGCCAGCATCTGAGCCATGGTTGTGGTTGAGTTGAGGATGAGACCAGAGCTGTAGGTGAGATGGACAGCTGCAAGTTGGGGTCTGTGTATGGGCTGCGGACTGGCTTGCTGCCTATTTATGCAGTCTGAGACTTTCGCTTCCCTCGCTCCCCCTCCTTTTCCTGTGAGTTGGATCAGATAGCATTACTGTGAGCTTCTCTAACATACAGTCAGCTCCTAGCTGTTTGTCTCCTCATCTCTCCCTGGTCTTTGCGGCCACTACCCCCAAAGCATGATTGCTTCCTCACTGCCCTTCAGGCCCCACACATCTCCTCTCCTTTCGACAAGTAATCATCCAGCTAGTGATTAGGAGTTCTTTATATATCCCTGACAATAGGCCTTAATTTAGATGCATGATGTGCAAATGCATCCTCTCATTCTATGGGTTTCCTGATAGTAGCGCACAAAATTTAAAAGTTTTGTGAAGTTCAACCCCCCCCCCCCCCAGTAGCTTCGATGTTATTACCACGACATCACATTGAAAAGATCATTACCAGATCCAAGCCCATGAAAGTTTCCTCTGCTTTTTTTTTTTTTTTTTAAAAAAAAAACCAATGTGTATCTCTGTGTGGCTGTGGGTGGAAGTGGTGGGTGAGGGTGCAGGGGTCTTAACTCAGGTCCTCTGCGAGAGCAGAGCCATCTTAAGTGCTGAGCCATCTTTCTGCCCCTCCCTTATGCTGTATTTCTTATTATTTCCTTTAGCTTTTGAGATTATAATATAATTACACAACTGCCCCCTTCCCATTCCTCCCTAGGGATTCTAGTAGATGTTGAACTGAATCTGAGGACCACTTATGTTGTTACTGTTATCTTTGTAAAATTAAATTCAACCCGTGAATGGGGGATAGCTCTTTATCTATTCAGGCCTGTTTTAATCAGAATGTTTTGTATTTTTCAAAGTATAAGTTTTATACCTGCGGGATTGAGTTTATCTGTAAGCATTCTGTTTGATGTTGTTATAAATGTAATTGTTTTCTTAATTTCTCTTTGGAATTTTGTTGTTGTTGTTATTGTTACTTTTTTGATACACAGTGTCACATGTAGCCCTGGCTGTTCTGGGATTCACTTTGAGACCAGGCTGGTCTTGACCTCACAGAGATCTACCTGCCTCTGCCTCTGAGTGCTAGGATTATTAATTGCTAATGCATAAATGTCCAACTGATTTTGTGTGTGTGTGCGTTTTGGTTTGTATCTTCAAGCTTTGCTGAATTAATATGTTAGACATGGGCTGGAGCAATGGCTCAGCGGTTAAGAGCACTGACTGCTTTTCCAGAGGTTCTGAGTTCAAATCCCAGCAACCACACGGTGGCTCACAACCATCTGTAATGGGATCTGATGCCCTCTTCTGGTGTGTCTAAGACAGATACAGTGTACTCACATATAGTGAGTGGATGGATCTTTGGGCCGGAGCTGGTGTGGCTGGAGTGAGAAGGAAAAAAAGGGAGGAAAAAAAAATATAAGACGTGCGCGTGCGTGTGTGTGTGTGTGTGTGTGTGTTTCTCTTAAAGTTTTCTACATATAAAGGCATGCCATAGTAATGACTAATTTTCTTCTTTCTAGCTTAGATCTCTCTCTCTCTCTAGCTGCACTATAGCTTGCGATGTTGGGTTGAAGTGAGCATGAGCATCTTGTATATTCCTGATCTGGAGAGAGTTCAGTCTTTCCTTATTGATGGACACTCGTGGGATTCTCATAATCTTTATTGTGTTGGGGACGTTTCTTTCCATTTTCAGTTAATGGAGTATTATTTTCTCCTCTGAAAGGGCACTGGATTCATCATTTTTATCACATGATAGGATCACATGGGTTTCCCCTTCATGTTAATGTGACCTTTTATTTTGAACCATTATCGTAACCTGAGAGCAAATCGCACTTGGCCAAGGTATCTAATACTTTACTGTGCTGCTGAATTTGTTTTTTAAAACTATTTTGTGGAGGGCTTTTGTGTTTTCACATAGAAGGGATGGGGCTCGTCTGTTGTTTTCCTGTAGCCTCGTTGCCCAGCCTCAGTCAGGGTCAGGGAATGCTGACCTGGGAGAATGTGTTAGGGAAGGCCAGATCTTCAGAGTTTTGAAAACTTTGAGACAGATGGTGCTAAAACTGTTGTGAATGTTCAAGAGAACTCACAGTTAAGCCGTTGGGCCTGGTATTCTCTTAGTTTTGGTATTTTACAGTTGTTACTCTTTAGTCAATGTTCTTACTTGGTGTGAATCTATTCAGAAGGGGTATTTCTTCTCTGGTTGAATTTGGTAGTTTTTGTGAGTTTGGAATTTATCCATTTCACCTAGGTTGGAACAGAGTTGTACATAGCACTCTGTTCTTCCCCTTCCCCCTCCCCCTCCCCCTCCCCTTCCCCTTCCTCCTCCTCCTCCTCCTCCTCCTCCTCCTCCTCCTCCTCCTTCTCCTCCTCCTCCTCTTCTTCTTTTCTTTTGAGACAGGGTTTCTCTGTGTAGCCCTGGCTGTCTTAGAACTCACTCACCACACCCAGTTTATTGGATCCTTTTGATTTATGTCAAATTATAGTGATGTCCCTACTTTCACTTCTGACTTCAATGACTTGATCTTTTAAATTAAAAAAATTTATTTCATCTCATGTGTGTGGATGTTTTTGCCTACATGTATCTGTGCACATGTGTGCAGTGCTCTTAGGGACAGAAGAGGGTGTCAGATACATTGGGATTGGAGTTACAGATGAGTTACAAAGGGTTGTGAGCCACCATGTGGGTTTTGATAATTGAGGCTGGATCCTCAGGAAGAGCAGCCAGTGCTTTTAACCACTAAGCTGTCTCTCCAGCCCTTGACATTTGTTCATTAAAATAACTTTATTTTTTGGACACAGGGTCACTGAATGTAGCCCTGGCTGTCCTGGACGAGGCTGGCTTTGAATTCACAAGATCCACCGACCTCTGCCTTCTAATGATTTTTCTTTTTCTTTATCGTCTTTTAATTCTTTATTTCATTTATTTCTGCTTTCATCTGTATCATTTCCTTCTGTGTACTGATATTTTAGTTTGCTCCTCTTTTATCCTCTTAAGGACCTTACAGTCTGTCCTGACAGCTAAGACAGACCCCTGAGTCCCATCGCACACCTGGGCGCTTGTCTTTAGCTGGCATCTCACTGCAAAGCTTGGGCTCAGCCTCATTCTGTAGTGGCCTTGAACTCAGATAGTACTGCTTCTGCCTCCTACATGGTGCGTTAAGGCTGTGAATCGCTGCTTCTGTCTGTCCTCAGCAGTCTCACACGCTGCTTTCTAAACTTCCTATCCCCAAGGATGTATGGTTCCTAGATTTCCTTTACTTCTTTGCCCAGGGTTCCCTTCAGCAACCTAAAGGTAGTTAAGTAACAATAATGTGCTGGATGTCTGGGCTTTCTCAGTGGTGTTTCTCTTCTGGGTGTTTTTGTTTTTTTCTGTTTGTTTTGTTTGTTTGTTTTTCTGTGAGTGAACTATATTTTGAATATTTGTAGCTTCTTGATGACTTCTGGAGTCTCAGACCATTATAGTGTGGGATTTGGACATCAATTCTTCTGCTTCTCAGAGGCTGATGACACTGTTAGCTTCAAACTTAGATGCAACCTGCCTCTGCCTCCAAGTGTCTGGCTGATGGCCCTTGTTGAGGACTGTGCCATCTACTCGTGACTTTTCCAAAGTGATTTTGCTAAGTGTGCCTTCTTTGCTGTACAGGGTAATATTTGGGTTCCTTTTGTGGGGAGAGGGTGCACTGGGATGGGGTGCTGTTGGGGTGGTTTACAGGGAAGAAGGACTGGGTATGAGAGCTGGGAGAAAACCCCGCCCTTGGTGCTGAGGTTTTCCAACAGGCTGAGACATTATGCAGGGCATGGAGTGTCCTTGTTAGCAAGAAGGTGGTATTCCTGGAAGGTGACTGGGGAAAAGCAAGAGATAAGATGTCATGAATCTCCCAGATGCCAGGAAAGCAAGAGGCTCCCAGGACCCAACAGGGATGACTTAGCTGGAATACCCAACAAAGGGGAGAGAGAACGTGTAGAGACCATAACCAGAGGTTAGGCACGGCCCCTGGCTGAGGGATGGGGCCACCCACCTAGCTCCAAAATTTTAACCCAGAATGGCTCCTGTCTAAAGGAAATACAGGGACAAAGGGTGGAGCAGAGACTGAAGGAAAGGCCATCCAGGGACTGCCCCACCTGGGGATCCATCCATATGCAGTCACCAAACCCAGACACTGTTGCAGATGCCCAGAAGTGCTTGCTAACAGGAGCCTGGTATAGCTGTCCCCTGAGAGGCTCTGCCAGAGCCTGACCAATACAGATGCTGACGCTTGCAGCCAACCATCAGACTGAGCATGGAGACCCCAATGGAGGAGTTAGGGGAAGGACTGGAGGAGCCGAAGGGGTTTGCAACCCCATAGGAAGAACAACAATATCAACCAACCAGATCCCCCAGAGCTCCCAGGGACTAAACCACCAACCAAAGAGTACTCTTGGAGGGACCCATGGCTCCAGCCGCATATGTAGCAGAGGATGGCCTTATCTGGCATCAGTGGGAAGGGAGTCCCTTGGTCCTGTGAAGGCTAAACGCCTCAGTGTAGGGGAATGCTAGGGCAGTGAGAGTGGTGGGTGGGGGAGCACCCTCATAGAAGCAGGGGGTGGGGAGATGTGATAGGGGGTTTTTGGAGGGGAAACCGTGAAAGGGGATAACATTTTGAAATGTAAATAAATAAAATATCCAATAAAATAAAGGGGAAAAAAAGATGTCATGAATCAAATGATATACATCTCTAATTCCAGCGGTTGGTGGCAGAGGCAATCGGCTCTCTGTGAGTTTGAGGCCAGCCTGCTCTACAAATATTCTAGGACAGCTAGGACTACATAGTGAGAACTTGCCTCAAACAAAACAACAAAATGATGTCTTAGATCTTTTACCTAGATCTTGGCGCTAGAAATTTAAATTTCCATCTATTTGTCTCCTCCATGGAGATGACAAAGAAGGGTGGGTAGCTATGGCCTTCTTCCTTCCTTTTTCCCTCTTTCCCTCCCTCCCTCCCTCCTTCTTTTTTTCCTTCCTTTCTTTCTCTTTTTGAGATAGTATCTCAGAATGTAGGTTGACCTGGTCTGTAACTCATTATGTAGACCAGGCTTGCCTCAAACAGAGATCTGCCTGTCTCTGCCTCCTGAGTGCTAGGACTAAAGGTGTGTATAACCACACTAGAGCTGTGATTTTGGTTCCTATGTGTATGGACCTGTGTGTGCCTGTAGGTACCAAGGTGGCCGGAAGCAGATGTTCTGGAGCTGGACTTAGTTATAGGCAGTTGTAAGTCACCCAGGATGGCTGCCAGGATCTGAACTCTGGTCCTCTAGGAGAGCAGAAAGCACTCGTGCTGAGCTCTCAGTAACCTCTCTGATGGTTCATTTTAGTTGTCGATTTGACTGGATCTGGAATTAAGAGATAAGTCTCTTGTCACACCTGTGAGGGGATACCTTGAATAAGGTTAACCTCTGAGAATATCTATAAAGGTTTTTTCCATTTTTAATTAACTAAGTGTGTGTGTGTGAGAGAAAGAGAGAGAGAGAGGCAGAGAGAGACAGAGAGAGAGATATGAAGTATGCATGCATGTAAGCTTGCATGTGCCACAGCTCAAGTATGAGGTCAGAGAACAACTCTGGGGTGAGAGTTCTTGCCTTCCACTTTGTTGAGGCAAAGGTTTCTCTTTCTGCCTCCATTTTTTTATATGGGAATGCTGGGTCTACAGATGCATGCAGCTGCAGCTGCCTTTTTCTCATGGGTTCTGGAATTGAACTCAGGTCATTAGGCTTTCAAGACAAATGTTTTACTCACCAAGCCATTTCTCCAGCCCTGGAATTTTCCTGACTGCAGTGGGTAGGCACACCATAGATACAGGACTACCCACTTAGCTCCTTCCAGTAACTGTCCAGCTATAAGAAGGTCAGAGGGACAAAAACATTTTGCATTCTGCCTGCTTGCCTTGAGTCTTTCTGGTGAGTTTATCTTCTCTGTTGCCGCCACTGCATTTCCTTGATAACATCAGAACCCTGATACTTCCAACCTTAAGATCAGTGGCTCTCAGGGACTCCTCTAGGCCATCAGTGCCAGACTGACATGCTAAGGTATTCAGTCTCGTGGACAGCAGCTGCCAGGCTGTCAGCTTCTCCAGTGTGAAGACAATCATTGTTGAGCTCCTGGATGGTACTGATAATGGCCAGTCTAATAAATATCCTTCTGAATATGTATCTGCTCTATCTGCTTGGCTCCTCTAGAGAAGCCTAATGCAGTAACTTGTCTCTGAGTTTTCTAAAAAGGAAGATAGCAGGGCCTAGAGCAAAGTACGTAGATGGCAGTCATCCTGAATTAGACTCTTTCCCAAACTAGCTGCACTAAGAATCCCCTGGAAAGCATGTTTAAAATAAAGACTGTCATTATCCCAGATCAACTTAAATAGACTCCCAGAACAGAGCCAAGTAATCTGTATTTTTACCAGGTTGTCCAGGTAATTCTGAACGTTTGATGGGTGACGTTGAAAGAGCCACCTGGGCCGGATCTGCTCCCATCCCACACTCCAGATGGGCAAAGAGCTCGTGGGAGGAAAACAAAGGTGGCCAGAGAAAATGATGTCCCTATTGCCTCTCTGGAGAAAGGTGACTTTCCAGCCTAGCACAGAAAATAAAGGTGGGGGGTGTCATAAAATAATGACAGAGTGAAAAGGGGACTGTGCGCAGTCCACTCCTAAAATATCTGGGTGCTTCTCTCTCACCCAAGATCCTGCGTGCCCTAGCCTTTAATTATGCTCTTGTTTGTGGTACGTGGTTCCCCCTTGAGTGCCATCGTTGCCCACATTCTTGGATCCTAGCATAGACCAGGAACCTCTCCTGTCCAACTTGAGCCTGCAGAGGTAGAACAGCCTCAAAGAGATGTTCCATCCTGGGATTGCGGGGGAAGGGGTGGGGTGGGGTTTCTGGGGGAAGAGTGGGGTGGGGTGGGGTGGTCTTCCTGCTTGTTCCTGGGCTTAGAGTCTAAATGAAGAGCCTTGTGGGTAACTGAAGATTTGATGGGGCCAGAAACCTTGCTGGGAAAAATCTAGAGAAGGAAACATCTATCTTGAAAACAGAAGATGAATGGTACCTGCCCCTCCCTGGTCTGTGACTAGACCTAGAGGCGGAGAAGAGACACTGAGGTGGCCTGGGAAGGAGCAAGGCCAGCAGAGAGTTTAGATGAGGAACGTATTGTTACTTTTCTCAGGACTCTAAGGACCCATGCCCAGCCCATCTGCTTTTAGCTGTTGGCCTCATCCTAGCCCACAGTCGCACCTGAACCCTAACGTAGGCGGGGAGGTCTAGAGTTTATATCTGAGAATCCGTTTTGGGTCCCTGAGCCAGACTGCATGTAGTGCAGAAAGGACACAGAGACCAACGGATGTTAATCTGAGATTTGAGTGTCCACTTAAGTGTTCCGGTTCTTAAGTTTTGACTCCCCAGGAGACCTGGCTACTGTTTGACAACTCCATGGAGGCCCAGAAGCAGAGGATTCCTAATCTGGTACCTGGGCGGAAGGAGCAGGGCAGGCAGCGTGGCTGATGGCAATGCTAACAACGAGACAGCTGACACACAGACTCCCTGGTGAGTGGGAGGGGAGCTGTGTGCATTGCTGCCTCTCTCAGCCTCACTTTCAGCAGCTCCACTACCTGTCTGGGACTGGTACCTGGGGCCATTCTGAGGTAGACGTCTTAGGCGTTGCAAGAGTCTGGAAATCCCCGTATTGAAATAGTCACATTCGCTTCAGCTCTGTGCCTGCCTGCTTCTGTCTACTCAGGGGCTCCAAGGCAGCAGATGCTCCCTCTAAGTTTGGCAGACAATAACCAAGGGGAGGAAATGGTGGGAATTTCAGCTCAAGGGTTGGCCTAATCCTGGAAGAGGCTTTGGGGTGGGCCAGGACCCATGGGTCTGCCTATTCAACCAGGGTCAAAGGGCCTGGGTGCTTTGGTGCTCTGGGTTCCCGGCAGAGCACTGAGTGAACCATCCAGGAATAAGGTGCCTCATGGACAAAAATGATGGTGGCTGTGCCAGCAGGAGACGTTGAGTCCCTGAAGCTGTGAAAGTCGTGTGCCCAGCAGAGAGGTGTACGTTACCCAGTGTGCAACTGTTCAGGGTTGGGTTTGGAATTAGATGGATGCCCAGAATGGTGTTGATCTGGGTACAGATTAGAGTAGGTGTGGCCAGCATAGGGAAGGATCCTGCTGGTGTTAATGTGGGTTTTGGACTGGGCTGTGATTCTTGCTGATAAAGGTGGTGTATCTTGCATTGGTCTTTTGAAGACGGAATGGAGTCAGACACTGAGTTTGGGTTTGAGGTTAAGATCAGCCAGAGAGTTCACATTGTATGTTGGAGGTTGGTTCTGAACTTCTCAGACAATCCAGGGAGATGTACGGTTCTGTGCCCTGTGCAGTTCTGCTCTGATATGGGGGGAGTTTGCTAGACTGCTTTCTAGGCTCTCTGTGTGAGGCCGTAAGTGTACCCTAGAGCTATCCAAGTAGGGCAGGTGGCCTCCAGGTCCCAGGGAGAAGGGACATCACAGCCTTCTATGTCAGGCTCCTTTGGCCATCCAGACATCTTGTTGACATTTACCACACCACCCTTCTCTTTCTGGGAAGGAGGCTGGAGTTTAGGAGGGCTGTAAAGCTGGGCTTGCAGTGGGCTTTCGGCTAACAGCAAAGCTTACCATTGATCTATAAAAGGGACTATGCCTGTGTCAGGGCCCCCTTCCGGGACTCCTGGGACTTTGATGGTTCCCTAAGGGTGGCCCGGATTGGGCATGTCTGCCTGGCTTGTTCTTCCCTTGTACTAGACTTCAGGGTGTGTGTGTGTGTGTGTGTGTGTGTGTGTGTGTGTGTACTCTGCAGGCATGGAACCCTGGGTAAACTGAGGCTTTTCATGGTAATGCAGATTGAGTAGTAGATGGGATTCTAAAGAGAGTCAGGAACTCACATCCTGACTTTGTTCAGTCTTAAAAGAGAGTCTGTCCATGTGATCAGTTTCTGGTATGCACCTATCTTTGACATTATTGACTACTTAACATTCTCGAATATTGGGGTCACTGCTGTTCTGAAATTTTTTCCCTATAGTATTCAAGATAGAATCAAAGGCCTTCATATGTGAGGCTAATATGCTCTGTCACTGGGCAAGACCCTTCTTTGGTGAGTATTTAAGACCTAACTGTCAAGTTGTTGAGACCAGGATATACACATGAATCCAAGGCTATTCCATTAAGGACGGGTAACAGGATAAAAGTTACAATCCAGATTTAAAGGAGGGAAAAGGGTCAGCATGGTAGTATGCCTTTAATTCCAGTTCTCTGGAGGTAGAGGCAGGTAGATCTCTGTGAGTTAGATGTTGACCTGGTCTACAGAGTTAGTTCTAAGACAGCCAGGGCTACATAGTGAGACCTGGTCTCAGCAGAGGAGGAGGAGAGGTCAGAAGAGAGCCAGATGCTTTCTGGGGGAGAGGCGTTTAAAGGATAGGTTCGAACAGCATTTGTATCTGTGGATCGGTGTGACTGGCTATATAGTTTTGTATGTAAGCCCGTTTTTCTGTCTGTATGACTGTCTTGCCTGTGTCTGCTCCAACATGTCAGACTTGGTGTGTTTATGAGTCTATGTAGGTGCATTTTCTAGACAAGATTTTTCACGGTCTGATTCAGTTTTGAGTTGACTTGGTCATATGAACCTGTGTGGTTGGGTCTCTGTTTCCACGTGAGTCTGCTTCAGCCTCTCTTTTTGACACCCCACCCCCTCTTCCCTGACACACCCCAGCTGCCAGGACTATTTACCGCAAATAATGGCTTCCCTTCCCGCTGTCTGGATTCCCACGGGTCAGGCTGCCTGCCCAGGCCCCTGGCCCTCTGGCCTCTGAAGCAGGCCTGACCTTGGAAGTGCTACGTTCTGGAAATCCCCCACGCTCCTTGCCTGGGCAGGGGCCGAAAGAAGATGTGTGGAAAGGGAGAAGGCAAGAAGGGCAGCAGTTGGCAGCGCCCACTCCTGGAAACAAGAGCCTTCCCGATTCTTTCCCAGGCTTCCTCTTCTCCCCAAGCTTTCTTCCTAACTTTGTGCTCAGGGCCCTGACCGCAGTCTCCGGGTATGAGGAGAGACAGTCTTCCCCATGCCCGGTCCTATTAGACATAGTTCTGCCCTGTGTCCCAGCAGCGTCTGCGTGCTATAAGAACTCTTGTTCACACAGACCTCAACGTTGTCTTCCTCTTTCCTCTCTTTGCAGTGGACAAAGGAACCATTTTTGTTCTTTGTCGGGCCTGGCTGCAGAGTCCAGTTGGAGATTAGGCCCTATGGGGTTGGCATAGAAGCAGGGAAGGGGGCACAGCAGCCACTGTGTAGCAGTGTACTTTGACTGTAGACACGCCCACTGTTTCCCATAATTCCTCCAAGACCCACCCAAGATCTATACCCATCTCCACCCCCTGCCAACCTCATGTCTCCTTTAAAATCTATTTTATATCCCATTGAGTCCAGTTTGTGCAGCCCATAAAGTAAGGATCATGGAGCCATCCTCTGGAATTTAGTTGACTTACCAAGGGCCATACCCTTAAAGAAAACTCACTGTCCCCTTCCTAGGGGGGGGGGGCACTATCAATAACTCTTCAGCCAGGAGTAGGGCCTCATGTCTTCCAGGCTATTTTGAAATGTTCTTCTTGAGAGCCAAAAGGGAATGTACTAGAAGGTCAGTGCTGTTCATCATGTCAGGAAGTGTGCTAGAGTGACCTTCGTATTTCTAATCAGGCACTGATATATTCCTGGCATCTACCACTACATCTAAGGCTGTAAATTCTTGAATTTGTGCCGTCATGAGGCTTTTGCTTCTTCAGAGTTTCTGTCCCCTAAATCTAAGGAAAGGGGCTGTGTGAGGATTGTGGGAAAGGATGGAAAGGCTCTGTCTCCATCAGCATCCTGCTGAATCACAGGCTCTGTCTTTGTCTTCTAGTTCTCTGCTGAAAACTCAGGATCCTGAAAGTCTCTGTTGCAGTTCATCTCTTCAGCCCTTTGCTGTGGGAGGTTGGTCAGCAGCATGAGCCTATGGTGGATTATGACAGGCAGGAGCCTGTGGGGAGCCATCTGGAAGGACCTGCTCCACCCTAAACTAGGATATGTGCACAGTAACCCACCTTCCTACCTTGGGCCACCATGACATTTGAGTCAATTCCCTCTATTGGCTTCTGCCCCAGACTCCTCCATCTGTGGCTCTCTGCCAAGCTCCCACCAGGCAGAGAGGATGTGACTGTCACAAGACCTCCTTTTCGTTTGGGGGATGCTTCAGGAAAACACCTGGGAGAATGTTGGTTCAGCAGTCCTGGTCTTGTGCTCTCTGCCCTCTGGACCAACTAGGACCCGGGCTTCCTTCCTTTATGTGCATGATCATCTACCATTCAAAGTAGGGACATGCCCATGTTTTTGCCATGTGGGCTTTCTTCTGTGGACACATTGTACCAAACAATCGAGTTGTGCTGGATTTAGTGAGCCTCGTGTCTGCTTCTTATTGGTTTGACGAGTTGGCTGCTGAAGATAGGTTTTCTTAAGACCAAGAACATTCTCTTAACCCTGACACCATATCATCACTAAGCCCAGTATTTCCTGCCTCCATTATAGTTCTTGGCCTCTCTGTGTTATGTTGGAAGGATGCAGCAGCAGCAGCAGCAGCAGCAGCAGCAGCAGCAGCAGCAGCAGCAGCAGCAGCAGATTTTGAGGACTCTTGGTGGCCACTATGCATTAATGAGAATACTTTGTGGATCTAAAGACAGAAAGTCTCTCCCTGAACTAATTAGAATATGCTCTTGAGGGGTGAATGAGACTCTAGGGAGGGACAACCCCTCAGGGTGGCCTCATTCTCATACTCCCTGGGTCTGCCCCCAGAGAGCACTGCTTTCTGATCCTCTGCTGAGCACTTGGGTGCTCTTAGGGTCTGGGCACTCAGTACTTTCTCTTGAGGCTCCTATGTTCCATGAACACTTGCTTCAGATGCATGAAGAACAACTTCAACTACCTTCTCATGTGTTCTTATCTGGGCTCTTTATGCTGTCACCAAATGTTTGTGCCTAATAGAAACTTCCACGCTAACTTAGAGAGCCTTTCTGCCTTCTTTCTTTCCTTGGCTTGGCTCTCCTCAGAAGCCATGGTCCCTTCTGAGATTCCCTTACCCCTGAACCCCCGCCCAGTCGTTGTTCACACACTAATTGATGGAGAAACTTTCTGCTTTTGAGCCACGAAGGACTCCCATTAATTCTGTGTTCTATTTGTGGGAGCAGAGCCTGTGCTTTCTCTATTCTGTCTCTTGCCCTCCTGTCACTTCCTGCCCTCTCTTGCTGTTAGCCCTGGCTTCCCTTGAACTCACCACCTTCCTTTCTCAGCCCCGAACCCTGGACTCTTCAGGCCTAACCCTCCATCCCTGGCTTCCACTTTTTTCTCTTGAGACCTTTCCATCATGTCTGTGTGGTTCACTCACCCAAGGCTGTTCTTCTCAAGGCTGTGAATAATCTTTCTGCAGCTAAATCGGATGTCTGTGCCTTACATTGTCGCTCCTCATGCAGTTCATCAGTTTCTTCTTGAAAATCTTCGGTCTTTTCACTTCCAGAGTGACAAAGTCTCCTGTTGTTTTTGCTTCCGAGGGGTCTCAATGTCTCTTGTGTATTGGCTTCTCCTCTAGTTTCAGATTTATACCCCCACCCCACTTCTAGGGACCACACACAAGGCTTGTTGCAGCTTAGGCAAGCACTCAACTGCTGCACTGTACCCCAGTCCTACAACTTCTTAAAGTAAAAGCACCTCAAGGCCCAGTCCTTATACGTCCCCGGTTTCACTCACACCTGGATGGCCTTACCTGGAATCACTGTTCTGTTACTGAGATTGCAGCACGCTGCCTAGGTGACCTAGCTGAATTTCTACCTGCCTTACCCAGTCTTGTGAATATAACGCTACCAACCAGTGAAAGGAGTGTGTGTTTATGTGTATGTGTGTGTATGTATATGTATATATGTGTATGTATGTGTATATATGTGTATGTATGTGTGTGTATGTGTGTATGTATGTGTGTGTATATGTGTGTGTATATGTGTGTGTGTGTAGGGGTTGGGGAATGGAGGTTGCTTTCTACTGTTGTTTCTGGTACTCGCTGTAAGGCAGGAATGCTTGACTGAGATGATGTATTAGACTGTCTAATGGTGGGGAGGCAGCAACAACAAAGGAATCTTTGTTGTGAGATCACCCCAGGCAGGTTCAGGAAATCTAAATTGTAAACCTGAGGCTTCTGGTGGAGAACTGATGACCCTCAAGTACCTTTCTGGGATCTTTCTGGCATCAGATGAGGACCTTCCTGGACTTTTTCTGGCATCAGCACCAGGATCTATATAACCTAAATTAACCTTGGTGTTTTCTTCCATCTAAGTGGTTTTTTCCCCATTTTTTCCTCTTGTACTGTGGATGACCACGTCTTGGATTCTAGGGCTTGTCAATCGCAGAAATGAGACACAAGAACATTGGTTAGTGAGCCTCTATGAGGTACAAGCCCATATTTGGGCTGGAGAAATTGTTTTTTTTTTTTTTTTTTTTTCCGGGTGTGTGTGTGTGTGTGTGTGTGTGTGTGTGTGTGAGAGAGTCTCTTTGCTTTGCACACCTGGTCGACTAGGCTCTCACATCTGTGTGATTTCCCCTCTGGCTCTGGGCTGATAGAATACAGAGGAGAGCTGCAGAACACTCAGCCAGGCGCCTTTGGGTGGATGGGAAAGTACTCTGCCTCCGTCTTGAAGAGCTGAATCTGACTAGAAAATGAGTCACACTAAACATTTACACCTACCTAGAGAGGTCTCTAAAGTGTGTCTACCTGCTGTTTTAGTTAGCCATTTAAAAACTGACAGCAATGGGGTTAGAGAGGTGGCTCAGTGGTTAAGAGCACTGGCTGCTCCTCCAGAGGACCCCTGTTCAGTTCCCAGCACCCACCTGGCAGCTCACAACTGTCTGTAACTCCAGTTCCAGGAGATCTGACACCAATGCACATAAAATAAAATTAAAATTAAAAAAAGGAAGAAAAGAAAAACTCACAGCAAAAGACATTTCCCTTTGAAAGGGCATTGCCTGCTTATTCACTCTTAAGTCAGGGACAATACCCACACACGAGCTGTGAAACACTCCCACTTGCTGACCTAGTAATTTCCACGAGTTTTTATCCAAGACTTTCTAAATGATGTTTAGGATAAGTTCAGTGTCTTTGAGTAAATTTCTACTAAGTCGTATTACATTTAGAAATGCAGATTTAACCACTGAGTGTGGTGGCTTAATGATTTTAATCTTGGTACTGGGAAGGCAGAGCCAGGAGAAACTCTGTGAGTTTGAGGCCAGCCTATTCTACCCAGTGAGTTCCAGGGCAGCCAGAGCTGTCAATAAGACCCCATCGAGAGAGAGGGAGAGAGAGAGAGAAAGAGAGAGAAAGAGAGAGAGAGAAAGGACAAACAGGGTTTCTCTGTATAGCCCTGGCTGTCCTGGAACTCACTCTGTAGACCAGTCTGACCTCCAACTCAGATGTCTGCCTGCCTCTGCCTCCCAAGAGCTGGAATTAAAGGCATGCGCCACAACTGCCCGGCGTCTATGGGCTTTTATGAATGGCTGGGTACACATGTGCTCTGTATGTATGCCTACATATATCCCTGTTTTTATATTTGCATTGTACTAATTGTATTATAGATCAGTGAGTGTCCATGTAATTAAAACAATTAAATCAGTCCCAAATGAGGCCTGGAGAGATGGCTCAGTGGTTAAGGGCTCTGGCTGTTCTTCTAGAGGACCTGGGTTCAGTTCCCAGCACCTATATAGCAGCTTGCAACTGGCTGTGACTCCAGTTCCAGGGGATCTGATGCCCAGTGTGGGAACCAGATACTCATATGGTACATATACGTATATTTAGGCAAACACACATACATATAAATTTTTTAAGTTAAAAAATCAGCCCTACATGCTATTTGGTTCATATGATTTTGGTAAATCTTTGACACTATGTTAATTTAAAGTTATTGGTAAGATAAAAATTAAAGATGTCTTGAAAATTAATATGTTTCCACCTCGGTTGCTAAGTCAATAAAGATGGTATTTGTTTCTTTACTGAGTCTCAAAAGAATGTTTTAAATGATCACTTTCTAGCTCTGGCTAAATAAACACTATTTTATTATATTTTATATTCCTTATCTAGTATCTAGATATGCATATACATCTGCTGACTTCAGATACATGCTATGTATCTGAACTCATTCAAATGTTAAACAAAAGTCTGAATAGAAGGTTAGGCTCTGCAAGGAAATCAGTAAGTGCTGTATTTTGTATGGTATGCATGGCATTTGGAGTTTAAACATAAAATCATCAATAAAACTTGGCATTTCTGCTGTTTGTGTTTGGTACCATTCAGAAACAAAACACATTCATTAGAAGATCCTGCTTCATCTGGTTAAAACCTGTTCTTTGGTCCCCTCTGCCCCCCATTTTAAAGAATTGAAGAGATTTTAAATTTTTTTTGAGTCTATCTAATATGTATTCGTGTTTTGTTGGTGTGTATGGTTGTGTACCATGTGCACGTTGAAGCCCCTGGAGGCCAGAAAAGGGTACCAGATCCTCTGAAACTGAATGGTTGTGAGCCAATGCATGGGTGGTGGGAACTTCACCCAAGTCCTCTGGAAGAGCAACTTGTGAGCCAATGCATGGAGCAGCTAGTACTTTCAACCACTAAGCCATCTCTCCAGCCCTGAAACCTGGCCTTTATCCGCTTGCTTTAATCGATTTTGCCACAGTGTGTATGAGATGAAACTGTATCAGGGAAATGTACAATGATCATTCCTAATCTTTTCTAAACGTATGTTTAAAGCTAATCTATATAGACCCATCAGAGAAAAAAAAAATCCCTAAAGCTTCTGGGCCAGGATTCTAAACTCCACACTAAAGGCAAACACTAAGTTTATATAAGACCTGTGGGTCTGCGATACTTCTGGTTACTAGAGTCTATTTATGTCCCCAAGCTTCTTAACATGCTGGTTACGGAAATGCCGAGCTGGTGGCCTCCAGCCCGAGATTGCATTAGTAACTGTTTCAGGCTTAGGCTCGTGTGCTCCCGGTTATGTTATGATCATCTCAGTGTGCGCTGCTGTGGGGATATGCAGCAGAGGGCTTGGCAATGCACCCAGAGTCTGCGTGCATCCGTGATGGTAGAGATAACAGGATTGGCTGGTGAATCGGATGTGGACTCTCAGATGAAAAAGTCAAGGATAGCCAAACTACTGGGGAGATGAGTGGCCATTGGACTCTGTAAGAAACACTGACTGGAGCAGTTGTTACAGGTGAACAATGGGGGTGGGGGACTCAGTTCATCCCTACAGAGTCAGAGGTGAATAGGACTGAGTAGGCTATCTGGATATATAAGAATGACTCTAGCCAGAGTTCAAGAAGCTCTGTGGCGGCAAAGCTTGTGTCTTGTGTTTAGCTTAGTCTCTGACACAAGAGACAAGCATCTGGCCCACAGTTAACATATTTGTTGAGTACAAGGGCTTTCTCAAAGCCACACTTCTGGAGACCTCATCCTCATCTGAGTACTTTGTCCTGGGTCAGGGCTCCACACTCCACGGCATTGATGACTCTAAAGTGAAGCGATGGCTAGACTATGTCACTAATGGCGCCATTATGCATTGGCAGCTGTCATTCCAAACAAAAAACAGGAATCTCTGAAATTAAAAAATTCAAGGAGCCATAGATACCAGCCAGAAGGATCCATTCCTGGGACAAGGTTTTATACTTTTCTAGCCTCAGTCGGCATATAGGACAGTTGGGAAACAGTCATCTTCACAGCTAAGGATATTTTTATAAACTTTGAGGAAAAAATTGTTTCACTTGATGGCTATAGATAAGGAGGTCAGGATCATGGGCAGAGGTGATGTTCTGTGAAAGGAGGAGGAGGAGGAGGAGGAAGAGGAAGAAGAGGAGGAGAGTCTCTGTGAACCTTTTATTTGAGACAGAACCTCACTGTGTGGCCCTGGCTGGCCTTGAACTCACTAGGGCCTAAAACTTACTAAGATCAGCCTGCATCTACCTCCCAAGTGCTGGAATTAAAGGCCTGCGCCACTACACTGGGCACCTAGTTTCTTCTAGATTGATTGGTGCTAACCATTTAGAATGTTCATGCATTAATAGGGCTCAGTAATCCTGGTGGTAGTGGGTCTAAGTAAAAGTCCCAGACCATGAAGAATCTTTTTTGATGGTTCTCTGCAGCAGCTAACTAATTTCTTTTATTTCTTTTTCATTCCAGACTTTGACTTTCATAATTAAATTGAGAACATCACAATTTTTCCCTTATCACTTTACCTATGGCCCAAAATATGGGACAGGCAGAGTTTGGTGGGGGAATGCAAGCCTGACCTTTATCTTTAATGTATAGCACACAAGAGACTTCCTTTCTGTCAAGCGGTTTAATTCACATTCGAGGTTGGGGTAAGGAAAACTGACTTGTCTGAAGTAAGTTTGAGTCTCCTTCCTGAGATGAGGGCATTCTCATTTCCTTCATACCTTCTCTTAATAATGTACAGCAGAGACAAAGAAGACAGACAACTCATTCGGAGATAGAAAATACATTTTGGGTAGTGCAGTCCCCACCTGTTCATTAAGGAAAAATGACAATAGTGTGCTCTTAAAGGGATACAGAGGTTGGGGAGCCTAGAAACTGTCATCACAGAGAACGTTCTCCATTACCAGAGGAACATTTCCCAAGTAAACTCTGAGCTAGAGTGGGTGTCTGTGTTGAGTGGCATAAGCCAACTTAGGACAGTGCCGAGGGCAATGGAGGGAGTTGCCTAGTATTGAGACAGAGCTAAGATGCCGAGAGTGAGGCCTGAGCTTACTGTCTAGAATATGGGGAGCAGTTAACAAGGAGGCAATCACTGACTTCTCAGAGGATGAAGACTGGGCCCTGGGCCTTCTGGAGTCCTCTGGTTTAGTTTTCTTGGTGGGGCTCTTGGTTCGAGGCAGACCCCTTTCAACGTTTTCTTTGCAGGTTTTGGCCACCTTTCCAGGTGTAGAGACCATGGATGGTTCCATGTGTGTTTTGCTTTTGATCTTGGGGTTAATAGAGTGAAAAAAGAATTTCATCTTATTTTTCAAACCAGCCTCTGGAAGACGGCTGGGCCTAGTGTAAAGAGAGGTTGGTATCATATGCCCTGGTGAAAAGTGACCTGGACAAATTTGGCCCTGAAAAGGCTTCCTCTGAATTGGTGAGCATGGGAAAGAAAGGCCCTGGGAAGCCTGGGAGATCTCAGGCTGGGGGACTTCAGCAATCCTTGCAGGTTCCGGGACAATGGATTCCCCGCTTTGGCTGTCTTCTGAGTCCTCCTCAGAACCTGTCTCCATAAAGACTTCTGGAGGTGGATCTGGGAACTCAAGCTCAGGGGACTCCTGGGGGCTGCAGGGACAGGCACCTTCAAGATGAAAGTTATGGCCCTGTTGTGAGGAGCCCTGGGGTGTTCTGTACAGAGGCTTCTTTTCTGGCTCCTGATCTCCATCCTGATGTGTTTTTTGACTGATCAGGTAAAACCCAAGACCTGCATCCCCTTCTCCAAGGGGAAGGTCTCCCATTGCCTTGAGTTTCTCTAGGTTGGTTTTTTTCCTTCCAGCTTCCATGCCAAAACAGACTTGGGTCTTCATCCTATCCCTTCGGAATTGGGAGGCCTTGGAGCCCTGCGGGGCAGAACTATGGGGCACTGCTTTGGAAGTGGGTCGCTTTTGCTCCTGGCACACAGCCTGTACTGCAGGAGCTGGCTGTTTTTTAAGGTGGACCCTTTTTGCATTTGGGGCTGGAGGAGATGGGTATGGGCTGGGCTGTTCCTGTTGCAGTGTGCTTTCTGGGATGTGTAGACTCCTGAGAAATTCCTGGATGGATTTGCTCTCTAGGCTGTCTGTAGCCAGCTCTTTGTACTCTTCCCTCTCCTTTTCAGAACCCCCAAATTGCATTGCTAGGACCTTTTTCTTCAGGTGGAAATTCAGTTTGGCCAAGATATGTGTGTTTAGTGAGTAGGGTCTGTCTGTGAGAGGCTGTCTCTCTGGAGGCACTGTCTCTGTCCTTCCATCCGCCTGCATGCCAGGCTGGAACTCTTCTACAATGTCTGCAGACACCCCACTGTCATCCTGAGCACAGGGCTCAAGTGGGGGAATTTGAGCCAGAGCTTTTGATGGGCTTTTGACAGGTCTGGGCATCTTCTCTCTGAATCTAGGTTGGCTAGTGACTGCTGGGGATGCAGGCCTAGAGAGAGCCACACAGTAAAGGGCAGGCAGGCCTGACAGGAACGCCAGATACTTATGATGTAAAGTTGTCTCCAGTTTCTTAATGGTTTCCTCAGACAGGGCTTGGGGTCGCCTACAATGTTCAAAGAGAGCACCGGATAAGGTCTGTGTCTCCTGGCTGAGGATCTTTCGTTTCCAGGGAACAACTTTGTGATGTAGATCAGGGTTACTTTTACTTTCTGCCTGTAACTTTCTGTGTTGGTCTTGTGGAATCCAAGGGAAGGGGGCCATTGTTGCCAAGCTTCCAGGAATTCTGCATTCCCAAGAGCTCCAGACTTGGGCTGGGACCTTGCCCTCGTGGATCTGTTCACATTTGGATTCAACATGGATTTTCAATATTTCCCTTGCCTTGGCAAACAAGTGTGGCATTAGGATTGACCCTTTGCCCACTGTGGATGAGAACATGTTACCAAACCCATCAGCCTCTGGCTTCTCTGGCTCTGAGATGCTCACATTGGGTAGCCTACTGTCCCTATAGGACAGGAACTGCTGGTCAGTAGAGGAGAGAAGCATAAGAATGGAGCACTGGACTCTCTGGGGCAGCCCCCAGCGAAGGTGAATCAGCTGCTTCTGGAGGTGGAATTCTAGCAGTCTGCGTGCCTGCTTTGGGAAGATTTCCCTGGTGGGATATGAGAAGGGCTTCCTTGCCTGGAAAGTTTTTACTGTCCTAGCTTTACTGTGCGCTTCACATGGCATTTGGCTCTGGGTGTACCAGTTTTGTAGGAAGAGAGCTGGCAGGCCCCACTGAAGCTTGAGTTGCTTCTCTAGGAGGTGTCGTTCCAATGCTTCACACTCAGCCGGAGTCAGGAACGGGACAGTGTTCTGTGCTCTTTCATGCTCATAGGGAGTCTTGCCATTTGGAGAAGATGGGGTAGAGGACAGGGCTGACTTACATGGTGTTTTGGGTAAGAAAAGGCTTGAGAGTACCTCTGAGTGCTGAGCATCTGTGGAGGGCGTGGACATGTTCTTTTTCTTGCAAATACCTCCAGAGCTCACGGAAGTAACATCTAAGGACTCACTGTGAAGAGATGGAAGGCCACAGAATAACTGGCTATAATATTCACTCTGAAGATTGTCCCCTGAATCATTAGCTTTTGCCTTAGGGAGTGGATAGAAATTCCTTAGATGTTCACCTTCATGAGAGGGCAAGCAAGTATGGATTTGGTGCCAGGGCGTTCCTTGGTTCAGGTTTATAACAGGCCATTCGGAAACCCAGAAGGTCTGGATGGGCTGGCCTGCCAAATATAAGTTGTTGGTCTTGTGGAAAATGATCCCAATTTTGTCCCTAGTGACCTTAGAACTACTGCTCAGAATGTAGGAAGGTGGGTTTTCTCTGGATCGACAAAATAATGTCGGGTGTGGCATAAGCTGCCTCAGGGACTCCTCCACACGTCTGGGAAGACCCCACTTCTGGAAATGTATCCATTTTTTTATGTGTAGTTCAAGAAGCCCACGGACTTTAGGACTAAGTAATGGCAGGTGGGAAGACAGCATTGAGTCCATATGTAAGGACATAGTATGTGTCAAGTTAGTGATTTTTGGATCCAGGGATAGTAAAGACACAGAAGACTTCACGTGATGAAGGTCTTGGCTTTCCTGGTCAAGCTTTGCATTGCTTTGCGTTATTTTTTCCTTAATCATTAAAACCATAGGCTCTTTGAATCTTGAAGAAGCCATAGTCTCTGAGACCATTGGTATGTTGGCTAGATGAAATTTCTGATCTAGCTGGAGGCGATCAGTCCAGTATTCTTGGACACCGACTGTGTTGGTCAACTGTGGTAAGTGTTCAGTTAATTGTGTTAGTGTTTGGTTTCCAGGCACCAGTGGAAGATGTCTGGTGTGCCTGGGACAAAGCTCCATATCCTGTTCAAAAGACATGGGCAACATCTCCAGGCAAGCACAGCCCCGTGGCAGTCCCAACAAAGCAGGGGAGAGCTGGCTTTCCTCACTCTGCAGCAACTGCTCAATCTCTAGAGTCGCAGTCTCACAGATTTGGCAGCTGGGATCTATACACAGGAGCTGCCGCACATTTCTTTCCTTGGGAAGCCAGCTTTGGCTTGGAAGAGAAAAATAAGACAAGCATTAATGAACGAATTACACCTGCCTCTTTGAAAGAATGTGTCTGGAGATTTCTGGGCTCTTTTCTCCAGCCCCACAAGTTCTAACCCTACACTGTAGGAGATGAGGTCCTCATTCAAAGCATGTGCTGTCCCTGCTGCTGTATCCAGAAACTCTTGCGAAGCATTCATGCTCTCCAGAAACTAAGTAGAGGGTAAGATGATGGGGTGATGGCATCCCAGCAACTGCTCCCCCACCCTGAGGACAGATTGGAGGTAATAAATATCAGCAGGGTCCAGCCAGACCAAGGGCTCTGCCCTTGAAAGGGAGCAGCAGGAAGCCCATATGTCATGGTGACCTCTTCATGCTAAATGCACTCTCTTGACAGGTTGGTGTCTGGGTGCAACCCCAGCAATGTCCTTTACAGAGTATGTGCTAGTCTGTTCTGAAATTCAGAACTGCTGAGACCCTAACATACAGATTGGGTATGGGGTGGCTCTTCCCTGCTGCGATGTGACCTGCGATGAGGCTCTGCTCTGGCAGGCCTCTCAGCTGGTGAACCTGCCTGCATGGTGTGTTTCTCCTTCCCTCAGTTACCCCTTCCCTCACCCCTGGCCCAGATCAGGCCAAGAAGTCATCAGAGTTTAGACCACAGAGGTCAAGAGGTCACCTTTTCATGATAGAGAGCAGCTCCCATGGCTTCTCAGCTTCTTCTCGGGAAAGTCTCCTGGCTAAGGAATCAGGACACAGTGTTATGTGGCGAATGAGCATGTTAGGGATATCCTACAGGATTCTGAATAGTACATCCTTAGCTCAGCAGGAGGAAGCTGAGCACCTAGACTCAGTGCTCTGTGGCGTGTTTGTGTATAGCACCACCATTTACAATGCACTGTCCCTGCCCAATTTCATTTGGGCTTCAGAGCAAGTGAGGACCACCAGTATTATGCCTATTTTGTGGATGACTGAATGAGTTAAATTTTACAGGGCTATAAAGCTAGTTCTTTATTATTATTCTCCACTTTACAACCCATTATCAGCCCCTCCTCCCAGCACCCCATCACACAAGTCCTCCCTCCATTCCACCTTCCCCTTCTTTTTTGAGAAGAGGAAGTCCCTGTCTGGGTATCACTACACCCCACTAACCCTCACCCCATAAAACTATTTCTTAATCCAATTTTCTCTTTCCTATGACAAAATGCTTAGTATTTTGTCAAGTAACCTAAGGGAGAAGTTGTTTGTTTTGGCACATAGTTCCATCCATCGTGGCGAAAAAGGCATGGTAACTGGATGCCTGTGCATGAAACTGTGCGAGAGAGGCCCATGTTAGAATGGAGGTCCTAGGGTGGCAGAGATGGACGCCGGAGATACAGAAAATTGGACAAGGAATGCTGTCTGTACTGAGCATAGCCAGTCAGAGAGAGCCTGGAGCGAATGTTGCAAGTGGCAGGGCCCTATAGGAGTAGGCCTTTAAGGATGACAGCCCACTGTCTGTTCTGCCTGCTACTCTGCTTCCAGATGTGCCCTGATGTGAACAAGCCATGCTGCAAGCGCTTACTGCTGTGAGACAAGCCACTCAGCCACTAAGCCTTTCCCACTGTGATGGATGGTTAAGCTCTGAAGCCGTAGGCCCAAAGAAACCCTTCTTCCTTTGCTCTGCTAGGCACGCCATCCCAGTGTGGGGAGAGAAAGTAGTGACTAAGTGATCCCTTGCTGCATAGAAATCTCCATCACGTTCTTAACTGCTTAGTGTCAAGGAAATTAGGTAGAGTGTTTCAGGACACCCCCAATTCCCACCCACCGCAATCTTCTGTGTAAATCCCAGGTTGTAGAACTCAGAGCTTCACTAGTTAGAGCACCTGGCTCTAGGCAGCAGGGGTTCTGAGGGGCAGAGAAGGTGGGAGCTCTCCCAGGGGTGGGGAGTCAGGAGACATTGGGTCTTTACCTCTTGACGCTGCATCTCTAGCCCTTTGCCTGACTTTTCGTTGATGCTTAAAGAGAAAAACATTACAGTGTAAAGCCAGGACTCCATTTTCTTCTTCATGTCCAAAGTGAGAGATAGATCATAAACGATTTCCTGTATTTCCTAAGCTCCCTTATGTCTCTGCCTTTCTTTCCACCTGAGCATTTCCCATCTCTGCCTATCTCCGACTCACCTGAGGCTCTCCACCATCCTTCCTCATGTCTCTACTCTCATAAGAACTTCTGTGGGAAGGACAGCACAGGGGGAAAGGCCAAACGGACTCAGAGACACTTCCGACAGCCTGAGGACTTCTGCTCACACAGTCCTCCAAGGGGAGCCCCCCACCCCCTGGAAATTGGGAGGCCTTCTGAGGTCCAGGGCAGTAGTTTTTCTGTTATCTGTTTCTCAACTCAAGACAAACAGGGAGACTGCTGGCTTTTCAGTCGGAGTAATTGCAGGCAGCACAGGGGTAGTGGTGGTAAGGAATTATTGATAGGTCCTTTGTAACCACTTTCATTTCTAAGTCCTTTGGCACAAAATGGGGGCAATGTGGAAAAGCATTTAGAATTTAAAAGTGACTTATCTAGGCTTAAGGTAGTTCAGTTAGAGTCAGTGTTTTCCTACCCGGTAGCAGATCTTTTTAGGTTCCAAACTCAATCCCTGGTAACTCCGTCTTATATGCCAGGCAATTAGGAAAATGATGAAGATGGAGGTGTAGGTAAAGAAAAGATAACTGATGTCCCAGAAAAAACATGCAGGGCTCAACATGGCCTAAACCTCATTAGCATGAGGAGACCAGTCATCTCTGTATTAGTCGTTTAGGGGCCTACGTGCCTAATGACTCGCAGCATTGGGCATTGTCATGGGCTGCCTCACAGAGGATAGAATTAGGGCACCAGACTGCATCACAAAGCCCTCTGTTCCACAGAGGTTGCTCCAGTGGTGCTTCATCTATCATCTGTAGAAGTCTGTCTATCTATCTATCTATCTATCTATCTATCTATCTATCTATCTACACACACACACACACACACACACACACACACACACACACACCTTCCCCTCCCAACTTTACTTCCTCTGTCTCTCATCCCATCCCAGCCTCTTTGTTCAACTTCCTCTTCCACAACTGTATGGTCACTTATCTTCAGAATCTCGAGTTTTTTGGCACATGGGCACCTTGTGAGAAAGAGTAACTAGGAGAGAGTAACCCACACTAACTCTACACCTGACCTGGAGACACACAGGATCTTAGAGAGGGCACAGCATGGGTGTGGCTTTGATGTTTCAAATAAGGGGTGACAGAGATCAAACCTACATGAAGAGATGGTTGTGACTGATGTGGTGAAGCCATACATCCAACATCCAACCATAAGCAATAAAGCATTGGCAGCCAGAGACAGAAATGGCCACTAATCCCTTCCTTGTGAGTATTCATCACCCTGAGCTTGCAGGAGGCTTTCACATGGGTGGAAATTCAAGTCTTGAAGAGCGTTCTACCAGTGTGCTGCATCGCTGTGTTCTGGAGGAATATGTTTATAGTTGCTTCTCACCCATAGACAGGACAATCAGTTGGGTACCAAGTCTTCAAGTACATGAGCCTAGGAGGGACATTTCTTATTCAAACACCATGTATCTTTCAATATTGTTATGTGGTAGTCTTTCTGATTGAATGGATAATTTCAACCCAGAGATAGGATCAAGTAGACATTCTGAAAATGGAAAATATGCTAACAGAGAATGCTTGTCAAAGATAGTCTTGACACTGGAGAAAAAAATCAGTAGCCTAACAATAATTCAGTAGACATTATCCAGGGTGAAATACAAGTGAAAAACAAAAATAAAAATAAAACAAAATAAAACAACAAAAAACAAAACCAAGCATACAAGAGTTGTGACATATGTCAAAAAGTCTATTATAAATGCAACAGATATCCTAGAAACAGACAGACATACACACATACACACAGAGAAATGAAATATTAGAAGAAATAGCCAATAATTTTTCAAAATTAATGAGCAGTCAATTAAAATCAAGAAGCTCCACAATTTTTCTGTGATCCTACTAAATAACATTCTTATTTAATAACCCAAATCTTCAAATGCTTTACATGATGAAAATGAAAGGTGACCTAAGCTTACAGTATGATATCTCCATTTCACAAATGCTTCTCTGTGTTGGAGAGAAAGAGTTTGAGTTACAGAAATTATGCACTGCCATATCCTGGGTTTTGAAAATCTACTGTCAGATGAATCAAGGGGAAAGGGTCTGAGAACTGCTTCTCTGTGGAGCAGATTTTGAGGAGCTAGAAAAGTGGCTCAGCAGTTAAGAGCACTGGCTGCTCTTCTGGAGGAGGCAGGTTTGATTGCTAGCACCCTCATGCTGCCTCAAAAACATCTGTAACTCCAGTTCTTGGTTTTACCTTCCTGGGCAGCAGGCAGTGCACAAATATGCATGCAGGGAGAACACCCATGCACATTTGGGGGGGGGGAGAATTTTCTCTCTATAATGCACACTCTGTAAAAAGGGGGAAAAGAACTGATCCTGCCAAGATTAGGTGATGTTTGGCCTTGGGACTCTCCCAGTAGGTGGAGGAGGGATATCTGTAGTGACTTTGGAAGGTTTGTTTTTATCCATATCCATGACAAACTCATTAATCACTTACTCTGCCAGCCAGGTGTTCAACAGGAATCTAGGGGTTAGTTACAACTTGAAAGAAATACATTAGCACCAGAGAGAAGGGATAGGGTTACCGCCTACTCATCAGCCTTGGGCAGAAGCTGCCAAAGCTGCTGATGTGGGAACTGATAGAGCATCAGGGTGTACTGAACACATAGAAATGGAGACGGGAGTAGAGCAGAGAGTAGCTATCTGGTAGACCATCCCCATGTCTCAGGAGCCGTTAGATGCGGGCTGAATATCAGGTTCTTGAACTGGGGAAGTACTGATTTGTTCATGCATTCCCTTCCTGCTCCTCCATACCTGTTTTGCTTGCTTGTTTGTTTGGTTGGTTGTTTTGTTTTGTTTTGTTTTTGGCATGGAAAAGTTCATGTACCAAGATTGTTAGCCACACTAAGAGCAACAGAGAGGATGACTCTGTCTTCTTATCTGTCACTTTCACTGCATAGGTAACTAGTTCACTGGAGAGAACATAGTAGCTGCAGGTCTCTTGGGAGAAAAAGCAAGAATTCCATAGCTCTTTGGAAAAATGATATTTATAGTAAGATGTAGCTAAGTGTCCTGGCAAATTTATTGTCAACTTAAGACAAGCTAGTGTCATCTGGGAAGAACTCTCAATTGTGAAAATGCCTCCATGCTAGTGAACAGTACTCCTTCATGGCCTCTGCATCAGCTCCTGCTTCCAGGTTCCTTGAGTTCTTGCCCAAACTTCTTGGACGATGGACTACAAGCTACAAGATGAAATAAGCCCTTTCTTTCCTCAAGTTTCTCCTGGTCATGTTTTATCACTGCAACAGAGCCCTGTCTAAGATGCTAGGTGAAAATGCTAATTAGAGTAAAGTTGTGGTGGAGGAGGGGCAACGTGTGAGACTAATTGAGTGCTCCAGGCTTAACCATGCAAAAAACGAGACCTCGAGAAAACAGGGCAGAAAGAAAGATCCCATGCTGAGCCAGAGTCCGTTATGTGTGTTTTGACTCATTTTGGGTGTGTCACTCCTGTGGCTTGAGTAATTCCAGCAAAATGCATGTGGAGATATAGTTTCTATCATGAGACGGGTCCTCGTAAGAGATGGGATCACAAAATAAAGAGCGAAAAGAAGGAAGGGGCGGGGAGAGAAGAGGAGGAAAGGGAAGCACATGAGATATTAAAGGGTGGCCATTTGGAACTGGACAGCCATTTGCTGTGAATTTCCCTGGGGGAGACTACCTCCCCCAGCTTCCCTCAGTTGCCTGTATTCCTTTGTGTAGGGTTGATGCCTTGTGGGCTTTTTTATCCACTTTGGTATATCCATTGGTGAGCAGGTTATATTTAGGAATATATATGTATATACATGTATATGTCTGCAGTAACAGTGGACAAAGAGGATACTAATCTGAAGAAGAAAAAGGAATGTTTACGGGAGGGTTTGGAGGGAGGAAGGGAGAAACGCTGTAATTACGTATTAAATATATTATATTACAGTCTCAAGACTACAAAAATAAGAAAGAGGTGATTGAGTTATGAGGGCTCTGTCCTAGTCAATTTATCAACCCACTCATGGATTAATATGTCAGTGGAGTAATAAGTTGCTGCTGGACTGTTTTGTCTAAGCTCTTTGTGCTTAGCTTGCTCTGTGTTACTGTGGCCTTCACAGATGCTAGGCAGATGCTGCTGCCAGGCTCCAGAACTTTCAGGAAATAGATGTTTTCTTTATAAGTTTTCCTCATAAATTATGTCATCTGTGGCATCGTTATGGCAACAGAAAATGGACTATTCCATGATTTTAGGAAGGTCATAACAAATCATAAAGCTTCTAGAATATAACATAGAATGTCTTCATTTTGACTTAAAAAAAAAATAGTGCTGATGGTCTAACCCAAGGTTTGAGCACACCAGGCAAACATTCTTCTACTGAGTTGCATTTCCAACCCTTTCATTAGAAAATTCTTGATGGTAAACAAAATTCCTTTAAGAATTACAAAGCATTAATCATAAAGTGAGATCGATACATTGGACTGCATTTTTTAATGCAAAATGCAAGAGAAATTTATTGATTCATCAGCATGCTGAGGTTGCTCTACATACCAACAACGGAGGGAGACCTCGTGAAGCCCAGTCAGGGACCTTATATAGGATTTTAGAGCAGTCACCATTAGGCACAATGTGATTGGCAGAACAGTGTGACTTTTAAACTGATTGGTCTTTAGGGAATGAGGTAGCAGGGGCTTAATCAGCCCCTCCCTTCCAGCCTACTTGCTTTCTAATCTGTTTCTTCCATATGCTCAGAAGGGGGGGGGGACCCTGGTGGAATATCTCAAAGTTCCCAAGCTAACCTCTCATTCCCCCCTTTTCTTGTGCATGCTTCAATCTTGAAGCTATTGTTGATAGCTATAAGATCATTAGCTGTACTGCACCTATGCATTCCTTAACAAAAGTAGCCAAGCAATCTGTTCAAAATATAGGGGCCAAAAGTCAACAATAGCAGGAGAACAATTAAGGTCTTAACAAGGTAGATATGAGGGCTGTTAACGAAGAGGTTAAACCAAGACTTGAACCAGCCCTGACTGTTTCCTCTCTCTCTTCCTCTTGGCTAATCCTACTCTCCCCTTGGCGATTGGATCTTTAACAACCCCAGAATGGTCTATATGAAAGCAACACTCTTCAGCTAAGGCAGCACATAGCCCTCCCGCTGGAGGAAAAGTCAAGTCTAATCTCCTCCTATTCTGTGGTACTACTTCTGATAATGAAGTCAGTGATTCCTTAAGATGACTGATGGTTTTTCCTTTGTAAGCTGAGGTTTGGTGGCTGCCCCAGCCACCCCAACCACAACAGAAGGGAGACAGTGAGTGCTGTCTAAAGGTACTACAAACAGTCATGATCAAGGTCCAGTGATCTTGATCTTGAGCAGATTGTAGTCTTCTGTACTGTCCAGTGGGGGTCTCTGGGAAGCAGGGCATCTGCAGGTTTCACATGGGAAGCACACACCCAGGCCTCAATATCATCTACCTTGAGGACTGTGTCCTCAGGTAGCAGCGTCTCTTTTATCTAGGTTCCAGCAACTGTGTCTGATGTCTCCTTACATAGATCTTGTTACCAGTCTGGAAGCGGTGAGGGGTCTCTGGCATCCCTGGAGCATTTAAGGCAGACAGTTTGGGTCAAATCTCAAGCTGTGGGATACCTCCTGGGAGGACCCAGTGTACACCAAGGGAGTTGGGGTAGCACACAAGATCTCAAAAGGGGTCAGGTTAAAATGGTAGGGGGTGTTCAGAGCTCAGAATAGGGCCAAGGGGAGGGGCACCACCCAGTCTGAGCCAGCCTCCAAGGTCAATTTAGTTAAGGTCTCTCTACCTGCACTGAGCTTTGGGGATGGTACTCACAATGAAGTTGCCAATCTGTCCCAATATTTTGCCACCCCCTGGCTTACCTGACAAAAGCAGGACCATTGTCTTATCCACTTGCCTTGGGCACTCCAAACCTTGGGGAAATTTTCTCCAATATCTTCTTGGCTACCATGGCAGCTGTTTCCTGCTTGGTGGGGAATGTCTCAGACCATTTAGAGAAAGTAGCTATGACACCTGAAGGTATTTGTAATCACATTTTCCTGACTTAACTTCTGTAAAATTGACCTCTCAATATACTCTAGGCTGTTCTCCCCTAGGTCTTTTGCCCTGTTTATTCTTGGCTGCATAAGCACTCACTTGCTGGCATACCTTACACTGTCCTACTATCCTTCTGGCCTAGAACCTGAGTCTTATTATATATACTCTAGGTCCCTTAACTACTTGGACAAGCTTTTTATCCCATAAACGAGTCCATCTGTGCATTTGGCCTAGTAAGTCTTTTGCTTGCTTTCTGGGGAGCATAGTTTTCTTTCTTGTGTGTCATTTCCCCTCCTTCTCTAGGTGATAGTTGGTAGGGTGGCTAGCAATCTGAGTCCTTTCTTCTTCAGTGTATTCTGTATGAGGCCATCCCTTAGTCCAGTGCCATTTCCCAGCAGGTGTTTCTTGTATGCAGGATAGGCTCCTGCATAGCCACTTCTCAAGCCACTAGATCTGCCTGGTTATCGCCCTGGGCCACTGACTTTCTTCTTTCCTGATGTCCTGGGAGTGAATAATACTCACAGTTACTGGCTTCACTGAGACAGCTAAGAGATCCAGGCTTTCTTGTTTGTTTCCTCTGGTGTGAGCAGTCCTCTCTCTTAGCATATAGCTCTGTGGTCATGAGATGTGGCAGACATACCTGTTATCCATGTAGATGTTGATTTTCTTGCAGGCTCCAAGTTCGAAGGCCTTGGTGGGGGCAGTTAGCTCCACTTCCTGCATAGCGGTGTCAGGGGGTAGAGGTTCCGCCCAGATGACATTTGTGCTGTCCACCACAGCAGCACCTGCTTGTCTCTGACTTTCATGGAGAAAACTGCTCCTCTCTGTAAACCATGTAGCCTTGGCTTTTGGCGGGGGTCAGTCAGAGAGGTCTCTCCTTTTGGGCTAGCTAGTTTCGGCCCGTCTGGCAGGAAATGTATCTGGGCCCCCATTTTGGAGAGTATGTCTCGCCCCAACAGAGGGTAGGGACAGTCGGGGGTGACCTTAAATGAATGGGATACCCGCCTCATCCCTAGGTCCACTGTTCTTCGGGTAGTCCATGAATATATTTTGGTGCCAATGGCTTCTTGGACCCAAGGTCTTTTCTTGAAAGGGGGCCATCGGCTTGGAGGACCTAGTGTTGAGCCCCTGTGTCCACCAAGAATGGAGTGATTTCTCCTCCACTCTCAGAGTTACCCTGGGTTTGGGGAGGTCTCCCCTAATCACTGTCTTCACTCAGGGCTAACATCTTTTGCCGCTTGAGGGCGCTTTTCTCAAGGCCTGGGATTTCTTGCTCCCGGCTTCTGTTAGGACACTTTTAGGCCCAATGGCCACAGTCAATTCTGAGTCTGGAGGCAGGGATATTTTTTCCCCAATCTGCTTTTATACCATTTTAATTACATGCAAGCAATAAGGTCAGTTCTAGGTTGCAATACAATAAACACAAATAGCCAAGGAATGAGCAAGGCAATAAGCAAAAGTCCCTGATCATCGTCTCTGTTTCTGAGGGCGTGTCAGGATGACTAAAATATCTGAGCCTACTTCCTTGTCTAAGCCAAAAATTAGATTCTCACCTGAAGCCAACTTCTTCCGTTCCACCCTAAAATTAAAATTCTTACCTGAGGCCAGGCAGTGGTGGTGCACGCCTTTAATCCCAGCACTTGGGAGGCAGAGACAGGCGTATTTCTGACAAGACAGCCTGGTCTACAGAGTGAGTTCCAGGACAGCCAGGGCTACACAGAGAAACCCTGTCTCGAAAAAACAAAACCAAACCAAACCAAACCAAACAAACAAACAAAAAATTCTTACCTGAACATACTTCCCTGCTCTAGCCTAAGATTAGATTCCCACCTGAAGCCTGTTTCAGGACTTCTTGTAGATTCCTTTCCTGTCACTTTTCTTCCTTTTTTTTTTTTTTCCTTTCTCTGCTCCTTCTCTCCTGTGTCCCTGCCATGGCAGACCTTCTCAGCAACCTGCACTAACTCTCTTGATGGCCCACCCTGTCTTTCTAGCCTCTGAAGCTTTTTCTATTATCTCAAGCGGTTCCTCTGAGACCTGCCAATGGAGTCTGGTGACAGGTCTTCAGGTCAGGTGCCCCTTACCTTCTGTCACAGTCAGGAAAAGCCTGATGTCGATGACAGCCTGGTCAATCAATGGTGTCTGGGGAGGCATTCTTTCTAACGTCATCTTAGGTGGTCTGATGAGTAAATAAGACAGTTTTAGAGAGATTAATTGGCCCCTTGGAACTTCCCACTCTTCCCTCCAGTAAAGGGGGGTAGGGCCATAGGGACCGGGGTAAGGGGATCTAGAGGAGGAGGGTCTTGGAGTAACAGGTCCGCTGTTGAAGGTTCTTGGAGGATAGATTTCTTCTCAGGTCTGGATCTCTCCTCCCGGGCTTCTTTTTTCCTGATGGCCGGCACCTGTGAGGCAGGTCTTAGGGAAAGAAAGGCCTTTATCTATGAGGGGGAGGGGCCTCTACTAGATTTTCTCCCTCCTTGTCTGTCTCTGTCCCCACTCTAAAACTCTCAGCCTGCCCCCCTTTTTCCCTACCAAATCACAGGCTCTAGCTTTATCTTTCACATGCCCTCACCTGCCTACAGACAGCTCCTTTTTGTCCAATTAAAAGGCTCTTTTCTCTCAGATATAAATTGAGCACAACTATTAACATTCTGTAATTTATAAAGTATAAGATACACCTAACACCCAGTCCGTCTGCCATCTATATGTCCTAACTTAAGAAGTCTTATAGTTCTACACCCGTTGTGTCCTGGTTCAGCTTGTAAACCATCTGGAAACCATCCTCTCAGTCTATACCATCTTTCTTAATATTAAACAGCGTGGGTTGGCTATGAGACTATAATCAGTCTTTAATCTTGTCAGAACTCTGAGCATACTCTATGGATTTCTGAAGGATCTGTTAGATATTGGGATGTAGGGTGAATAAATTAATTAACTAATAAAAATATTAAACTATGGGGAACTAAAAAAGAAAGAAAGAAAGAAAGAAAGCAGGCTGAGCAAGCCAAGAGAAGCAAACCAGTAAGCAAGCACCCTTCCATGGTCTCTGCACCAGCTCCTGCCTCTAGGTTCCTGCCCTGTGTGAGTTCCTGTCCTGAATTCCTTCAGTGATGAACTATGTATGATATGGAAGCATAAACCAAATAAACCTTTTGCTCCCTAATTTGCTTTTGTTCACAGCAATAGTAACCCAAACTAGGACAGCTTCTAAACCAATTAAAAGGTCCTCAAATTCGTAAGAAATCACAAATCTTAATAGCTGAGGCCACGTGAAGTTACTACACAGGCCTCCAGAAAAGAAAGGTGACTGCCAGTGAGGAGATAGTAGGGCCCTCAGTAACCTCCCTGGCGCTGCTCTTCTGTCTCAGGGCTAAGGAGTTGGAACTATGTGCTAGGGCAAAATGCATGTTTGCAGACTACCCTGTAGTGAAGGCTTATGTGCTGATTTGGCACCCGTGGGCAGAAGTTGCCTGTGTGGAGAGCACAGTGGACTCAGAGTTCCTGAGCAAAGGTGCCATGCATACAGAGGACACAGTGAGACCATTTTAGTAGTGCGTGTATGGGATCATCACGTCTGTCCTGCCTTCTGTCTGAACAGGAAACAAGGGAGATGAAGCCTATGACACGCCTCTGTGGACTCTGAGGGAGGGGGCGCAGTAAGGGACCCTTACTCATTTGTTTCTAGGAAACAAGCTTAATGGACCCTGCTTACATTGTCATGCCCCAAGGCAGCTGGGGGGTCACAAGCCTTGTAAAGAAAAAGAGGCAGAAGCGAGGCAGAAGTTGATGTGTTTATAAAAAGATAAAGAGAGGAGAAATATGTTTTGGTGGATGTATAGTAAGGTGTGGGGCAGGGGGTGCCTTGGTGGGCCCATGCTGAGGCATCCCTTCCCCCTGACGGACCAGCCAGTCCAGTATAGAGTTTATTTAGGGCATGGGGAGGGGAGTCGAGAGGGTAGTAGGGACACAGAAAGGCGGGAGGTGGGGGGGCTGGCCATGAGCCCGGGGAGAGAGGGGAGAAGGGAATGGGAAGGGACGGGGACAAGAGGACAGAGCGGGAGCAGGAAGGCAAGAGCAAGAGAGAGAGGAGAGGGCTAGCAGTCCCTTTTATAGTGAGTCAGGCATACCTGGCTGTTGCTAGGCAACTGCGGGGCGGAGCTTAGACAAAATGCTAACAGAAGTGACCGGCAGTTCCTGCAGAGCATTTACAGGAGCCTTCTGCGTCTTCTGCTCATAAAATACTAATACACACCTAGAATGCATTAAAGTTCTGAGAATAGGGATTTTTAAAAAAAAATACATGGGCATCTTTGTTAATGACCAAAACCCAAAATTTCTGTAAGACAGGAAACCTCGGAGTAGTGGTAGAGAGCAAGACTGCCTGAGCTTCTGGACAATTAGTTCTGGTGCAGGGCGATCACGAGACCGAAGGCAGGAAGCGCTAGAGGGCGGCACCCGCACATCCTATATCAGGATCCGGGCTGCGCCTGCTCTGCATTGGTTGGAATCTCAAGCCTGTATTTTTCTTTTTTTCTTTTCAGAAAACAGAACTATTTAATCCCTTAGCAGACATCAGAACTTGCTTTGTCCTTAGAGCGTGGTAATACGTGTGAGTGTGCGCTCATGATTCATCCCCTGTTCACTACCGACACTGCAGTGAGGTGGAAGCAGGTCATTGAGGGAGAAAAAGACCAATAAGCCACATCTCGGAATAAACAGTTATCTTTAAATCCAGCATTTCTTAAGTCTATCTTGTGACATATTCAAAATTATTCTTTATCATAATTTTGTAGGTGGTGTAGGATGGAATCCTGGGTAACTGGCACAGCGCTGAGGCCCACCACAGTACTTCTCTCCAGGGTCAGGGTACAAGTGCTGACAGAAGTGCAGCCACTGGAAGAACCACCTTTGCCACCATCACTGCAGGAGCCTATGCTCAGTAGCTACCTGACTGCCTACACAGCATATGGTGCCCCTTTCTCCTGGGCCACCTTTCACTGGGCCACCAAAGTCTGAATTCCCCGAGCCTCAAAATTCTAAGTGTTATAGTCAGTTCCAGGAGTCACTTGCTGCCAGTGTTAGGTCTTCTCTTCTCAATAAATAAAATTTATTAATTATAATAATAAAAATCCTGGTTTTATCATTACTGAAAAGGAAAGACAGTGAGATCATCCCTTCCTTTCCTAGTTCCTGTCCCCACTTCCCTCAAGGGGTACTGGCTTTTCATCAGAATCACCAACGGCTTGTTAAAAACAAGGCTGTCTGTATAATTTGCAGGGCACAGGAGAAAATGAAAATGTTTGTAACATTTCAAATGGGCAGCTGGAAAGCCACTCAGGGGTCTCCTAGGGAGCTCATGTAGCCTTGCTAGATAGCTTAAACCTGAGTCCTGCAGAAACTGGACTATGATTCAGGGATAGGTGGGGTGTTTCTCGGTGGCAGAGCATTTGCTTAACATGCACAAAGCCTTCTGTTCAATTCCAAGGAGAGGGGAAGAGAAGGAGAAGCAGAAGAGAGGGGAGGGGGAAAGGAGGAAGTGAAAGAAGGAGAAAGAGGCGTATCCTGGAGGCCATCACAAAGGGGAAAGAACTACACACACACAGGAGTCAGCTTCCTATATATTACCAGAATTAAGTTAGAATGGATCTGATCAGAGATATGAGAGCAACCTCTAAGAAAATACTATAAATAATGAAAGACATGAAAAATTAAAATCCTACTAAGATTATTCACTAAATGCAAAACAAGGCATTAAAGAGGGACAACAAGAAAAATCAAACTGCGAGACTTAAGCTTAACCATAAAAACAGCATTGGAAGAATATGGGGCAGATTGTTAATCAGATCGAAAATGAGGGCCTGGGGCTGGAGAGCTGGCTCAGCAGTTAAGAGCTCTTACAGAGGGCTCAGGTTTGATCCCCAGTACCACAGTTCACAACGGTCTGTAACTCCAGTTTCAGGGGACCTGATATCTTCTTCTGGCCTCCAAGGGCACCAGGCATGCACATGGTATATATATATATACCATGTGTGTATATATATATATATGTGTATATATATATATATACACACATACACACATATAGGCAAATCACCATACACATAGAATAAACATAAATACATCTTTAAAATGAGGGGCTGGGCGATGATTCAGTGAGTAATGTGTTTACTGTCCAAGCTGAGGACCTGAGTTTGTATCCCCAGCACACACGCCAAAAACAAAGGCAGCCTTCTGTGGTCATATGTGTCTGTGGTCATGTGTGTCTGTGGTCATGTGTGCCTGTGGTCATGTGTGCCTGTAAGCCCAGTGTTTTGCAGATATGCTGGCCTTTGTCAACTTGGCATAAACTAGAGCCACTTGAGAAAAGGGAGCCTTATCTGAGTAATTACTTGCATCAGATCGGTCTGTACTCATGTCTCTAGGGCATTTCTTGATTAAGGACTGATGCAGGAAGGCCCCGCACCCCCTGGGCAGGTATTACTTAATTATTTAAAAAGACAAGTTGAGGTTTAAGCCACAGAGTGAGCCAGGAAGTAGTGTTTCTCTGTGGTCTCTGCTTCAGTTCCTGCCTCCAGGTTCCTGCCCTGAACCCCTGCCCTGACTTCCCTAGGTGAGATGGACTGTTACCTGGAAGTTTCAGATGAACCCTTTTCCTGGTTGGGTTCTGTAACTATTTTATTACAGCAGCAGAAAGTACACTAGGACAGGGTCTAAGGTCATCCTCTTTATCCAAAGACGTCTATTACAGTCTTCCAAACTCTGTGTGCATGTGTGCACTCGTATGTGTGTTTAGACCAGAGACTCCCATCAGGTGTCTTCCGCAATTGCTCTATTTTTCAAGACAGAGTCTTTCAGTGAAGTGTGAGCTCACTAATTCTGCTAGGCTGGCTGGCAATGGGCTCCAGGAGCCTGCCTGTCTCCATAGCAGCCCTGGGATTACAGATGTAGACCTCTGTGTGGGTGCTAGACATATGAATTCAGGTCTTCATGTGTGTGTGGAAAGAACCTACCAACTAATTTCCCTAGCTCTGTATATTTCTGCCTTTAATGAAAAGTCCCTCCTGTGTGGAGAGTATTTCTTTTTTATCATCTGTCCTTTTAACAGATATTTATCTTTCTCTTTCTAGAAGGAAACATGGTTTGATAGTGGAAAATGATTGTGGAAGGGATACCGAGAAAAATGTAACTTAATTCACTATCAAAATAGTAAAACTAGGCTGGGCAATGGTGACGCACGCCTTTAATCCCAGCACTCAGGAGGCAGAGGCAGGTGGATTTCTGAGTTGGAGGCTAGCCTGGGCTACAGAGTGAGTTCAGGACAGCCGGGGCTACACAGAGAAACCCTGTATTGAATAATGAAACACACACACACACACACACACACACACACACACGCACACACATATTATTAACCTAATTTCTGTCTCTACTACAAGATGTGGGCTCTAAGAATTCTGAAGTCTCTTCATCTACTACTGTTTGGTCACCAACATCTAGCGCAGGACCTACTATGTAGTTAATAATTGTGGGAAATGAATGAAGAGATGAGAAAAGCAGAATATGGTGCTTCTTTGAAGGATCAGGTGAGGAGGTTATCATATCTTTTCAAGCTGTCTCAGTCGAGATAAGTAGCAGTCTGTATTATCCCAAGTAGCAACTGCTAACTACCAACTGACATAGTACAGGGACAAGTCACTACTGTAAATATTAGCTCCTGAGAGGAGCCAAGAAAGATTTATGAGGTGTAAATTACCCCAGGTCCCCTGGAATTGTCACCCTCTTTCTTACCACTTTCCTACTGAGCACTGGGCTCTTTAGTGAGCTGAACTAGGTAGGCAGGGACCTTGTCCCAGCTTAGGCCAAGACTGAGACACCCAGCCTGCTCCACCATGATATTTGCATTCCATACTAAATTTGTCTATAACATTATAAATTTCACACTCCTACATTTCTGTTATAACATCATAATCATAAAATGACATTTTTGTCTTCTTTTTTGCAAGTCAAACGAGCATTTCCATATATAAACAGAGAAGAGAAATTGCTGGTCATCTCCTTAAATGGTTTGGGGGCTTGCTACAAGACTGAGGCTTAAGTGCTCGGCGTCTGAAAGGAGCCATGTCCTGTGTGGGTTCTCAGCTGTCCTCATGACCCCTGTGCTCCCCTGGCTGACTTTTCTTTCACTAAAACCGAAGGAACCAGAGATGAGACACATGGTTTCACTGTCGTCCTGAGAAATGTTTACTATATATTATCCCTAACTACTCTTACAAGATTTCTGACAGAGGAAAGCTGTCTCACTAAAGAGTGTGTGTAAAGTCCTGCAGGCCTAAGTTATGAAGAGAGCTGAGGAGAGGTTCAGAGAGGAGAGGAAGGGGAGGTAGAAGGGAAGAGAGAGAGAGAGAGGCTTTGTAGCTAGTGTCCCCCATGGAGCAGGAAGGATGTGTGCAGAAAGGGGCATCAGGAAGCAACACAGCCCAACAAGGATTTCTCAAAAGACAGGGGTCACTTCCTGACACCATGTATGAAGGTTTCTAGTAACCATACACTGTGATATGAGCTTCTACCACCAGGAAGCTGAATCTGTAAGCAAGACAAAGAAACTAATGAACATCTCTCTGACAGGGTCAAAGACAGGGAGAACTAGCCCAATGGACCTTGTTAACAGGTTCCTCAATTTTATAATTCCAATGACAGCCTTTAAAAAAGACTCACAAGCTTGTGTTGAGGTCTGAAAGGGGAGAGGGAAATCGGGAAACTGCATCCCAACGGGAGATGTATCTAGGCAAGAACCCAGCCAAGGATCACATTGTCTGTGGCTGGAAAAGGAGCCATGTTCTCTGTCTGAACAAGTCCAAGTCAGTGTGTTTCAAGGTTGTCTTGGAGGGACTGTGGCGTTGCTCTCAATACATAGGCTAAAAATCCTAAATGGCAGGAAAATGTAGGTGTTTATGTGGTGGGATATTGGCAGCTATGTTTAATTCTTGAGTGTTTTGTTTCGACACTGGTTTCATCAGTTATGGTTGGTCTCTTCCTTTGCACCAGTTTCTTTCTTGTGTTCTCTCTCTTCTCTCCTCATGTCACGGTTTCCCTCTCATTCCTATTTTCCAGTCACCACTTCTTCTTCTTCTTCTTCTTCTTCTTCTTCTTCTTCTTCTTCTTCTTCTTCT
>JADRCH010000058.1:8111366-8180152 GCA_019843965.1 Rhynchomys soricoides | reverse complement strand
CCTCCTCCTTCTCCTTCTCCCCTTCCTCCTCCTCCTCTTCTTCCTCCTCCTCCTCTTCCTCCTCCTCCTCTTCTTCTTCCTTTTCCTCTTCCTCTTTCTCCTCTTCCTCCTCCCCTTCCTCCCCTCCTCTTCTTCTTCCTCTTTTCTTATATTTTGGTTGTGAGCCTAGCCTTTAACGCTGAGCCATCTCTCGGGCTCCCTCCTCTTTTTTTTTATTACTCTTTCTTTTCTTTGGAGACATCTCACTATGTACACCTGCTTAGCCTGATACTGGCTAAGCTGTCCTTGAATTCACGAAGACCCACCTGCCTCTGCCTCCTGAGTGTTGAAATTAACGGCAACGAGCCACCATTTCTGGTCTCCTTTTACTTCTTAATTATAGTTTTCTATAGCTTTAATAACCGTTAAGCTCTTTGTGAGGTTCAAGTTCCAAAGCCAGGAAAAGATGGGAGTCACTGGAGGGCAGAAGGTTAAAGAAGATGCAGGGAGCTGTAGACAACTACAGCATTCTTTGTTTACCCAGGCGATGGTTGTCACAGGCCACTAGGCACATGCTGGTACACGTAGGCTGCACACAGGAAGGCAAAGACACATGTAGACCACAACCAAGGCACATGGAGGCAGGCATGCAGGCATGCAAGCCTACAGATGGACACACAGACAGGCTGGGGAAAGCTCAGGCAAATGCTGTGGTGGTTTGAATACGGTTCAAGTAGTTAGATATCAAATTACACCACCATTTACTTTGGGGTCCTTGGGTTGGCTAGTGTCCACCATTTTGTGCTGACTCAGACCCCTGGATATCCACCATCAGCCATCTTGGATCCTGTCAGAAATCCATGTCAGTGCTATTTGCTTAAATATAAACTGGCCCATCTGGACCTCTGGTCTCAGTAGTTTACTCCTTTGTTTCCTATCGCTATGGAGGATGTAACTGAAACACCCAGGTGCCTTTTACTGCATTTCCCTACCAAGTCTGTTGTCAAATCATTATTCACATTATTGCTGTCTGCTTCTCTGCCCAGTGTCTTTCAGTTTGGAGTGCTCCCTCATCTTTCTATTAGATCATTTTTGCGGGTCTTCCCACATAAAATGAGCTGGTTGTATTCCTTAAATCTTAGTACTCAGGGGTCAGGGGCAGAGGCAGGTGGATCTCTGTGAGTATGAAACTAGCCTGGGCTACATAGAGAGTTCCAGGAAAACCAGGGCTATATAGAGAGACTCTGTCTCAAAGAAAATTAAAGAAAAAAATTGAAACAAGCATTTGAATACAGTCATGATCTCCCAGGAGGAAGCATCTCGCTACCTCTCACCTTCCTTTCTTTCGTGTGGTATTTTCAGCAGGTGAAGGGTTTACCTCCAAGCCAATGGCCTGAGTAGGCCATGTAGAGCCCACATGGCAGGGCGAGTAGCCACCTCTGCAGATTTCTTCTGGCTTCTACTGGTAGACTGCTGGTGTGTGTGCTCCTGCACTCCCTATAAGCAAATAAAATGTAATAAAAAATTTCAAATTCTAAAGAGGGTAATTGTACTACTCTCTGCTGCCTTAAAATTTTGGTGTTACCAGGGACACAGAGAAAGGGCTTAAAGCTGGTCATGGTGTGGGTTCCACCCTCAAAAACCTTCAGGCCTGCTCACTTCCTGTCAGCTACACAACATCACTGTTCACAATAACCAATGGACTCATCCTATGTATCTGTTAAGGAGGAAAAGATAAGATGTGTTGTATGTCTATAGACAATGAAGCTTTATTCAGTCATGAAGAGACTGTAACTCCATCTGCAGGAAAACGAATGGAATTGGAGGTCATACAAAGTAGCATGAGCCAGACATAAAGACAAACATTAAAGGTTTTCTTTCATGAGTGGGAGCCTGCATGTGTGCACGCGCGCGCGCGCGCGCGCGCGCACACACACACACACACACACACACACGATGAAAGTAGAGGTAAAACTACTTTGCAAGAGGAAAAGAACTCTCAGGAAGGGGTAAAAAGGACACGGGAGGGTAAATAGGGAATGGATTTGGTCAACAAACTTGAGCAAAAATGTCGTCGAGACCCATGGCTTTGTACAATGAACATATGCTGGTAAATAAAGAAGCGTAGGTTATCTTCAGTCCCCGTAATAGCTACTTATACCAACATCTGTATTTAACCTAATAACTTCCCCACCTCTCAAAGAAATTCTTGTAGTGTCTTGGCACACTATATAACCCATAAACCAAGACTATGGTAAAAAGGGTTGGGAGAAGGCTCTGTCGGCGAAGTGCTTGGCATAAGTGAGAGCCTGAGTTTGATCCTCAGCAGCTATGTAAGAGAGCCAGGTGTGATGCTGGGCACTGGGGACAGACGGTCTAGCTGAATCAGCAAGCTCCAAGTTCATCAAGAGACCTTGTCACAAACATTACAGTGGAGTGATTGAGGAAGACACCTGATACTGACTCTGCTATCCATGTGCATTCATATACATGAGCATTCTCTCTCTCTCTCTCTCTCTCTCTCTCTCTCTCTCTCTCACACACACACACACACACACACACACACACACACACAGAGTGAGGTAAGGAAGCATAGGAATCAGTTTAGTAAGCAGAGACTCCACTTGGTTTGGGCAATAGGGTTTTACTGCTGTGAACAGATACCATGACCAAGGCAACTCTTATAAGGAAAAGATTTAGTTGGGGCTGACTTACAGGTTCCTCTGGAGGTTCAGTCCATTATCACCAAGGCAGGGCCATGGCAGCATCCAGGCAGGCATGGTGCAGGAGGAGCTGAGGGTTCTACGTCTTCATCTGAAGGCTGCTAGCAGAATACTCACTTCCAGGCAGTTAGGATGAGGGTCTTAAAGCCCACACCTACAGTGACATAACTACTCCAACAAGGCCACACCTTCTAATAGTGCCACTCCCTGGGCCAAGCATATACAAAACATCACAACAGCCTAGGATCCACACCTGCATGTTCAATGCCCACATCTGAGCACCTAGCAACATGTTAGCAACCGAAACCCTCCCCACCTACATCAAGTTAGCTGCACAAACTTCTCTCCAAACAATGGACTAATTTCTTTTCCCTTTAACAGCCATCAAACATAGACAATTTCTATTCAAATGTACTCTGGTTATATTTAGGAACAAGGGTAGGAGGACCAACACAGGCTGAACTAGTTTTAGCTGCATGTACAACAGGGCAGGCAGTGTCCTCTGAGTGAATGAGAAGCTCCTATTTACCATCTTATGCCTATGCATGTTTGGGTGTGGGAAGATTCGTGTGCAATAGAAGAAAAGGTCATATCATTCAAATCTGTCAATCAAGAAGAGAACTATCCCATTGTGCCTTGTGGTAGACAATTCCTTTGCTCTTTAGACCTGTAAAAGATATCCCTGGCGTGAACATGGGACCCTGAGTATTCTCTCATTCATATGGCCTGCTGCCATTTTTATTAGCAGATTTCTCATCTATTCTATCATCTTGATTTTGAACAGTTTCCTAGCTACTTTGCAGTCCATGTGTGATTATTTCAATTCTTAGAATATGAAGCCGAGAATCCAAAAAAACTTGGTCGGGATACAGATCACTGGTAACACAAGAGTATGATCATACACTGGGGCTGGAGAGATGGCTCAATGGTAACAAGCACTTTCTGTTCTTCCAGAAGATCCAGGTTCAGTTTCAAGAACCCATCACTGCTGTCTGTAAATCTAATTCTAGGGGATCTGATACCCCGTTCTGTCCTCTGTGAGCTCCAGGCACACATGTGGTGAGAGTATAGACATGCACGCAGGAAAAACACTCATAATGAAATAAATTTAATAAAAGAATAAACGTCTAAATCCTGCAGAAGTAATCTCTGCCATCTGAAGATCCCACCTGTGAAGTTTCTTTCTTCTGTCACTACAGAAGTTCATATTGTGGAATATGGTGGCATATGCCTCTAATCCCAGCCTTTGGGAGGTGGAGGCAGGTGGATCTCTGTGAGTTCAAGGCCATCCTGGTCTTCGTAGCAATTTCCAGATGAACTAGGGTTGGACAGTTGTATCGTGTTGATTCTGCTCCCCCGCTTTAAGCTCTGGGCAGACCACACTACCAGCCACCACACACACACACACACACACACATACACACACACACACACATACACACACACACACACGCTCATTTTTAATCTGCCTTACAGCTCAGTGGCTGGGCTCTTCTAAGCCTTTGGCAGCTAGCATGATCTTCCCTTTACTCCTTGCTCAAAACCCTAAGTCTGCCCTCAGCTTAGTTGCGTTTCTAAACTCCTACCTGATTCCCCAGGCCCAGTAGGGGAAATGGCTAATGGCCACTCCACCTGAAATCTCACATGGCTGGTGGCTCTCTCTCCCTCCAAAGCATGGCGAATTCCCTTTCCTCCTCCTGTGCTTTCTAGCCTGCTTGTGGGAACCTGGAAGTCCTGCCTCTTCCCCCCAGCCATTAGCCACTGGCATCTTTATTAATTGGTCAAGGACCAATTGGAGAACAGGACCTTTAGTGTTCCCACACAGATTCTGGTTCAAAGCATTAGAACCGATCCTCACACACAGTGAGATCTTGTTTCAAAAAAAGATTGTGTAACTTCTTCCATGATGGAACACACTATCCAGTAGGTCACTCATTCTTTGTTGATAATCAAGTATTTCATATATATATATCCCTACCTGTCCTGGAACTTGTGTAGATCAGACTGGCCTCCTGGAGGAAAGATGTGCACCACCTGGGTTGGAGAGATGGCTCAGCGGTTAAGAGCACTGACTGCTCTTCTAGAAATCCTAAGTTCAATTCCCAGCAACAACATGGTGGCTCACAACCATCTGTTATGGGGAGCCGATGCCCTCTTCTGGTGTGTCTGAGGACAGCGACAGTGTACTCACATACATAAAATAAATCTTTAAAAAAATGTTTAAGATTTTCATCATACTCTGTAACAGTACTGATAATAATAAGACAAAAGAGAGCTGCATGAGCCTTGAGCCTTGCAAGTCCGACCTACAGAAAGAAATTGAGCACAAGACCTAGAGAGATGCACAGATGTTTAAGCCAGAGTCCTGCCCTCCCCACAGAGGAAGGGATTTTTCCTTCCTCTCAGCTCCGAGGAACTCAGTAATGGTGATAAAGTTGTTTATGAATCATAAAGGAAAGCTTCTGCACTGTCTCAATTTAATTGTAAAGGGAAGCAGATGGAAGGGAGGGGGTAATTCGTAATTATTGACACAAGACTATTTGACAATCTCACATGTATGTTAAAATCTGAGCTCTACTATCACTACCCCTTGGATATACTGGCCCAGAGCCAGCCACTGTGCCTTCCTGGGCACTATTCTGTCCTAACTCTTTCCCTGTCACACATAATCCTGCCTCTCTTTCATGTAGCCTTTGTGGGTTCAGTGCAGACACCTTCTTTTGTTATGCTGTTTTATAACTGGATTAAGTGCTTAGTAAGGACTTGAATGATTCACATATGATTAGGATGATGACGAATATTTTCAGTTAAATAATGATACTGACTCATTGTTGAAGGCCAATTTCTATTGGCCAGGGATAGGATCTGAGCAAAATATAATTCTGTGTTTAGTGTCTAGGACACAGAGGTCTTCAACATATAAACCTTACACACTTGAGAAATTATATGGGCTTACTTCATGTAATTATTTCTATATTAGTTACTATTCTGTTGCTGGGATAAAATATCCTGACAAAAAGGAACCTAGGGTGCTGGGTGGTGGCAACATATGCCAGTAATCCCAGCACTTGGGAGTCAGAGGCAGGCAGATCTACAAGTTTGAGGCCAGCCTGGTCTGTAGAGCAAGTTCTAGGACAGCCAGGACTACACAGAAAAACCCTGTCTCAAAAGGGTTAAACAAAGAAAGAAACAAACAAAAGGAACTTGGGAAGAGAGTTTTTAGCCTATGGTTCCAGAGGATAGACTCCATCATAGTGGGGAAGGCAAAGCAACAGAGGAAGCCATGGCAGCAGAAGCAGGAAGCTGGCTTGTCACATTGTCATCCACATGTAGGAGAAGGAAGGAGAGAGGAAGAGAAAGATGGGGGGTGGGGGGTGGAAGTGGAGTTGGCCTCAAAGCTGGCTCTCAGGGAGGTACTTCCTTCAGCTAGGAACCTTGGGAAGGTTCCATAAGTCCTTCCCAAAGCACCACCATCTTGGGACCAAGTGTTCAAATACGTGAGCCTTAGGGGAACATTCTTCTTCAAACCCTGTAGCTGTGCTCAGATGGCTCCACCTTATGGAGGCCAACAGGATGTGAAGACAAGCACAAGGATTCCTCGAGCAGCAAAGAATCCCACACAATCTTAAATACAGCCTTTGACATATAGGGCACATGTTTTCATTTAGTTTGCTTTCTGCTTTTTTTCTTTCATTCATTAGTTTATTCACTTTACATCCTGGTTGCAGCCCCCTCCCCTTCCCCTCAGACACGGGGAAGCCCCTTGGATACCACCCTGCCCTGAGACCTTCAGGTCCAGAAGTACTATAGCTTTCTGTTTTTATTTCACATTTGTTATTTTTTATGTATTTTTATTTTATGTGTATGAGTGTTTTGCCTCTATGCATATCTGTGCACCACATGCACAGATGCCCTCAGAAGTCAGAAGAAGGCATCAAGGTTCCTGGAATTAGAGTTATGAGTGTATGCGAGCCACCATTGGGTACCAGGAACTGAACCTGGGTCCTCTACAAGAACATCCAGTGCTCTTGACTGCAGGGCCATCTCTCCAGCTCCCTCATTTGTTATTTACTGATGTCTCTTCTAGATATTCTAATGTTATCTCAGTAGTACCTGGGAGAGCCTAACAAGAGTCTGAGTCCATGTAAGAATGATAAAAAGCAGTAGTTTCCCCTAACACAGAAGCTGTGGTCAGAGACAGCAAATTACTGCCTTAAAAATAGTTATTAGACACAAAATCTAGGCAACCTTCATTTGCTTCCCCTTTCTTGTCCTTCCTTCCTTTCTTCCTTCCTTTCTCTTCTTTTTTTCTTTTCTTTTTTTCTTTTTTTCTTGAGACAGTGTCTCTCTGCATAGCCTTGGCTATGCTGGAACTATGTAGACCAGGCTGGCCTAAAACTCCCAAGGATCCACCTGCCTCTGCCTTCTGGGTTCTGGTTTTAAAAGCATGTGTCACTACACACCTGGCTCTTTATTGTAAAAGGTTTGTTTTTTATCTAATTAAGAAGAGCATAATATCCTTGCAAAATCATATCCTTTGTTGTAAGTCTAAAACCATAAAATCTGCCGCTCTAAAGCCATTCAATATTTTATTACAGCTGTAGATCAGGTGAGCACTAACACAATGAATGGTTCTCTTCCAAAACAAAACTCAAAAAATTCAGATTTAACTCTCCAGGGGAAGGGAAGCTTGTGCACTGGGCTCCTCCTAGCTTTGGGGACTCCCTCATATCAAGAACCATAGCCAACCTTTGGGACACACATTCAACAGACCCAGAAGCTATTTGTGCCTTTTCAGAGCAGAAACAGAATTATTAAGTGAGCTCTCAGTTCTGAGTAAAACACATTAAGTACATCCCAGCGACCTCCTCTGCTCTCGGAAGCTGCAGAGAAGAGCCAGAGCAGCTAGATCCGGCAGCAAGGCCGGAACACACAGCACCAGTGTTGGTTTTATGAAGTTTTTCTCTGACTTAAAATTTAATTCAGTCTGAAACCTCAACCCACACACTAGCATGGGCAGAGAGACTTCAGTAGAAGGCCTGTAATAATTCTGCTTCAAAAATCTTTCATCACTTTGGCAATGGCAGTCATAAAGAGGTTTCTATTTTGAGTCAGAGCTGAAGCAGAGAAGATTGAGTGAGCCCCTATTGTGTCCTCCTGCTGTTTGGTCCTAATGCATTATGGGAAGTGGTAGAGCAGGGTAAACAAAGCACTGACTTTCCCTTACTGCGGGGTAAGAAGAGTCGCAAAGGTGAAATATCGGGAGGCTAGCAGCTTGAGAAGGCAATCTTGAAAGGGGTTTATGTAGCTGCTCCACCTCCAGAATGCACAGCATTGCGTCAACCCTCAGCAGTGTGCACAGTCTCTGAGAGCTCTACTGTGGAAACAGCGGTGTTCAAAGCCCACACCCGACACTTGCGGGGGAATGCCTGGAAAGGAGCTGAGTAGCGTAGCAAGGCTTTGAAAACTGAGCTGACGTTGGAACTCAGTTCGCAGAAGGCCACTTAGAGGGTGAATCCAGCTAAAGCTAAAACACCGCCATCATCAGTCGGATTTAAATAAGACTTGAAGGCCCATAAAAACAACATTCAAGATGTCTTCGATCAAGGCAGTTATTCAGTTTATGAAAAAAAAAAGAGAAGAAAAATCTCTGATAGATAAATATAAATACAACAATGCCGAGGTAGCCAAATCTCAAGATTCTAATAGAAAGTTAGAGTAAATGAAAGAGAAGGAAAATAGAAAATCCTCCAAAAGAAGTAGGTTTGGCTGGGTATGGTGGTACACACCTTTAATCCTAGCACTGGAAAAGCAGAGGTAAGTGGATCTCTGAGTCTGAGGCTAGCCTGGTCTATTAAGCAAGTTCTGGGTTAGACAGTGCTACATAGAGAGACCTTGCCTCAAAAAAAGAATTTTTTTTCCTAATATCTTCCCAATTTGGAGGAAAATACAAACATACCAATTTAGGAAGCTTAAAATACCTGGAACAAAGGACTTTATGCCTAGACACATAATAATCAAAGTGATGAAAGACAGAGAGAGAAGAAGTTCTGAAAGTAAGCAGAACAAAAAGCAACATATTCATGAAGCAGAATAAAATTTTAATGATTATAGATTCTCATGAGAAACCATGGCGACCGGAAGAAAGCCGAACAATACTTTTCAAATACTGAAAGGAAATAATTACCAAGACAGAGTTCTATAACTACTGAATTATTCTTCAGACTGAAGGTAAAAGGAAAATGAAGAATCTGTTACCGGAAGACCTCGTCTGTGATGACTGCTTAAGAGAGAAACAGAGAGGAACTTAGAACATTAGGAAGGAAAGAACAGCAAAATGTGTAAGTATCCAGTTACCTTTCTTCTGCATCTGAAACACTTGGTCACTGAGAGCAGAGACTGTAACTCTGTTGTAATCATTCGGTTCCTCCGTGTGTGATCAAATACCCAATAAAAGCAACCTATGAAGGGCGTATTTTGTCTCACAGTGTGAGGGTGCAGTCTGCCATGGCAGAGAAGGGACATGAGGTGTCTGGATGCCTGTGCTCTGGAAGCAGAGACGGGGATGCTGGCGCTGGCGCCCTGTCCTCTGGAGGCAGAGACGGGGATGCCGGCACCCTGTCCTCTTGGTTTAGTCTGGCAATGGTGCTGTTCACACTCAGGATGTGTTTATCCCTCTTTGGTCAAATCTTTCTGGAAGGTGCCATTGTAGACACATTCCAGATGTGATTCTAAATCCAATCAACTTGTTGCTGGGAATTGAACCCAGGTCCTCACACATGCCGGAAAAGTGACCTCCACCTGGCTCCATCCCCAGGCCACCATGAGGTTTCCAGTGTATGTGGGTGCAACATATAAGAGGGAAATATACCAAACCATATAGTAGTACAGTGATTTTCCTAAACAAAAGAATACATTTTAAAAGGAAGAATGTTGGAGTGATCATATCATCCAATTGTGAGACCTCCTATAAAGTACAGTGATCTACGCAACATTTTAAAGACCCATCAGTGAGACATGCGGTGGAAGATCTATACAGTGTAGTAGCCAATATTTGAATATCCGTATAACAGAAATTTAACAAAGATCTCTTTTCATCAAGTGGTGTTGATTGCAAAATCCTTATACAAATAGTCAACTACATCCTAAACCTCACACTGCATATAAAATTAATTTATAGTGCGTCCCAATGCTACAGTGCTCATCTGGCCTGCTGGAGGCCTTGGGTTAGACTCCTAACCCAGACAGTGAAACAAAACCAACTCCCTAAACCAAAAACTCAAGCGGATTATAACTGAAATGTGACATGTAAAACTATAAAGCTTTCAGAAGAAAATCCTTGTGAGTTTTGAGTCAGGATAGAACTCTTAAATGTGATACTGAAAGAATAAATGTTCCATAAAAAATACTGAATTTTATTGAAATAAAAAGATTCTGCCAAAGACATCATTTAAAAAAACAAAAGAAAGCAAGAAGAGGGCAAGTAAAGAAATGGTGCATCAGTTAAGAGCGCTTGCTGCTCTTCAGAGACCTGAGTTTAATTCCTAGGACCCATGTCAGGTGGCTTACGACTGTCTATAACTCAGCTGCTGGCCACCTTCTGGTGCCCACACACATATCCACATGTAGACACACACCCCTACACATAATTAAAAATGAGAAGAGTAAAAATCAATGTGCTGGTGACTCTTCTTCCACCCCAGTCCCCTTTTAACCTCTCCCCAGGCTCTGCTGCTTTTGGTTTTTCTTTTCAAGACAGGGTCTCTCAGGGTAGCCCTGCCTGTCCTGGAACTCAGTCTGTAGACCAGGCTGGCCTCAAACTCACAGAGATCCACCTGCCTCAGCCTCCCAAGTGCTGGGATCAAAGACATGCGCCACCGCATGGCCTGTGTTCCCTTCTCAAATCCTGTGTCTTTGGCCCACTCCTTGCCATCTTTCCTCAGCACCTATGTTCTTCTTTCTTGGTCTTCTTTCTAGTTTGTCTTAAGTTTGGCCTACTTTTATAACCTGTACACACAAACACACTTGTTACAGACAGGATCCATATATAAGAAAGAACATGTGGTCATTGTTTTTCTGAGTTTGGGTCACCACACTTAATAGTAGACTTTCCAAATCATCCATTTTCCTTCCAATTTCGTTTTTCTTGACAGCTGAATAGGTTCTGTTGTGTGTCTGCACTACATTTTCCTCGTCTAGTCCTCTGCTGATAGACACCTGGGGGTGGGTAGTTTCCATTTCCTTCTAAACACAATGGCATAGAATTTTTTTTTTTTAAAAAAAATAAGTTAAAATTCAACAGAGAGAAAATAAATAATTCAGTTAAATAGAGTCAGATTGTTTAAATTTTATGTGTATGAGTGCTCTGTTTGCAAAAATAGCACTTGATCAAAGAGCAGGTGTTAGCGTTTTGGTTTTTTTTTTTTTTTTTTGTCTAGGCTCCGCCCCACAGTTACCTGGCAACAGCCAGGCGTGCCTGACTCACTATAAAAGGGGCTGCTTGCCCCTCCTTTCTCTATTGCTCTTGCCTTCCTGCTCCCACTCTGTCCCAGAGCTCATGGCCGTCCTCTACTCCCTCTCTCTCTGCCTTCCTCTGCCTCTACTCCCTCAACTCCCCTCCCCATGCCCTGAATAAACTCTATTCTATCCTATGCCTTCCTGTGGCTGACCCCTCAGGGGGAAGGGATGCCTCAGCATGGGCCCTCAGAGGCTCCCCCTGCCCCACACCTGACTACACATCCACCAAAACATATTCCTGCTCTCCTTATGTCTTTCATCAAACACAACAGCAGGTATGGATGCCAGGTAAACACATGAAAAGATGCACAGAATCCATTAGGAACTATCAGGTTAGAAAGACCAAGTGTTCCAAGTACTAGTTACAAATTCTGTTGATTCTTTCTAGTCTCTGACCCAAAAGAGCAAAATATTTTCAGCCTAGCAAAGCCTTTTCTCAAGTGAAACAAATTCTGGATCAAAATGTCTGACTTGGGCCTAGAGAGATGGCTTAGAGGTTAAGAGTACTTGCTGCTCTTGGAGAGGACCCAGGTTCAGTTCCCAGCACCCACATGACGGCTTACAACCATCTGGAGCTCCAGTTCCAGGGCGTCCAATGCAATGCCCTCTTCTGGCCTCTGTGGGCACCTGTATGTACATGGCATGCATACAGACAAGCAAAGAAACACATATACTCATTTTTTTTTTTTTTTTTTGGTCTTTTGAGACAGGGTTTCTCTGTGTAGCCCTGGTTGTCCTGGAACTCACTCTGTAGACCAGGCTGGCCTCGAACTCAGAAATCCGCCTGTCTCTGCCTCCCAAGTGCTAAGTCTGACTTAATTGCAAGTTACAAAATTAGGTAAATCTGATTTAAAATCTGTGAAATCCCTTCAATGAACAGGGCTTCTCCATTGTTCATTGTACATCTTAAATGTAGAGAAAGATGACCCTCTGGCTCCCTGTTTGATCTAGCTACCCAATTACAGAACCTCAAAGCAGAGTGCTCGGAGGTGGGTGAGTTCTGTTGGTTCCTTCCTGACTTGGACTAGAAATTCCCTTTCACAACTAGCCAGACCACAAACCTTCTCTGCTTAGAACAATAGACTTTGATTCAGCAAGGAATAGCCAGCCACCACCCTGGCTCACCTGCCCTGCCCCCACCCTACCACCTCGCCAACTCCCACCCCCCAGTCCCACTACACACACACACACACACACACACACACACACACTGGCCAATCTCATCTCAGCATACATCTCAGGGGATATGCATGTCTCGTGCTCTATCACTGAGACATCTAAAAATTCTTTTTATGACTATAAATCATAGAAGAAGGCACAGATGAGTTTCCAGGCTACAAAAGAGGATCCTGGGGGAATTTGGTACAAGTTCAGTTTGTTAGTTAAGAGTTATATTCCAGGTGGTGACAGTATTATCACCATTCAAGTGGATGCCACTAAATACTTCCTGCCCTGGGAAACTGGGAGCAACCTTTGAACCATGAACATCTAACATTCAGAACATCTAAAAAGATCAATATCTTTTTAGTATATCTGGAAGTATCTACTCAAACTTATTTAGTGGGAAGTCATTAATTTCTGATTTCTTTTAACAAATCAACAAAAAGGTAGCAGTTCACTGATATCCTGGAAGGCCTGGAAGGCCGAAGCAGGAGGATGATTTAGCCTGAGAGCTCAAGGACAAACAGCCTAGCAATCCAGTGAGGCCTTGTCTAAAAACAACAACAACAACAACAACAAACCAAATATCTTGTAATTGTTAATCTTTGTTGGTAACTCAATGGGATCTAGAAGCAAGAGTCATGTGCGGGAGCCTCCGGGCCAGAGAGGGCAGTGGTGGAGTACGCAGAGTAGGACTCTGGTGATGGCTTTAAAGCCTGGGGGTCTCCGGACGTTCTAGCTCTCTAACTGTACTGAAATGCTGATGATAACCTCTAAAAAGTCCAGAAAACGTTCTTGCTCTTTCTGAGGGTAAAAATCAGCTTAGGCGATTGATACCTGTAGCCTAACAGCCAGGGATTAAGTAATGTGGGCTTTGTTCTATCTCAGCAAGAACTGCTTTGCTCTAACTTTCAGTCTGCTAGTCGGAAGTCTCAGGAAGAAAAAGGGACACTTAGAAAAGTGATTATTGTGTTTATTACTAAGTTGTAAAACGTTTCCTGTGAAAGCTCTCTAAGGGGAAAATAGGAAAAATCCTAAGTGGGGAAAAGGAAAAAACTCTAGTAAGGGAAAAATTCTTCTCTATCTCTTTGTCCTCAGTACTTACACATCTTTTAGAATACATGATCATGCCGGGCAGTGGTGGCGCATGCCTTTAATCCCAGAATTTAGGAGGCACAGGCAGGCGGATTTCTGAGTTCGAGGCCAGCCTGGTCTACAGAGTGAGTTCCAGGACAGCCAGGGCTACACAGAGAAACCCTGAAAAAAAAAAAAAAAGTACATGATCACGTGTTACAAAGTTCATCACTAGTTCACACAAAAAATCAAATCATAAACTAAAATAGAAGTTTACAACAGAGAATGTTTACATGCATATCCATTAGGGGTAATTATCTAGATAATCATCTATCACTTGTCATAGCTCCACAAGTTCATTGTAAGTTGAAAACCTTAACTAAGTTATTAGTGAAGTTTTGTATTGATAAACACAGTCAATATTTTATCTGTCTTAGCACCTATATAAATCATTAGTTCCCTTTTTACGACCTTTGGTTAATTGTTTTACAGCCTCTTGGAATGTGCTCTGAGTAGGAGAATGTCTGGTTATTATCTAAGAGCAATTAACTGGTGACACTTGGGAGACTGGCAGAGTTCTCACTGCAGTTTTGACTATCAGAAAAGGACTTAATAGCAGTTCCACTATAAAAGAGCTTAATAATAAGAGATATAATTTTAGGAATTCTTATAGGATCATCATTAAGACTTTAGAAGTCATCTATTTGTTTATATAGCATTACTACAAGACAGTACATCTTCGTGGATCTGTAGAAATCTCCTCCAAAGGGGTGTTCTATTACTTAGTGATTGTTATATATGTTTAATAATAACAGGAAAAGCATATTAATAGCAGGAATCTTTCCTAAAATGAATTCCCTTACAGCCTTGCTAAATAAGGGGGAACCCGTCACAGATTATATAATAATCTGAAGCAAGCCATCTCAGGAAGATCACCTGCTAGTTATTAGCTTGTCCCATTATGGCTCCTGACAGTCATGCCTCTGGGTGTGCTCTGTGCTGGAATTTCCTGTAATAACTGACCAAGCAAGGAAGACCTTTTCCCAGAGTGTGTAGAACCTACCAGCTGCAGCCCAGGTACATAGGGATCTGATGGATAAAGAGAGGTGCTTTGAGCCTACCTGCCTCTGCTCCTTGCTGATGAGTGTACCTACTCCGCTGTTGCTGCTGCCGCCGCCACCGCCATCCTTTGCTGCCATGGAAACCTGGTCCTTCAGCTTCCCAGTATGGACCAAATAACAACAGCTCTCAAGGAACCTCCCAGGCCTCTTCAGTGCCAGATTAGGATCATTGAGGCATTAAGCCCCGTGGAGCCTCTGGTTCTCAGTCTTCCCAACATTCAGACAGCCATGTTTGAACTTGCAGCTGGCATTGTGTAAAGCATTGTAATAGATCTTTGTAATATATTTTTAGTTCTGTTTCTCAAAAGAATCATGATGAATATGTACTCAAAACCAAACAAAAAGGTCAGTGTTGGCTCAGAGCAAAGCAGAAGGGTGAGCGGTAGAATATAGGCCATGAAAGCCTGGGTGGAAGACAGAGCCAGGGCTAATTTCCTCTGAAATTCAGCAGTTGTATATCGGGAAGCAGGAATGGTCTGCTGTTCTCCTAGGACCGTGGGACAAAGCAAATAACAACCTCAAATGGACCAACTCCATAAAAGTCTTCCTTGAAGAGATGTTTAGGATGGGAGGTGACTGGAATGCCATCCCCAACTGAAATAATCATATCTTGGCTCAATAAAAACTAGGTCTGGGTAGTAGACCCTTTTAAATCCTAAAACAAGACACACATGTTAGAGCCGGGAGAGTATTATATAATAGTCTACAGCAACGATATCCATGTTAGTGTGAATTTTTGCTATGTGATGCCCAGTACAATGTGAAGAAGCACCCATTCACTCCAGATGCAGCACTAAGAACAGCCTAGAGGAATAGTTCCACTCAACTCTAGCTTAGCAAAGCAAATTTTAATCATGGTTAATTATAGGAGTGTGGACAGCTACAACAGGAAAGAAAAGTCTCCTCCCTCAGTGACTGGGACTGTACGTGTGTGTCAAGACAGGGTCTCTCTAAATAGTCCTAGCTGTCCTGGAACTTGATACATAGGCCAGGTTGGCCTCCAGTTTGCAGAGCTCCTCCTGCCTTTGCCTTCCTAGTGCTGGGATTAGAGCTATGTATCACTGCCATGCCAGGCTGATCCCTAACAATTGGTACTGGGTCCCCATGCCTCTTCATGTTCTCTCCCTCCTTCATCAAGGGAATTAGTGAACCCAGGCTGTGGACAAACACGGCTGCTTTTTATTTTAATATGGCAATGATCCCACCATGTTTAGATGGTAGAGTATCACAAGTTGCTAAAACTCCTTTACGTTTAGAAAATACGTAATTCACATAACTTCTGAAGGAAATTCCTTAGAACTAAAACAGAGTTTAGTTGTTGTTTTGCTTTGTTTTACTGGAGATAAGAGGTGACTCTGTGGGTAAGAGTGTTGACAACTCTCCCAGAAGATTTAGATTTGTTTCCCAGAACCCATGCATCTGCTCACAACTATCTGTATTCCAGTGCCAGGGGCCCCAACACCCACCGGGCTCGTTGTAGAAGGTAGCAGTGTGGTGGCTCATGCTTTTAACCCCAGCACTCGGGAGGCAGAGGCAGGATTTCTGAGTTTGAGGCCAGCCTGGTCTACAGAGTGAGTTCCAGGACAGCCAGGGCTACACAGAGAAACCCTGTCTCGAAAAACCAAAAAAAAAAAAAGAAAAGAAAAGAAACCCCAAAAAACCAACCAACCAACCAACCAACCAAAAAACAAAAAAACAAAAAAAAAGAGCAGTATATTCCTCTGTGTGGCTGACTAAAATATTCCATTCCATTCATAATAATAGAATAATAAATAGTAGCCCATTATGTGGATATCCTGCATGTTGCTATTGATGGACATTTGGGTTGTTTTTCCCTGTGGTAACTATGAACAGTGCTACCATGAACAGTCATGATCCTGGGGGAATGTATGTTTTTATTTCTCTTGGGAATCTACCTAAAAATAGAATTGCTGGCCTCGTGGCAGTTCTATCCTTAGCCTTTTGAGGAACTGTCAGGTTGATTTCCAAACAGCTGCATGCCTTTACCTCTCACTAGCAGTGTATGGGGCTTCATTTCTGCAGATCCTTGCAACTCTTGATACCTAACGTTTTGAATTTAGCCTTACATTGTGTGGCTTTGATTGCTGTTCATTGATGACCAGTTACATTAAGAACATAGTGGATATTTATTTATTTATTTATTTGAGGCAGGAAGATACATGCTTTTTATAATAAAATTTGTTAGAGAATTTTAGAGAAATGTTCCATATAACAGTACAAATCAATACAGTACTTCTAATGAACAGTTTACCAACAAGTACCAAAGTATAAATTGTGCATAAAATTTTATCCAGTAAACTTATTTCTAGGAATTTATGTTGACAAAAATATGTACGGACTGTGGGATAGCTATCACAGTATTATAAAATGGTGAATTATGAGAAACATGTCAAAATTAAATACAGAATTAATAAGTTATGAAATTACTTGTAGACATTTCTATAATAATTAAAATGTTATTTTTTTGGCTAAAACTTTAGAAGCCAATATTATCTTATACTTTCACATTATAAATATGATTAAAATAAATTAAATCACTTTGCAAAAACATTATGCAATTGGAAATTATTTCTGACAGATCAACTCTTACAGTTTTATAGGCCATTCATTTTTTCTCCTTTGAAAGGACAAAGGAAAGTTGAATTCAGTCAAAATAGTACATAACCTAATCTCGTAAGTCACACGTTAAATGTTACTTGCTTTCAGTGGGCTTTGAAAACCTTACTACTGTCACACTCAACTAGAAATAAGTTGACAACTCCTGACTAAATTCAGAGGAAATAAATACTAGTCTTCTAAAATATACAAAACTTACCTCCCTAATGTGAACATAAGATTCAAATACCTCCAATGTTCTCCCTTGAAGATATGTTAGCTTCACTCTGAGCAAAGAGCACCATTCCTTTGCATTTCCCAAGGCCATTACACTGAGATTCATCAGATACCTATAACACTTGCTGAAGTTACCCCTTAAATATTTCTATTTGACCAGTATGAAGTGTCGTTCCTTATGTATTTATTTTTTTTGATAACTTTTGGTTGAAAGTTGATTTTATTCGATATTAGAATGGCTACTCCAGCTTGTTTCTTGGGGCCATTTGCTTGGAAAATTGTTCTCCAACCTTTTACACTGAGGTAATGTCTGTCTTTGTCACCAAGTGCATTTCCTGTATGCAGCAAAATGCTGGGTCCTGTTTACATATCCAGTCTCTTAGTCTATGGCTTTTTATTGGGGAATTGAGTCCATTGATGTTAAGAAATACTAAGGAAAAGTGATTGTTACTTCCTGTTATTTTTGTTGTTAGAGGTGGTATTATGTTTCTGTGGCTATCTTCTTTTGGGTTTGTTGAAAGATTACTTTCTTGCTTTTTCTAGGGACTAGTTTCCCTCTTTGTGTTGGTGATTTCCATCTATTATGCTTTGTAGGGCTAGATTTATGGAAAGATATTGTGTAAATTTGGTTTTGTCATGGAATATCTTGTTTTCTCCGTCTATAGTAATTGAGAGTTTTGCTGGGTATAGCAGCCTGGCTGCCATTTGTGTTCTCTTAGGGTCTGTATGAGATCTGCCCAGGATCTTCTAGCTTTCATAGTCTCTGGTGAGAAGTCTGGTGTAATTCTGATAGGTCTGCCTTTACATGTGACTTGCCCCTTTTCCCTTACTGCTTTTAATATTCTTTCTTTGTTTAGTGCATTTGATATTATTTTGATTATTATGTGATGGGAGGTATTTCTTTTCTGGTCCAGTCTGTTTGGAGTTCTGTAGGCTTCTTGTATGTTCATGGGCATCTCTTTCTTTAGGTTAAGGTAATTTTCTCCTATAATTTTATTGAAGATATTTACCGGCCCTTTAAGTTGGGAATCTTCACTCGCTTCCATATTATCCTTACGTTTGGTCTTCTCATTGTGTCCTGGATTTCCTGGATGTTTTGTATTCGGAGCATTTTTGCATTTTGCATTTTCTTTGACTGTTGTATCAATGTTTTCTATGGTATCTTCTGCAGCTGAGGTTCTCTCTTCTATCTCTTGTATTCTGTTGTTGATACTTGCATCTATGACTCCTGATCTCTTTCCTAAGTTTTCTAACTCCCAGATTGTCTCCCTTTGGGATTTCTTTGTTGTTTCTGTTTCCATTTTTAGATCCTGGATGGTTTTGTTCATTTCCTTCACCTGTTTGGTTGTGTTTTCCTGTAATCCTTTAGGGGATTTTATGTTTCCTTTTTAAGTGCTTCTACCTGTTTACCTGTGCTCTCCTGTATTTCTTTAAGGGAGTTATTTATGACCTTTTAAAAGTCCTCTATCATCATCATAAGAAGTGATTTTATATCTGAATCTTGCCTTTCCGTTGTGATGGTGTATCTAGGACTTGCTATGGTGGGAGAATTGGGTTCTGATGATGCCTGGTAACCTTGGTTTCTCTTGCTTATGTTCTTGTGCTTGCCTCCCGCCATCTGGTTATCTCTAGTGCTACCTGCCCTCCCTTTATGTGACTGGAGCCTGTCCTTCCTGTGATCCTGGTTGTGTTAGAACTTCTCAGAGACCAGCTGTCTCTGGGATCCTGTGATCCTGAGATCCTGGGTGTGACAGAGCTCCTGGGAGTCAAGCTGCCTCTGCGACCCTGAGATCCTGGTGTGAGCAAGCTTCTGGGATCCTATGATCCTGAGTGTGTTAGAACACCTGTGAGTGGAACTTCCTCTGGGTGTTGTGGGACTGGCTGAGGAGTTCGCGCCCAAGGTCTGCTCAGGGCACCGGCCCAGACTGGAAGGCATTTATATTTATGTATTTTTACATTTTTATCCTCCTCTCATACGTTACATTCTGATCACAGTTTCCCCTCCCTCCATTACTCCTGTCCTCCTCCATTTCTCTTCAGAAAAAAAAAAAGCAGATCTCTTGTTCAGGGAATGTCTTTTTGGATCCTTTGCCCATTTAAAAATTTGTCTTTGTCTTTTGTTGTTATTGTAATTCTTCATTTATATGTATATATACGCTACATATAGTCTAAAGTCATTTGTCAGATACATGGCTGACAACAATTTCATTCATTTTCTGGTTTGCCATTTTATGATCTCGGTGGTGACCTTGACTTTCAAAATTATATTTTTCTACACTTTCTTTGTGATTGTGTGTTCAAAGGTCTGAAGGCACTCTATTAGAATCAGTTCTCTCCATCTACTCTGAGGATCTAACTCAGGTAACCAGGAGTGGCATTTTGTTGGGACTCCACGCACTCGGGCTGATTGGATGCATGTGCTGAGGCAAGACATGTGGAGGACATGTGATGTTTGGAGGGTATAAATAGGACTCCATAGAAAGATGGGGGCAGAGGGAGAGCTTGGCTTGTTGGTATGGCTAGCTGTGCAAGGCTTGTGAGTCTCTCATCTTTGCTGATCTTCACTTCTCTGAGAAAGTCACAGCTGAGAACTTCTGGTTTCCCTGCTGGTCCCTCCTGCTGACTCAAGCCAAGTCTGAGGCCTGGCTGTCTCTGGTAGGTCCTGTCACTGCTGTTGTTAACCCTACTCTATTGAACTGGACTGCTGGTGTATTCACGAAGTGTTTGTAAGTGGATCGAACTGCCACTGCCTGCTGACCTGTGAACTGAACTGCTGATTTCCAGACAATACAGATGGGAGTTGCTCCAAAGAACCTTTCTGAACGGGCCCACCTCCCCCTCCAATATCCTTTCTTTCATGGGGCCAGAGCTCGTGCATGCTACCAAGAAGGTTGCTGGTGTTCAAATGTAATTCTGGATGTATCCTCTGAGCCAGGTGCAGATTAGCCCCTGAGAAGTTGGAGCAGGTGCTGGGTTCCATGAAGATCAAAGCTGCCATGACTGGAAAGATCTACACCCCATGGAGCATAAGGGGAACTGGCTTTGTGTGATATGCAGCTCTGGCAGAAGTTGAACTTGCTAATGCTGTCCATGTGAAGTCATTTCCTGGGCACATGACTCAGCTCAGCAATCTATACCTAGTAACCATTTGCAAGCAGACAGAAGGAGATTGTCACTCTCTGGAACACTAGAGCCAGAAGGGTGTAATTGAGTACTTGAAGATTCCCTCCAGAATTAATAATGCTCAAGGGATTGATTGCAAAATTTGTGTTTGACTTTTCCTTCAGGAAGGGTCAGGGAAGGTCATAGATGTCCAGAAGGGCCACCGTCATGAAACCTGGGGTTGAGTTGTTCCTGCAGTGATGTGAGGGCGTTGCTAAACTGAACACTGCTGGTGGCACACTCCTGGTGGCTCTTCCTGGTTGTCCACTATACTGTGTGGAATCAACTAAAAGTCAAGCATCTGGGCACACCTGTGAGGAATTTTTTAAACATTAAATCGCTTGAAGTAGGAAGACCCATTTTTAATCTGGAAACTTTGAGGTGGAAAATCCACCTTTAATCTGGACCACGCCTTCTTCTCGAAGCCTATATAAAGGACACAGGAGAAGGAAGCTGGCTTTCTCTGTTGGCTTGCTCTCACTCTCTATGGCAATTCCTTCCCTTCACTGGCACTAGCACCTACTTCTTTGGAATTCTGGCAAATACTGAAGACCAATTGAGACATCAGCCTCATGGACTGAACAACTGGATTCTTGGACCTTCCATTGGTAGACAGCCATTGTTGGACTAACTGGACCACAGCCCGTTCTTCTAGAGAACCCTGACTCAATTGTCTCAATCAAGTTTGAGACAATGATCAGAGGCAGTTGCTGCATGCAGCTGGTACAGAATTCTTACCAGTTGGATGTGCTCCTGACACTCAATCTTTACGAGAGCATTATTGATAATTTGGCTGTCAGCCTTGTTGGAGGAGCCGATGTGGTTCCTAGTGAGCACATGCAGTTTTTGAGATGGGGACCTGGCAGCCATTTACCCAGCTAGTGGACTGCTGGCAGCTGCAATCATACCGAGCATCTCAGTCTTGAGTATCACTCCAGGTTAGGGTTTCCATTGCTGTGAAGAGACACCATGACCAAGGCAACTCTTATAAAGGAAAGCATTTAACTGGGGCTGGTTTACGGTTTCAGAGGTTCAATCCATTATCATCATGGCAGGAAGCTTGGCGGCGTCTAGGCAGACAAGGTGCTGGAGATGGAGCTGAGAGTTCTACATCTTGATCCGAGGCTACCAGGAGGAGACTAGCTCTTCTGCAGGCAGTCAGGAAGAGGGTCTCTTCTGCACTGGGTGGAGCTTGAGCACTAGGAGCCCTTAAAGCCCGCCTACACAGTGACACACTTCCTCCAACAAGGCCATGCCTATTCTAACAAGGTCACACCTCCTAATAGTGCCACTTCCCATGGACCAAACATATTCAAACCACCGTAGTAATCAAAGTTAGCAGGGTACAAACTTGAGACCTGGGTGCATACAATACCACAACAACTTTATCAGGTCTGTCATAGGCCACCTGCATGGCTTTATTCCAACTAACTTTAAAGGGACCATGATACCTATCCATCCCTTCAGTGCAGTGGACTAGGGAAAAGAACTTTCAACCTCTGGACAGTAAACCATAATTCCTTTTCCGGGAAGAGGCTGAGTTGTCCTGTGGCTGACTTCCTTGGGGGGTGTGGCGGTTTGATTAAGAGTGGTCTCCATAGGCTCGTATATGTGAAAGCTTAGTCATCAGGGAGTAGACTGAAAGGATTGGAAATATTAGGAGCTGTAGCTTTTTGGGGGTACATATGACCTTGTTGGAGAAGTGTGTCACTGGGGGTAGGCTTTGAGGTTTCACAAGCTCATGCCACGCCCAGACTCTCTATCTCTCTGACCCTGGCTGTCTGTGGATCCAGATGTGGATCACTACTCCAGTGACTGCCTGCATGCTACCGTGCTCCCTCCATGATGATCATGGACTAAACCCTGAAAACATAAGCAAGCCCCAATTAAATGTTTTCTTTTAAATGTTGCCTTGGTTGTCTCTTCACAGCAATAGAACAGTGGCTAATACAGCCCCAATAATCTCATATGTTTGAATGTTTGGTCCCAGTTAGTGGAACTATTTGGGAAGGATTAGGAAATGTTGCCTTGTTGGAGGAGGTGTGTCACTGGGTATGGCTTTGAGGTTTAAAAATCCCAGGACAGGCCCAGTCTCTCTCTCTCCCTCTCTCCCTTTCTCCCTCTGACTGTTGCCTATGGATCAGGATGTAAAACTCTCAGTTGTTGCTCCAGAGCCTTGCCTATCTGCTTCCTGCCATGATGACCATGTACTAATTCTCCAAACTATAAGTGAGCCTTCAATTAAATGCTTTCTTTTATAAGAATTGTCCTGGTTCTATTGTCTTTTCACAGAGATAAAACAGTGACTAGGACATGGGTCAGGGGTGTCTACTGAGTGCTGGGTGTTTGTAACTGGTCCACCACATGCCCCTTCTCTCTGAGTTTTTTTCAAACCAAAAATTCCTCAACATTTACAATTTGTTCTTGTGTCTCCTCACAGGGCAGCCTGCAGCTTACCACGTAGTTCAACTGACCTTAAATTTGTGGCAACACCTGCTCACCCTCCCAAGTGCTGGGATCACAGGCATGACCCACCACACTGTTTGACGGCATCTTCCCTAGTGACATAGGAAAGCCCCAGTTCTACTTACCACCTAAAAGAAGTAAGCATTAATCAAGATCGGAGTTTAGTTAATTGATTTTATTTTTAAACTAAATGACTCTTCTAGGAATTTTCTATCTCCAAGAAATTTGGCTGGTTGTTCCCCTACCCCCACTGTTGGACTGAGCGTGGGGTGCCCTGATGGAGGAGCTGGAGAAGGGACTGAAGGAGCTGAGGGGGTTTGCAGCCCCATGGAGGGAGCAACAGTGTCAACTGGCCAGAACCCCAGAGCTCCTGGAAACTGGACCACCAACCAAAGAACACACATGGAGGGACCCATGGTGCTGGCCACATGTGTGGCAAAGGAGGGTCTTGTTGGCTATCAGGGGGAGGAGGGGCCCTTGGGCCTGAGGAGGTTAGATGCCCCAGTGTAAGGGAATGTTAGGGAGGGAAGAGGGGAGTGGGTGGGTGGGCGGGGGAATAACCTCACAGAGGCAGGGGAGGGGGGATGGGATAGGGGGTTTCCAAAGGGGAAAACATTTGAAATGTATATAAAATAAATATATAAAGAAAAGAATCTTTTTTTTTTTTTGGCCAATAGGTGTTAATATTGGGGTAAGCATCCTGACTTAGAACTCCTGAATGTTCTTACTGGGTGTGCAAAGAAGGAAAACTTAGGTTTTTTCCATCCTTTCTTTCTTTGTTGCCTTTCTATTGCTGTGATAAAATACCAACACCAAACGCTGAAATAAACCTTTCCTTCCCAAGTTTACTTTCTTATACACTCCAGGACCACCTGCAAAGACATGGCATTCCCCAGTGGTCTTGGACTTCATTTATTAACCATCAATCAAAAAAAATACCCATAGGCCTGCCTGATGGAAGAACTTTATTTTTTTAAGTTTCTTGTGTGTGTGTGTGTGTGTGAGAAAGAGAGAGAGAGATAGAGAGAGTCTCTCACTTTCTCTCTCTCACTCTGTGCATGTGTATGTGTGTGAGTGTGTGTGTGAGTGTGTGTGTGTATGAGTGTGCGCACATGTGAGTACATGTACCCACTAAGTGTCAGATGCCCTGAAGCTAGAGTTACAGGTGGTTGTAATTCACCTGATGTTGATGCTGAAAGTTGAATTTAGGTTCGCTGGAAGAGCAGTGTGTACTCTTAAGTGCTGAGCCAGCTGTCCAGCTCTAGGGGCGACCTCGAAGTTGGGGTTCTCACTTTTCATATGACTCTAGCTTATGTCAGGTTGATTGATTTTTTTTGTTGTTGTTGTTTGTTTTTTTGAGACAGAGTTTCTCTGTGTAGCCCTGGCTGTCCTGGAACTTACTCTGTAGACCAGACTGGCCTCAAACTCAGAAATCCACCTGCCTCTGCCTCCCAAGTGCTGGGATTAAAGGTGTGGGCCACCGTGGCCCTGCCCTGTCATGTTGATTTTTAAAAAACCAATCAGCACACTGTTTCTTTCTCTTTGATCTGGGACATTTATCAACATTGTTTTCAACAAGCAGCTTTGAGGGTTAAAGTAATTCTCCTCTTAGAAGACAAGGCTTGCTTTGTCTTGCTAAAAGCAACGAATTATTAGTGTTCTTCCACTGCAGTATAGCACACTGCACGGACGGGCATCTATCACAGGCCCTTACCACTCCTGTGGAACTTGGGGGAAACTGGAACAAGAAACATTGCTTAAGTTTTTGCCATGGCCATGCTGTGAGTCAAGTTATTTACTTACCCCTAACTTGGGGTTTGCAATGTGATCAAAAATCCTGCAACAAACAGTCCCTAGTATTCCAGGAAGTTATGTCCTTTGGCAAATGGGGCTTACAGGCTGGAAGCATCTGTTTTATAAATATCTCATAAGCACAGTAATTTAAACTTAAAACAAAACTTTAGCAATCATACATACCTGGCTGTAAAACAAATGTTTCTTAAACTGTCCCCTTCCCCATAAGACACTACATAAAGCAAATTCAACACCATGTTTTGGTCCATGGTCCTATTGCACCCAGAATCTGTATTGATATCTGAGGCTGTGTTACCACTAAGGACCATGCAGGTATCCTGGGTCCGAGCTGCCACCTAAGGCCATGTTCATGTCCAAGCACTGTGCTGAGCTGGCCCTGCCCCTGGCCTGGGCAGCACAGTAGAGCTGTCCCTGGTGGCAAGGGCATGAGCCAACCCTGAATGCATGAACACCAAAGATCTAGCCCTCCCCTCATCTGCCTTGTGGTGGTGTGGGTACAGAATAGAATCCCTCTGCCAAGGTCATGAGATTGGAAGAGCTGGTCCCCCCCCTCACCAGCTGCAGCACTCAGGAGAGGGGGGACACCTCTCCTCTGGGCATCACAGTAGAGCTGGCCCTGACCCTTGCTAGCTATGGCACTTGGGTGAGCTAGCTGGGTCAATGCTGGAAAGCTGGCCCTGGTGGTATGGGTGTGAAACATCCAGTTGGCTGACCAACTCAGCCACTACCCAGGCCTAGATCCAGGGCTTTGAGTTAGCCTATCCCAGCTTCTACCCCATCTATGGCTGGAGTGTGTGAAGGGGCAACTTCCATGGTGAGATGCTTTTTATTTCTGTTTTGTTTTTTTTTTTCCTTGTGGGGGATGCTGCAAGGGCAGAGGTGAGATGGTTTGTTGTTTGTTTTATTTTTTTTTCCTTTGGGGGAAGGTTTCAAAGGCAGATATGGAAGGATGGGGAGATGAGTGGGATTCAGATGCATTATGTAAAATTCACAAAGAATCAATAAAGAATTTTAAAAAGAGAGAAAGCTTAGGAGACAATACTTTTGTAAGGTGAGGTGTGTTTGCTTATTTATACACAGTGACTTTCTGCAGTATTCTCACATCATGAAAGAATATACATAGTGTTCCTGAGCCTTGGGTATATGGGCACTAATCCTACCCCTGAAGAAGAAACTGTTACCATATGCTAGGGATGCAAGGGGTTCGAGTTGCAGTTGCCAGCTCTCCTGCCTGAGGAGTCCCCTCAGCACCCAGGATAATCATTTGAATTAAAGAAAAGTATTTCAGATAAGTCCTGATTAATCAAAAGGACAAGATACACTGAAGGAGAGTCAGGGTAGCCGCTGGGGAAGAAAGTACTTAAGTGCTTCAGTTACGGTATACGTGTGGTTTTGATGCTGTAGAAGGGGCATTTGACAATTGCAATCTATAATGAAGACGAAATTGAAAGGCGTTGGTAGGTACACGTATTTCTTTAATGAAGCGAGCGTTTCGGTAGCAGTGTGGTGAGTTTGGTGCTTTTTTGATGGTAGCTACTGTTATTATTTTTATTATTACTTTTATTTTTACAGTCCAGTGGTCTCCCCCTCCCAGTCCGCCCTCTACAGTTCCTTATCCCATTCCTCCTCCCCTTGTCTCTAAGAGGATCCCCCCTCTCCCCGTAAACTCCCCTTCCCGGCCTTGCCCGGCCTCTCACTCCCTGGAGCCTCAAATCTCTTGAGAGTTAGGCATTCTTCTCCCACTGAGGCCAGACCAGGCAGTCCTCTGATGTATATGCGTATGCGTATGTGTGTATGGCCTCGGGCCAGCTTATGTATGCTGCCTGGTTGGTGGCTCAGTGTCTGAGAGATCTCATGGGTCCAGGTTAGTTGAGACTGCTGGTCTTCCTACAGGGTTGCTCTCCTCCTCAGCTTCTTCCAGCCTTTCCCTAATTCAACCATAGAGGTCCCCGACTTCAGATGTAAGTATCTGTGTCTGTCTCAGTCCGTTGCTTGTTGGGTCTCTCAGAAAATGGCCATGCTAGGCTCCTGTCTGTAAGCATCAGTAATAGCATCAGGCTTTGGAGCCTCTCCTTGAGCTGGATCCCAATTTGGGCCCATCATTGAACCTCCTTTCCTTCAGTCTCTTCTCCATTTTTGTCCCTGCAGTTCGTTTAGACAGGACAATTCTGGGTCAGAGTTTTTGACTGTGAAATTGCAACCCCATCCCTCCACTTGATGCCCTTCCGGAGGTGGGAATTCCCTCTCCCCATTGTTGGGCACTTCATCTAAGGTCCCTCCTTTAAGTCCTGAGAGTCTCTCACCTCCAGGTCTCTGGTACATTCTAGAGGGTCCCCCTACCTCCTACCTCCTGAGGTTGCCTGTTTCCATTCTTTCTGCTGGCCCTTAGGGCTTCAGTCCTGTTCCCCACCCTCCCAATACCTGATCATGTTTCCCCTTTCCCCTCCTCACTCTCCCACCCAGGTCCCTCCCTCCCTCTACCTCCTGTTATTATTTTCTTCTCCCTCCCAAGTGGAATTGAAGCATCCTCACTTGGGCCCTTCAGCTTGTTAACCTTCTTGAGTTCTGTGGATCGTATCCTGGATATTCTGTACTTTTTTGGCTAATATCCACTTATTACTGAGTACATGACATGCATGTCCTTTTGGGTCTGAGTTACCTCACTCAGGATGATATTTTCTAGTTCCATTCATTTGCCTGCAAAGCTCATGATGTCCTCATTCTTAATAGCTGAGTAGTATTCCATTGTGTAAATGAACCACATTTTCTGTATCTATTCTTCTGTTGTGGGACATCTGGGTTGTTTCCAGCTTCCGACTATCACAATAAGGCAGCTATGAACATAGTGGAGCACGTGCTCCTGTGGCCTGGTGGGGCATCTTTTGGGTATATTCCCAAGAGTGGCATAGCTGGGTCTTCAAGTAGATCTATTTCCAATTTTCTGAGGAACCTCCAGACTGATTTCCAGAATGGTTGTACCAGTTTGTAATCCTACCAGCAATGGTTCCTCTTTCTCCACATCCTCGCCAACATCTGCTGTCACCAGAGTTTTTGACCTTAGCCATTCTGACTGGTGTAAGATGGAATTTCAGAGTCATTTTGATTTGCATTCCCCTGATGACTAAAGACTTTGAACACTTATTAAGTGCTTCTCGGCCATTCGAGATTCTTCTGTTGTGAATTCTCTGTTTAGCTCTATACCCCATTTTTTGATTGAGTTGTTTGGTATTTTTTGGAGGTTAGCTTCTTGAGTTCTTTATTTATTTTGGATATTAGCCCTCTATCAGATGTGGGGTTAGTGAAGATTTTTTCCCTAATCTGTAGGCTGCCAATTTGTCCTTTAACCATGTCCTTTGCCTTACAGAAGTTTTCAGTTTCATGAGGTCTCATTTATCAATTCTTGATCTTAGAGCCTGAGTCACTGGTATTCTGTTTAGGAAGTCCACCCCCTTTGCTCCATGCCAATGAGTTCAAGGCTCTTTCCTACTTTCTCTTCTATTAGATTCAGTGTATCTGGTTTTATGCTGAGGTCCTTGATCCACTTGGACTTGAGCTTTGTGCAAAGTGAAAAATACAGATCTATTTCCATTTTTCTACATACCAACATCCAGTTAGACCAGCACCATTTATTGAAGATGCTTTCTTTTTTCCATTGTATATTTTTGGCATCTTTGTTAAAGATCAAGTGTCCATAAGTGGGTGGGTTTATTTCTGGGTCTTCAATTCTATTTATTGATCGACTTTTCTATCTTTGTACCAATACCATGCAGTTTTTATCACTATTGCTTTGTAGTACAGCTTGAGATCACGGATGGTAATTCCTGCAGAAGTTCTTTTATTATTAAGAATTGTTTTCCTGAGAGGTTAGTGAGGCCGGAAGTGAGTATAATAAAGTTTGTCTGGGGAGGCCCAGGCCGGGGTGAAAGTTGGGGCAATGACTTGAGCAGACATTTGCATGATCTGTAACCAGATCAGCCCAAGGTGCAGGGACTCCATGCGACCCTGGACATGAACATGCTGAGTGGAGGCAGCAGGTGCAGAACTCAGGTAAAAGGGGGCCAGCTGGGGGTTGGGGGGAGTGGACCAGACATGGGAGCTTTGTCAATAAGCCCACACAAGGCTGGTTGCATCCCAACGACAAAGTCATGGGACCTGGGGTTTCCTACTTGGTTTGGTACATGGTGTGTGGAGGTCTTAGAGTCAATGCCCTTGACTTCAAAACCCTGACTCAGGTCACCAGGGAGGCCATCAGTTTGGTGTGTGAAGCTATGCCTGGTGCCAAAGGGGTGACAAGGAGGAGAAAGCCTTGTAGCTGCCCACTCTGCTCTATTCTGGGGAAGAGTAACCTGAAGTTTGCTGGAATGCCAATCACTCTCACTGTGTCTACCAGCAGCCTTAACCTCATGGCAGCAGACTGCAAACAGATCATTACCAACCATCACATGCAATCTATCTCATTCACATCTGGTGGGGATCCGGATACAGCTGAGTATGTTGCCTATGTTGCCAAAGACCCTGTGAATCAGAGAGCCTGCCATATCCTGGAGTGTCCTGAAGGGCTTGCTCAGGATGTCATCAGCACCTTTGGGCAGGCCTTTGAGTTGCACTTCAAACAGTATCTCAGGAATCCACCCAAGCTGGTCACTCCCCATGACAAGATGGCTGGCTTTGATGGCTTAGCTTGGGATGAGGAGGAAGAAGAGCCCACTGACCAACAGTACCACAATGACTTCCCAGGGAAGGAACCCTATTATCGATGGCCCTGATGCTGCCTGTATTTTTATGTTAATTCTGCTTTCCCTGGAGGGGCTGTCTGGAGAGGAATGAATCATGTACCTGACTTCATGTGAACCTTCCCTGAATGAATAAAGGGATCAATCACTGGGTGAGTAGGCGGGACTTCTGGGTTGGATGGAGGAAGAAAGGAAACAAGAGACAGATAGGGGCTTTTTGGATGGGGATAGCGAGAAGACAAGATGTAGCTACTAGTGTCTCCTGGCTTATAATGCAAATCTGCTAGGATTCGCCACCGGATGATTCAGATCTAATATGGCTTACAAGATTAGGATCTAGTTGATGTGCCCAGAGATTGGGTTACCATTGTTTCTGAACTAAATTGGTGTTCAGCGGCTCGAATGGGTTTCTAAGAGAAAGGTACGACGGCAAAGCATGGGTTTGCCTGATGTGCACCACAAAAGGCCATGGGGGTTTTGAAGCATGGGGCTGGCGTGGTAGCGACACGCCAGTGGGAACTTAGTGAGCTGGGTGGAGAGACTTTGGAGCTCTGAGTCAGAGAGTCTCTACGAGATAAGAAGAGGCTGGCCATTGCCCTCCAGTGCATGGCAGACCAACCCACCAGGGAAGAGTTGCCGGCAGTAGTATGGATTCTTTTTTTTAATATTTCCCACAACAGAACCCCCCCCCTTCTCAGTGGGGTGGTAGATATGAGGCTTCGGGAAGGTGCTGCTTGACCCACTCTGCCCAGTGCCCAGATGCCCAGCCACTTGGGAGCTACACTGCATGCTGCAGGAGACCATGAAGTCTGTAAACAGATGCTGACTCCACCACCTTGACCAGGCAGAGAAGTCTTCAATAACCCCTCCTGTGTCAACATCCAGAATCTAAACAAGTTCCGGCAAGCTGAGGGTGGGGCCGGGCCCCCAAATCCTTCTGTTAATGGCAGTGCACCAGGAGACCTCTTTGACATGAACCCCTTTGAAGATGCACTTCAGGTGCTGCCACCTCTCCAGTCCATGTCCATGGCTGAGCAGCTCCCAGGGGAGTCCTGTTTCCATGGGAAGCTGAGCCTGCGAGAGGCTGAGGCCTTGCTGCAGCTCAGTGGTGACTTCTTGGTGCAATAGAGTACAACCACACCTGGCCAATACGTTCTCACTGGCCTGCAGAGTGGGCAGCCCAAGCACTTGCTTCTGGTGGACACTGAAGGTGTGGTTCGGACAAAGGATAACCGCTTTGAGAGTGTCAGTCACCTGATCAGCCACTACATGGACAATCACTTGTCCTTTATCTCTGCGGCAGTGAACTGTGTCTACAGCAACATGTGAATCAGAAGGTGTGATCCTTCTCAGTCTCTCCTAAAGGATGCTTTCCATTCCCTCCCCCAATGTTCTTTAACTCATGGGATCTCTGTTTTGTGGGTCTAGCCTTGGGTGGGAACCGGGAGCAATGAAGACATGGGTTTGGTGTCCACTTGAGAGAGAGGGTTTCAGTTAGGAGCCTGGGGTAGCACCCTGCCTCTGCCCAAACCTCACCAAAGTATTAATGTGCAGAGTGGTCCCTTGCCTGGGCCTTGCCTGGGCCAACCTGATGCCATTTCCCCCAAAGGTTGGGTTCTTATAATGGAAAATGCCTGTGGAGCAATTGCCCTTTGGGGAAAGGGAAATAATCATGCCTCTGGTTTACTCCTGGTCTTCAGGGTACCCCAGATCCCTCGGAGCATATCCTACTCCCTATGCATCCCCTTAAAACTTTGTGCTTTTGATTATCATAGGTCTGCAGATACTTTATGCAGAGTTCTCGGGCCCTTCAGATATGGACAAGGGTTACTGACACCTTGGCTTCTGGAACTCTGTCCTGCCCAGCACACCTCCAGGGAGAATAGGGCAGGAGTGGCAGCTATCTCCTCTGCCTTTTGGATGTGCAGCACTTAAGAGATTGCCCCAAGCCAGGATGTGGTAACACATCCTTTAATCACAGCACTCAAGAGACAGAGGCAGGAGGATTTGTGAGGCCACCCTGGTCTGCAACAGAGTGAGTTCCAGGACAGCCAGGGCTACAGAGAGAGGACCTGTCTCCTAAAACCAAAAAGAGCGATTACCCCCGAGCCTCCTTCCTGGTGGTAGAGGGGAGGGGCAGGATTGGACCCATCTTGCTCAGTGCTTCCTCACCTCAATGCCTTTCCTCCAAGGAGTCTGTATACATTTCTTAAGCCTGCCCATCCCATGTTTGCATGTGTGTTATAGTCTACAGTCAAAGTATAGCCCTTACTGTAACCCCAGCCCGTCTCCCTCTTTTGGGATGGGTGTGTATGTGACTGACTTGGGCCTCCAGTATGTATACAGTCAACGTGGGCTTTGTGGAGGCATTGAGACTGAAGCAGTAGCCAATCCCCAATACCATTTGCAGGGATGGAGCTGCGTTCTCTCTCTCTTTTAAAACATGTATTACATTTTAGGGCTGTAGATTTATTTTCCTGGTTTTGTTTTTCATTGCCGACTTTTGAGCTCAGAATTATGATAACTGATGACATTTATACATCGCCTTGTTGACTTTCCCAAACTTTTTTTAAAAACAACTTTGGGATTATACTCCCTGACCTAACTAGCACAGGATTCTTTTTTTCTTCTTTCCCTTTTCTTTTTCTTCTTCCTCAAGACACCTGAGCAGAATTTGGCTGAACAGTGTTGCGATATGATGTGATAGCTTTAGATCCTACCTTCTGCTTGCGGGCAGATGCGGCCAGCACAGAAACCTTGCAAGTTTGCTCTGTAGGCTTTCTGGACAAGGACTGGGCGATTGGTTCTCAATCTTGGCTGTTGCCTATTTTTGGTTTGGATGTCTTATACCAAAGGGAAATAAATGGTCTTCATTAAAGTCTGTATTTCTTCTAAGAAGAATTATTTTCCCTATCTTGGTTTTTGTTTGTTTGTTTTTCCCTATGAACTTAAGAATTGCTCTTTCCATGTCTGAAGAATTGTGTTGGAATTTTGATGGGGATTGTGTTGAATCTGTAGATTTCTTTTGGTAGGATGCCATTTTTACTACGTTAATCCTACCAGTCCATGAGCATGGAAGATCCCTCCATTTTCTGAGATCTTCTTCAACTTCTTTCTTGGGAGACTTGAAGTTCTTCTCATTAAAAACCTCTCAACTAAAAAGAGCCCAGGGCCAGATGGCTTTAGTGCAGAATTCTACCAGACCTTCGAAGAGAGCTAATACCAACACCCCTCACACTATTCCATAAAATAGAATTTGGTGCTTTTGAGGCTACATCAGTTAAAGGGGGCAATCAACAACTAAGACTTTAAAAAGTGTTTGCATACTCAGTTCTCACAGAAAGTGTTAGGTCTCCGAGGCAGCTTAAAGGGACAGGAGGTAAAAAAGAGAAGGAGCCCTAGCTGCAGCCCCGGCTGTCTTTATTGGTGCACAGTGAGGGGAAAACTTTCCTGAGGGAAGCTGAAGAATCTCCCAGAGGAAAAAAGATGGCTGTGGCCCTTTGTAGGGATTTTTTGTTTTTATCTTAGGCATTAGTTCTAAGAGTCACATTTGTGATATTTTTAGAAAGGAAGTGTAGTATAGAGTTGTTTGTTTTGTTTTGTTTTTGCACAGTTCAAGTCCAGGCAACTGTGTCAAAGTTCTTGACTCTTGTCAGCAAGTGACATAAACCAGTCTAGAGGGTGTGGTTGTCTCTATATCTTTTTCTGTCTGTCTCTGTTCCTGTGTCTCTATCTCTGTCTGTCTGTCTGTCTGTCTCTCTCTCTCTCTCTCTCTCTCTCTCTCTGTGTCTCTGTCTCTGTCTCTGTCTCTCTCTCTCTCTCTCTCCTTTCTTAGGTGCTCGTAATCTTTCCCTGTTTTTCTATTCTGTCTCAGAATCTACATAAACTCTACCTGTTAATCCATCACACTGAATTTTCAACAGGAATTTTGGGAAGACATGGACATACAATAATTTCCCCTCCTCCTCTTTCTCTTCTTCCTCTTCCTCTTCCTCTTCCTTCTTTAGCTTTGGACTGAAGCTGGAGCCTGGTACAGGCAAGCACCACTTAGGTTTTTGCACAGAACTTTCTTCAGTCAGGCATACTAGCATCCATCCATTTCTGTTTGACCTTCCATGGGCAAAGACTCTTAGAAAAATAACATCAGTAATCTGTTCTTGGACCACTGCAGTCAAGGGCATAGTTTATACTTCACATGTCACTCTAGTCCCTTAGATAAGATGATCTGTTTCTTATTTGTTTGTTTTGTCTTGGGTTTTTTGTGTGTGTGTGTGACAGCATCTCTCTACATAGCCATAACTGTCCCGGAACTCACCACATAGACCAGGCTGGTCTCATCTGTTGACCTGGGTCCCAGAGCAACAGAACTGTACACATGTTTGGGAAACATTCTTGCAGATCAAGTTTGAAGCAGTTTCTAGGCTGCCTGCCCATTTTCTTTTCCTCTTAAAAACTAGTTCTGATTTTTGTTTTAGTTTTTCTGAATTATGCTTGTTTGGGGCTGTGCCACTCAACATTTACAGGGGTATTTAAAATGTCTCGGGGGTTTAGTTATAATAAATTAAGCCTTTTACAAGAACTCCTGTAAAATGTTTATACAAACTGTGTATCCATTTCTCTTAAGTAAATTGGGATTGATGGGGCATGTAATAAATGTTTTATTAACTTTGCCATAAATGCCAAGACTGTTTTCCTATGTGGCTGTACCATTTTAACTCCTCAGTAGACATACAAGAATTTCAGCAGTTCTGTTCTCCCTGGAAGCTGACATTATCCATTTTGCTTCCTTCCTTCCTTTCTTCCTTCCTTCCTTCCTTCCTTCCTTCTTCTTTTCTTTCTCTTCTTTTTATAAAACCCTTTTTATTATTATTTTATTTTCTGTGTATGAGTGTTTTGCCTGCATGTTTGTCAGTGTGTCATGTGTGTGCCTGGTGCCTACAGGAACTAGGATAGAGTATTGGTTCCCCTGAAATTTAAGTTATAGGTGGCTGTAAGCCTCCTTGTGGGTTGGAAATTGAGTCTGGGTCCTTTGGAAGAACAGCCAGTGCTCCTAACCCCTGAGAATCTCTCCATTGTCACTTTCAAATTTTGAGCCATTTAAATAGGTGTGAAATGATAGCTCATTGTGATTTTAACTGTAATTCCTCAATGACTAATAACGTTAAGGTCTTTGTTTATTTAACATTTGTTTATTTATCTATTTATATTTCTCCCTGTGTGTGCGTGTGTGCGCGTGCGTGCGTGTGTAAATATATACATGTGGAGGAGGTCAGAGGGCCTGCGAGAATCATTTCTCTCCTACCATTTGGGCTCTGGGGGATCAAAATCAGGTTGTCGGACTTGATGACAAATGCGTTTAACAGCTGCACCACATTGCTGGCTCGGCATCTTATTTTCCTGGTCTCTCATTGAACCTGGAACTCACTGCTTTGGATAGTCAGGCTGGCCATCTAGCTCCTGGAACCCACCTGTCTCTGGCCTCCAGTGCTGGGACTGTAAGCAATGTGGTAAGGCTCCGCTTTTTATCAGCTGAGAACTTGAACTCAACTCTGGCATTCACAACAAATGCTCTTGTCCATGGGAGCATCATCCTAGTCTATAGGGTTTTATAATTATGGATTTAAGCCATTTATTTGATACATGGTTTGCAAATATTTCCCCAGGATTTGATTGTTTTATTCTCTCAAAAAATTTCATTTAAAGAGTAGAAGTTCTTATTTTTGAGGAAGCCAAACATCACTGTTTTCTTATGGGTCATACCTTTGGCTTTCATGGCTCAGGGCCTGTAGCTCTCACATTTACTTTCTGTGTATTTGAGGACCAGCCAGATGTAGCCTACTGTAGCATTCTAACAGTTCTGTTATGCTGTAAGTGTACTATCTGATACCTAAACTTTTCTGAGTTGTTTTGTGGGTCAGCATGTGGTCTAGCATGCTTAATGTTTGGCGTACCTATAGAAATTGTGTTGCTCTCAATGTTATTGCAAAGTCATCTATAAATAGCAATTATGTCAACTGCTTGGCCCTTGTGTTCAAATCTACAGTCCTCTTATCTCCAGAACATTTTTCTCTTAATCATTTGGTTTTTTCCTTCTAACCTGTTTTAATCATAAATATATTTACTTTACCAGATTCTGTTCTTGTATATTTTGGAGCTATGTTATTAGAAGATTAAACATTTAAGATTTTTATGTCCTTTTGATGAGTTGAGCCTGTTATCATTCTGAAACTGTTTTTATCCTGGTAATTTTCACTCTGTAATACACTTTAGTTAATATTACATGACCACTGTAGCTTTCTCTTGGCTAATGTAATCATAGTGTATATTTCCCCAACTTATTGATTTTAACTTACTCATGACTATATATTCAGATTATGTTTATTGAGACAAGATATCATTAGGTCTTACTGTTTCTTAAAATCCAATCTCAACAATCTCTGTGTCTTTGAGGAATTTTTAAGACATTTATATTTAATGTAATTATTATAACTGAATCATCTTGGTATTTGATTTTTTTATTGATATATACAAATGGAAAAAAGAACATGTATAGGGTTTGGTACAATTCATGATTTCAGACATCCACAGGGAAAGCATGTTATTGCTGTCGAAATGTCTCATATGAGCTGGATTAGTTTGTTGGAAGGAAGACAGTATGTAGGTCTGCAAGAGCTCCAGGCTCCCTCAGTATCACAAGTACCTATCACACTTTTCCCTGGATCCCCACCGATTTCTCTTGTTTCTGAGCTAAGTGCATGTGTTTAACTCCATAACAAAGAGCCCTGATCTTAGTCTATACTCACACTGCCAAGATCAGAAGACCAGAACCGACATGGATTCCAGCCAATCATTGTGACCTAGCTTATGTTGAGGATTCAGCTTATTGTTACTAGCTTTCACTTCTATTCACCATTTTCCCCAATTCTTTGTCTCATGGACTACATTCTCTGGCATTGGAGATAAAGACAGTAACCACATAGGACTGGCTGACCAGCACTCACACACTTGTCATTATATCTACAAGTCCAGGTACACACACACACATACACACACACACACACATACATATACACACGCACATACACATATACATATACACATATACACACCATACATACACATATACACACATATACATATATACACATATACACATGCTCCAATTTTTATTTATATAAAATATCTGTTGTGATTTGTACATAAAATGTTGTCCACACACTCATGTGTTGCTTGTATAGTTCTCAGCTATTGGCACTATTTTGAGAGACAATTTTTAAGTAGGACCTAGCTGAAGGAAGTAGGTCACTTGAAAGCTATACCTGGCCTCCAGTCCCTTCTTCACTTTCTTGTCCCAGCATCATGATGTTCATCACCACAGACCCAGAGCCAGTACAGCAAAGGACTACAGACTGAAGTCTCTGAAACCATAAACCCAAATAAAGGTTTATTCTCTTAGATGGTTTCTATCAGGTCTTTGTAACAGCAAGTAGAAAAGCAACCAATACAGAGATTCAAGACTGGAGAAGCTGGGGTCATTGCCACAGATAAACCTGGCCATTCTTCTGGCCATGCTCAGTCTACTATGTTCTCTCTCTGCTCTAGACTTCCAGATGCCTGTGGCTGTTCTCTCTCTCATATCTACAATAAAGAATCTGTACCATGGAGCAGTCACGTCATCATTTTATACAGCAGGTACACAGGCGATCAGAACGGCAACAAGAACGTGGTCAGTGAAGGCCACAGGCTTAAGAGGTTTCAGCTGGGAGGAGAAAACCTTGGGAATTAGGCATGGCTATTTTTGTATATAGCTGAGAAATCACCTGCAGTTTGTTTGGGTCCTGAGGCCTTTTGTAGGGTGAATTTAAAGGTAATAAATGAATAAACTTGGAGTAAATTTTGAAACAGTGTGGTAAGCTTTAGCCTGTTGTATAGTTAGCGCTGAATGCTTTTAGCCAGGTTTACAGTGAGAATTTGGAGCAAGTGGAAAGTTTTGAAAATTATGTAATTTGGCTAGAAACTAGAAGTGTTTTTAAAGTTTTGGATAAGAAGAATCTGACTGTTAAAAATATTAGTGTCATTAAAAAGAAATAAACATCTTTGGTATAGCAGGAAAACGTTTTATGTACATCTCAAGAATTGGTCAGACCAGACCTATCACAGGCTAAGAGGATGTAAAAAAGTAAAAATCATTTAAAGGACGTTTCTGAGATGAGGCCCTGTACAGAATGACATTTCTGTCATTCAGATTTCTGTTACTGTAACAAGACACCCGACACGATTAACTTAAAAAGAGGAAAGGTGGGGCCGAAGAGATGGCTCATCAGGTAAGAGCACTTACTGCTCTTGCAGAGGACTTGAGTTCAATTCCAAACACCCACATGACACCTCATAACTGTCTGTAACTCCAGTTTCTTTTTTTGGCTTCCTCAGAGATCAGGCACACATGTTAGGTTACACAGGCATACATGCAGACAAAACATCCCTGCACATAAAACATAAAATAAGGCAAAAGAGGGAAAGTTTGTGTGGAGTGATTGTCAGGGATTTCAGTCCGTGTTTGTGTGACTTCTTGCTTTGGTCCCTGTGGCTGGGACCAAATGCTAGAATGGCTGGGAGCAGATGTTAACCTGAGCTCATTAATCATCTCATGATAGCCAAGAAACAAAAGAGAGACGCGGGTAGGATTCCACCAGGATCCAACTGAATAAAGCTACCTACCAGGACTGTTGTAATCCAGAGGTAGATCCTTGCTTAGCAAGTGCAAGGCCCTCACTCCAAGCTTCTGCATTGCCGGAGCCTCCCACTGGACCCCACTTCTTAAAGCGTTCACTGCCTTTCAGTACACCCCTTGCTGGGGACCAAGCCTTTAACCCACAGGTCTTTCGGGGGACATTTCAGATCCAAGCTACAGCAATAGTCAACTATTGCTCCTGTGTCCAAGAAAGGCATGTTGACACATTCCTTTTCAGCCCTAGCCACACCTACTTCAGCCTGCTGGGTTCCAGGGCAGCACATGCTCTCTGTTTGGCAGGAACGAGACCGCCTGAAGGTCTAGAGCGGGAATGTGAGCTCAGAGGCTGAGCTGGTTCCAGAACAGGCTTTGTGGTGGGCCAGCCGCCCTGTGTGTCCAACAAGGGTCAGAGGCAGTTTGATCCTCTTACATTCTCAGCAGATTGTTGAGCCCTCCAAAAACAGAATGTCCCCAGGACAGTGCAGCTGCTCCCAAGGAAGTCTATGTTCCCTTGTGGGTGTAAATGATACAACCCTTCATGTGCGTGTGAAATTCCTGTGCCCAGTGTAGAAGGTTGTGTTGGCCAAGGTGTAGGCTCTGTGGGCTCTTAAGTCATACTGTAGCTTAGAACAACATTGCTGTGGTCGCAGACCAGAGTCAGGCAATGTGAAGTTCAAAGTGAGCCTGTTGATGTTAAAGTGGGGCTGGGAATTGAATTTGTGATCCGTATGAAAAGATCTAGAGTATTCTATGCCGGTGAGATGACTTAGCAGGTGAAGGTACTTGCCACTAAGTCTCATAGTCCGAGTGAGGCCTGGGTTGTGCATGGTAAATATGAGCACTGACTCCCAGAAGATGTTCCCTAATTGTCATCCCCACATTGCAGCATGAGTACTGTGCACAAGCACACAGTGCTGGAACACACACACACACACACACACACACACACACACACACACACTGAGCATGGCACAAGATAATTAAATAAAAAATTTTAAATGCAATAAAAAAATTTATAGACCTGCTGTATTTTATAATAAGATTTTATTAGGAATGCAATAGAAGGCTGCTTGCATTTAGCATTGAGATTGAAATGGCCAAGGAGGTAAACAGCATGAAAGGTTAGTTTTTAACTTCTTTAAAAAAAATTTTTTTTTACTTAAAAGAATCTTTTAAATATTTATTTTTGTTTTTTATGTATGTATGCATATGTGTGTGTCTGTAGGAGTGCATGCCACCTGTGTGTAGGTGTCCTTGGAAGCCAGAAGAGGGAATTAGATTCCCTGGAGCTAGAGCTACACGCAGTTGTGAGCTTCCTGATAAGTCCTGGGAGTCAAACTCAGGTCCTCTGGAAGAGCAGCCAGGGCTCTTAAATTGCCAAGCCATCTCTCTGGGCACCCTTTAACTTCAAAGATAGTCTGTTGAGCAGACCAGAGCCAGGAAGGGCATGGTGAGAATTTGAGCTGAGACAGGTTTAGGCTTGTATATTTTGTGAAGTTTGTTGTTGTTTTGCTTGCTTGGTTGGTTGGTTAATATTTTTGGGTTTTTTTTGGGGGGGGGGGTGTTAGTTGGGAACTTTTGACTGTTTTCTGCGTCCTCTATGCTTGGTGGTTATGAGTGTCTCTATAGTCGTCTCAATAGAACAGATAGCCAATCAGCTGCCCCAATCAGGGAGAACTTCACAGTTATCAGCCAAACGTAGTTGGCCATGTGAACAGATGTGGTTGACACCAGCATTGGGTACACTGGAGCTTTCAAGGTACATAACTGGATGAAGAGGGCAGAGGAGTTGCTACCTGACTGGAGAGTCACAAGAACAAGCCAAGTTGTTGAGACCAAGCTAAGCACTGAACCTGAGATTATCCTGATAAAGGTTGCAGTGAGATGAAAATGACAAACCAGGCTTAGCAGGGGGAGGAAGGGGCCAAGTCAGAAGAGACCTAGAGGTTTAGTGGAGGAGAGAGGCTTGGAGTGCATTTCTGTCTGTGGTCTATGCAATGGGCTGTGGCACTATGTGTACACATGAATCTTTGTTGTCTGCATGAATGTCTTGTCTGTGTCTGCTCCCACATGCCAACGTGGTGTTCACGGGTCTGGGCAGGTATGTTTTCAACACAAGCTTTTGTGTTCTGTGAATGTGTTTCTGACTGGCCTGGTTACCTTTGACATACTTGTGTGACTGGGGGTGTGTTTCCCTGTGAGTTGGCTTCGGTCCCTTCTTTTGCCCTCCCTGTTTCCATCTGACACACCCCAGCTGCCAGCGCTATTTACCACAAATAATGGCTTCCCTTCCCGCTGTCTGGATTCCCATGAGTCAGGCTGCCTGCCCAGGCCCCTGGCCCTGTAGCCTCTGAAGCAACCTGACCTTGGAAGTGCTATGTCCTGGAAATCCCCAGTGTGGTTCTTCTATCTGAGAACTGACCCAAGTTATGCGGAGTGGGAAAGCAGCGGCTCCAATATCCAGCCCTTCCAAAACAAGACCTCTCCTGACTCCTTCCCAGGTCCCCTTCCTTGCCCCATGCTCTCTTCCCAACATGTGGTGAGAATTCCATTCTTGTTATCTCCGGCCATGGGAATGGGCAGCTTTCTGCATCCAGTCAGACCTGCTGTGGATCTGGTCTGCTGTGCCTACATCAGCTCTGCCCTGTGTGCCCACTGATTTCCAGCTCCCCTCCGTGTCCCTCAATGCCTCCCACCCCCTCCTCCCTTTTCTCCTTCTCCTCCACTTCTTCTTTCTCCTTTTTCTAGTTTGATTTCTGTTGCTGTGACTAAAAGCAACAGACCATGAGCAAGACCAAAAGCAACTTGGGGGAAGAAAGGACTTATTTTAGCTTATAGTTTATAGTCCTTCATTGAGGAAAACCAAGGCGGAATTCAAGGCAAGACCTTGAAGCAGAAACTAATGGAAGAACGCTAGCATGCTCTTCTGGCTAGCTGAGTGACCTTTCTCATACAGCATAGGCCCACCTGCCTAGGGATGGCACCACCCACAGTGGGCTAGGCTCTCCTACACCAATGAGCAAATTAAGGAAGTGCCCACCAATGTGCGCACAGGCCAGTCTAATGGAGACAGTTCCTTAGTAGGGGTTCTTTCTTCCCTGGTGTGTCATTGTCTGAGGCTGGCCTTCAGCTCACAATCTCCTTCCTCAGCCTCGTGAATGCTGAGATCACAGATATACACCATCATGCCCACTACACACTTCCTTCCTCTCTCTGCAGTGGAGACAGAAATCATCCTTGTTCTTCTTTGATTCCAGTCAGAGCGTTAGGCCTCAGTAGGCTGGAAAAGCATCAGAGACTCAACCACTGCTCCATGATGCAGGTTGCTCCCATGTGACTTACGCCTGTGCACTCCTGAGGCTTCTGCCCTCCCTGCCTGGCTTGCAGTAAGCATTTAACAGGTATGACATAAAGAGGTTACCCTCCTCCATCTACCTATGTTCATTTGCCAGAAACTTCTTCCACACAACTTTGAAGTGCTCTTCTAGAGGGCCCAAAGGAGGAGCTTCTGAAAGGCCTGGGCCGTTTACAGCAGCATGGCATGCTAGAAGCAAACTACAGATTTCTAACCAAATGTTGATGTAGTGAGTTAGTGAATAACTCTTGAAAACTCTGTCTCTGTCTCTGTCTTTGTCTCTGTGTTTATGTGTGTGTGTGTGTGTGTCCATGTTGCAGGGCACCTTCATGTGTGTGAGTGTGAGGCCTTGTGTAGCTGTGGAGGTCCAAGGACCACCTGAGGCTTAGGGCCTCACCTTGCACCTAGTCTGAGGCGCTTTCTTTTGCTCTCCACAGCACATGCCTAGCTCGATGACCGGAGGCTTCCAGAGATTCTCTTGTCTCTGCCTCCCATCTTGCTGCAGGAGCACTGGGATTACAGGTGTGTGCTACTCTGCCTGGCTTTATGTGGGTTCTAGGGACAAGCCCTCATTCTTCCACACCAAGTCCTTTAGTGACGGAGCCATCTCCCTGAATACTTGAATTTGTGCCGTCATGAGGCTTTTGCTTCCTCAGAGTTTCCCTCTCTTAAGTCTAAGGAACTAGGCTGTGCGAGGGTTGTGGGAAGGGATGGAAAGGTTCTGTCTCCATCAGCATCCTGCTGAATCATAGGCTCTGCCTCTGTCTTCTCGTTCTCTTCTCTCCCGAGAACTCAGGATTCTGAAAGTCTCTGTTGCAGTTCATCTCTTCAGCCCTATGCTGTGGGAGGTTGGTTAGCAGCATGAGCCCATGGTGGACTATGACAAGCAGGAGCCTGTGGGGAGCCATCGGAAGGACCTGCCCCACCCTAAATCAGGATGTGTGCACAGTAACCCACCTTCCTACCTTGGGCCACCATGACATTTGAGTCAATTCCCTCTATTGGCTTCTGCCCCAGACTCCTCCATCGGTGGCTCTCTGCCCAGCTCCCACCAAGCAGAGAGGATGTGCCTGTCACAAGACCTCCTTTTATCTTTGGCCTGTGTCTCTAGGACCAACTATGAGCTGGGCTTCTAATCTTCAGGCACAGGTGTATCCCCGTTCAGAGAAGAGAAGCAGCAGAATTCATGAATTCTCTGCTAGAAGTAAGCACACGATGCTGTACACTATGGAGTCCTATTATATGAGCAAATTCTCTATTACCACTTCTTGGTTTGACCAGATCGGTTAGCATTTTCTTAGAAACCCTGAATATCCATGTTTCTGTTCCACATTGTAAAGAATTTCAAGGACTCTTACTTTGGCTCCTGCTATGCTATGACAGACTGGAAGGAGGACACATCTGAGAGATGTAAGATATTCAATTCGAGGTCTGTAATACCTGCTCAGGCATCCCCATCTTCCTGATTCCTAGTGATTAAGTCTCATCTACTCTGTCTCCTTTGCTTTTCTCATTGTTGTAATAAATTACCTCATAGGAGCAACTGAAGGGAGGAGGATTTGTTTTGGCTTATGGTTTCAGGTCAGCACAACATGGAAGGCATGGTGGGAGGAGTTTGTGGGGATCAATCCACACTTGGAAGCAAGGTGCTGTGTCCACAACCAGAAGTGATTATAACCTTCAAAACTCTGCTTGTGATGATCTGCTTCTTCCTCTTAACGAAGTGGTTCTCAACCTGTGGGTCATGACCCCTTTGGGGGTGTGGAACTATCCTTTATAGGGGTTGCTTAAGACCATTGAAAAACACAGACATGGGAGCTGGAGAGATGGCTCAGAGGTTAAGAGCACTGACTGCTTTTCCAGAGGTCCTGAGTTCAATTCCCAGCAACCACACGGTGGCTCACAAACATCTGTAATGGGATCTGATGCCCTCTTCTGATGTGTCTGAAGAGAGCAACAGTGTACTCACATATATTAAATAAATATTTTTTAGAAAGAAAGAAAAACACAGATATTTACATTACGATTCATTCATAGCGGTAGCAGAATTACAGTTTTGCAGAAGCAACAAAAATAATTTTATGGCTGTATTAAAGGGTCACAGCACTAAGAAGGTTGAGAGCCACTGTCCTAATGTTTCTAGAGTCTTCAGAACAGTGCCAGAAACTGAGGACTGGGCACTGGGACACAAGCCTGTGTGGGACACCCTGGATTCATGCCATAAGACACTCCCTTCTATCCTCAGCCCTTTCTCAGGCTCCACACAATTAAAGCTTTCCCTGTGTCCCAAGAGCACCTGCCTCTCTTGCATGACCAGTGACCTCCTCCGCATTGTTATGTCTACCTGTGCTCTATAACACTGCTAACAATGTCATAAGTGCCGCCTGCTGCATTAGTGCTCTCTAGAGGAACAAAACTGATTGTGTGTATGTGTATGTATGTGTGTTCCAGAATCTCTACGTACCTCCAGTTTTCCAACTTCCTGGTTCCCTTCCCTGCTGTCATCCCATCTGTGTCTTTGCTTGGTACCCACTTATTTGTGAGAGAAAGTCTCATCTTTAATGTTACCATTTCTCTACCACCGACAAGATGTTTGTGCTCTTAGCCAAGACCAATCTCTTGAGTTGGACACACCATCGCTACTAGCTTTGTGTTACTATGTAAAAGAAAATAACCATGGTGATTATAAAGGAGGAAGTCTTCCTTTTGGCTCAATGGTTTCAAAAATTTTATTTCCTTATTTCATATGCATTGATGTTTTGCCCTAACATATGTCGGTGTGAGGGTATCAGATTCACTGGAACTGAAGCTACAGACAGCTGGGAGCTGCCATGTGGGTACACGGGAATTGAACCACTATCTTTTGGGAAAGATCCTAGTACTCTTAACCACTGAGCCATCTCTCCAGCCCCAGATTCAGAGAGTTTAGATCATGATCAGTGAGCTTTGCTTTGTTGGGTGATGAGGCAGCTTATCATTGTCAGCAGCATATGGTCAAGAAAAACTGCTCATCTCAGAATGGCCAGGAATAAAGGGGAGCAGTGTCCTGTATCCCTGTCACATGCATGCACCTAGCTTCTTCACCTGCTGCTAAGCCCTCCCCAGCCACATCTCCCCTCCAAGGGCACTAGTTACTTGTCTCTTTGGTATGTCAAGAGGTCTGATGAAAACAGCTAAAGGAGGAAGGGTTTATCTCAACCCATGGTTCGAAAGAATAACCCATCCTAATAGAGAAGTCATGTCATCTAGAGTCTGAGATCACAGGCCATGAAATCACAGTATCACAAATCACAGTAACACTGATGTTACTCCCAAATCACAGTAACACTGATGTTACTCCCAAATCACAGTAACACTGATGTTACTCCCAAATCACAGTAACATTGATGTTACTCTTCCTCCTCCAAAGCAGAACTTTGATCTGGCTTCTCTTTCCTCCATTTCTGTCTTAGGGTTTCATTGCTGTGAAGATACCATGACTAACTCTTATAAAGGACAACATTTAATTGTGGCTGGCTTACTGTTTCAGAGGTTTAGTCCATTATCTTCGTGGTGGGAAGCATGGCATCATGGAGACAGACATGGTGCCGGAGAAGGAGCTGAGAATTCTGCATCTTGATGCAAAGGCAGCCAGAAGGAGACTGTCATCTGCACTGGGCAAAGGCTGAGCATAGGAGACCTCAAAGTCTCACCTACACAATGACACACTTCCTCCAACAAGCCACACTTCCTCCAACAAAGCCACACCTCCTAATAATGCCATTTCCTATGGCCAAGCATTCAAGCCACCACAATATTCAAAACACTAATTTAGTTACTAAGGCAAGTGAAGGAGAGAAACTAAATTGCAAAGACAGTCAGCAAATAGGAGAGGGGGTAGCTGAGAATTATCAAGATTAGAGCCCAGTGCCCTTCTGTATGTACAGACTGAGCAAACAAATGTAGTAGTGAAGCCATTCCCTGGTACTGTTTAATGAGGAAGAGGGTGTCTGGAAAGCTTTAATCAATATGCATTGTCTCTGGAGGAACATGGTGTATGGCTCCATGTTTTTGTTTTTGTTTTGCTTTTGTTTTGTTTTAAAACCCATTTGAATGATTTAGAGCTCACAGGAAATACTGGGCCAGAGAAGTGGATTTGAGAATCATCTTTATTAATATTTTAACAATTAATTATATTAATACCAATTGAGGTTTTAGATATATATGTAGAATTGTCCTCCCCCCAGTGTGGTGTTTTAAATAGGTATAGCCATTTATGATGATTGAAAGTTTTGCTGGGTATAGTCTGGGCTAGCATCTGGGGCCATTTAGAGTTTGCAAGACATCTTTCTGGGCCATTCTGACTTCTAGAGTGTCTGTTGAGAAGTCAGGTGTAATTCTAATAGGTCTGCCTTTAAATGTTGTTGGTATTATTTTCCCTTGCAGCTTTTAATAGTCTTTTTTCTTTCTTTCTTTCTTTGGATTGGAGATTTACTTTATTTACATTTCAAATGTTTTCCCCTTTTCAGATCTCCCTTTTGGAAACCCCCTATCCCCCTCCCCCTGCCTCTATGAGGGTGCTCCCCCACCTACCCACCCACTCCCATCTTCCCTCCCTAGCATTCCCCTACACTGGGGCATCTAACACCCTCAGGCTCAAGGGCCTCTCCTCCAACTGGTGTCCAACAAGGCCCTCCTCTGCCACATATGTGGCTAGCACCATGGGTCCCTCCATGTTTATTCTTTGGTTGGTGGTCCAGTCTCCAGGAGCTCCAAGGGGTCAGACCAGTTGACACTGTTGCTCCCTCCATGGGGCTGCAAACCCCCTCATCTCCTTCAGTCCCTTCTCGGACTCCTCCGTCCGGGACCCCTCGCTCAGTCCAATAGTTGGCTGAGAGATTCCATCTCTGTATTTGTCAGGCTCTGCTGAGCCTCTCAGGAAAAATTGATAGTTTAAAGTCAGTTTACAAGTATTTTATTGAATTTTGCATGTATGTTTGTAAGGGAAATCTGTCTGCAATTCACTTTTTTGTTAAGTCTTTTTGTGGTTTGGGTCTCAAGTGTATATAGTTGAGGGAAACATGCTTTAAATACATCTTACCTAAGACCAAATAGTTGCAAGTTATGTGAATGTTTATAGTGCCTGGTGGCTTTTGGAATAGACAGGGAAAGGAGCAAAAGTGAGCTTTGCAATCTGATCAGGAAATCGAAATATAAAAGACTCCTTTGGGAAGGGGAAATGAGTAAATAAAGAAGGTAGAACAAGAATAAAGGGAATTTTGAGGAAATGTGAGCTTAATTGGTGTGTGGGTGGAAGTGGGTGTCATAATTTCCCAATAAAATTTAATCAAAGACTTTTCCAAATTCCTAGCAATATTCTCTAAGTTTGTGTTTGTTTACAGAAACATAACACTTCCTCATCACAAAATGTAAATGTGCTGAGTCTCCTTATGTCATATTCATATCATTTCACAGGTGTAGCACTCCTACAACAGATAATTTATGTACAATCTCATGATGAGTAACATATGAGCCTGTTAAACTGTTTTAATTTGATTTCTGCCATTTTTATTTTATTGTACTAGAACATTTTATTAAAAGTTTTATATGTGTCTTAAAAAAAAAGAATAGGTATGGCCCCCATAGACTCATGAATTTGAATGCTTGGCCCATAGAGGGAGTGGCACTATGAGGAAGTGTGGCCTTGTTGGAGTAGGTGTGGCCTTGTTGGAAGAAGTGTGTGGTGAAGAAGTAGTAGTTAGGGTGGTCTTTGAGGTCTTCTATGCTCAAGTTACACCCAGTGTAGCACACAGTTTCTCCTTGCTGCCTGTGGATCTAGATGTAGAACTCTCGGCTCAGTCTCCAGCACCATGTCTGCCTGTCATGCTTTCTGCCACAACAATAATTGACTAAACCTCTGAAACTTTGGGATCTTTACAGCAATAATACCTAACTAGGACAATCACCCCAAAAGAAACTGGGGCTTAGAAATGTCAACTTGTCAGAGCTGAGGATTGTTTTCTACATTCCATCCTTGTAACTTTGACCATAATACCATAATGTGTATCTTTCCCCCAAGGGGTCAGACATTTGACCTAAAAATTGTCAAAAATGATAAATAAATAATAACAAAATACTCAAACACACACACACTTTCTTCATGTTTGTCATCTTTGTTAATGTCCTTCTCTGGCCACTTCAGTTAAAGTTTCTTTCCAACTCAAATCTTTATAACACAAGCATAGCCTTGAGCTCTCTTGTTAGGCCAAAGCGTTCTTAAGAAGTTTAAGTTTCAAGTCTTCTCATTGGGGACAGGAATGCTTGTCCCATCCTGAGTAATTAGCAGAGGGAAACCAGTCTTCTGTCCTCATAGGTTCATGGGAAATTGAGGATAATGTGGAGGTCTTTGTGTCCAGGGCCACCAAAGCTGTCTTTGGTGGTGAATGACCCACTCACTGAGAGGGATGGGATTGTAACAGGCCCCCAGACCTTAGCACAACTGACTCCATGATAAATGCCATTCAGGACTTAATATTCAGCATGTAGACAGCACCACCTGCCAAAATTGAAACAAAGACCTAATCCATCAAAATTCGTAGTTCAGGAGAAGTCTCTAAATGTACTAACCTTGTCTTTTGGCTTCTACAGTTGTGCTTCTGGGCAAGTGTTCTTGTTGACTGACTTGATGTCAATCCAGAATGCAGTTTTTGTGCTAAGAAGCTCACCTGAGAAAGGATCCGGCTACATTGAGATCCTGAACACCCAGTGTAGTTGTCAGCTGGCTAATAAAGACTTTCTATTGGCTTAAACCCATGTAGGCAAGGCACAGTTTGGATCTTATGTTTCTTAGATTCTGCTTACAGTCTCCCTCAGCTTGCCTTTCAACCTGCTTGTTTTCTCCACTTCCTTACAAGAATTTCAGAAAACCGAACAAAACATTCTCATTAGTAATAAACAGATGTCCCCGAAATGCCCGGTAATGGACGTTGCCAGCAAACGCAGCAAAAAGGACAGATGTTTTGTCTGTGCCTAAACAGACGACATGACTGTTCCATGGTATGGTTAAGGAAAGTTTTATTGACAATATGAGAGAGAGAGAACAGCCAGAGGCATCTGGAAGGTCTAGATCAGAGAGAGAAAGTAGTAGACTGAACATGGCCAGCAGACAGGACCTGGCCATGGAAGAGGCAGGAGCAGAACAAATAAAGGAGGATGAAGACAAGGAGTGTTTGGGCAAGAGAGAGGACTGAAATAGAAGAGGTGTAAGAGTGAGTAGCATGGGAAGGAGGACTGTGAGCTGGGGAAGTTTAGGGTAAGGGAGGAGCTGAGAAGAACTGAGATGCCACCATGAACTCCAAAGTGTGCAACAGGCCCTCATGATACTGAGGGAGACTGCAGGCCAGCATGCCCTTTGGTATGCTAACAGGCACCACAGAGACCCATTTGTCCCTTCTCCCATAAAGGAAATGGCTTGGTTTTTTGGTAGAGGAGAACTGACTTCACAAGCTCCCAAGAATGCTGGCTTTTGTCTAACCCTCAGAACTTGGGGAAACGGTGTTTCCTTTGAACCTCACAATCTGGTTGTAGACTTATGTATGTTATTAAACTCCAGATTTTGTGGCTATTGAGTAGATGGGACCCTTTCCAAAGACCCTAAAAGTCTTCTTTTGAAATTTAAGTGGAGGGTTTTGATGCCTTCTAAAATACAGTAGGGCATAATGAGGAAATAAATGGTATGCTGAATAGTTTTATGTTAACTTGACACAAGATAAAGTCATCTGAGAGAAGGAATCTTCAGTAAGGAAAATGTCTCCATAAGATTGGGTTAGAGGCAAATCTCTAGGGCTGTTTTTAAATTAGTAATTGATGGGGAGGGCCCAGTCTATTGTGAGTGGAGTCATTCCTGAACTGGTGGTCCTGGGTTCTATAAGCTAGGAAGGCTGAGCAAGCCATGGGGAGCAAGCCAGTAAGCAGCACCCCTCCAAGTCCTCTGCATCAACTCCTGCCTTCAGGCTCTTGCCCTATTTGAGTTCCGGTCATGGCTTTCTTCAGTGATGGACTATGTTGTGAAAGTATAAGCTAATATATCCTTTCCTCCACAACTTGCTTTTGGTCATGGTATCATCACAACAATGAGAACCCTGACTAAACGATGGATGACGAAAAAGAAAACTAACCTAAGACTTGGTGTTATCAGGCTCGTGGAAATGTCCTTAGTGAGAGACGGTACAGGAGTCATCCTCTGATGAGCAATTACCATGCACATCATGGGAGGGGACTTATCTGACTGAGATCAATACCATTATCTGCTATGAAACTGTATTGTGTAGGGAGATGACTCAGTGGTTAAGAGCACAGGCTGCTCTTCCAGGGTTCGATTTCCAGCATTTACAAACCTACTCCCAACTTCCTGTAATTCCAGCTCCAAAGGATCTTTTAGGAACATAAGTGAAACCATTTAGTGTAACTTGAAAACCAGTTTATATGAGTTAGAATAATCTGCCTGCATAAGCAAGCTCAGTCAGGAGCTGACCCCAAAACAGAGTTTGATGTTCTAATGAACTAACCCTAAAATGGAATTGCTATGTCAGTAACCCAGACTAAGCTGTGAGCCCAGATAGGGGTAAAGCTAAAGCCCAATGAAATGATACCAAAAAATGAAACTTTGAGAGTGGCCCCTGGAATTGCATCACTGTGTTGTGCTCCCAAGATAGCATCTTAAGACTATCAGCAAGACAACTTAGAGGTTGCCTCTGTGTGTGGCCCTGGCTTTGACAACTGTTTCCAGCACCATTGCTGAGCACAGGCATGCCTGCTTATGAGCACTAGTATCTGACTGAAACCTTCTGGAATCTCCACAAGTGTCATCCTCCTGGCCTATCACAGCTGGAGGACTGCATGGCAAACATGGGTTGAGTCACCAAGCTCCCAAAGCACCTAACTACAGCAAAGTCCCCACCAGAACCATGCATCAGGGTATTTGCCCAGCTGTTCCCCACTTGGTGAGGTGTGTGCTCAACCTTTATATTAACATGTTATTATAAGGAATGTTTGTGTGGATAAACTGAACATAGTTGAAAGGCAAATCTCATGTGAACATCCTAATTGCTGACTGCCTCACAGCCTACCAGCTGTGCCCTCTACAGGATCTGATGACCTTTCCAAGCCTATGTGAACCCATGTACATATGTAGTGTACAAACATCTATACTAGGACTATCTCTGACCTGTCAGCAATATAATGACACAGAGACTTAATATTTACAGCTTAGACCTTTCAGCTTGGGCCATCTCCCAGCTACTCTACCTGGACTAACCCTGGCACTCCGCCCTGCCATATGGCCAGCTCTACCCCTTTGCTCTGCTCTGGTCTGTCCATTTCCTTCCATATCCGCTGGTTGCATCTCCCACGTCTCAGTTATTTTCCCAGCATCCTTCTCTGTCTGCCTTCTGCTTCCTGACCAGCTATTGGCCCTCAGATCTTTATTGCAGTGAATCAGATACAATTCTAGATTACCTTAGGCAGGTGAGGAAGAACAAATATATTCAAAATAGGAGACTGGAGATGGGCCATAGAAATACAGTACCAAGATACTGCCAGTATTTAGCTCTCCATCGGTACAGAATTATCAACTGAATGCACAGAGACATGCCTTCACACAGTGTACCCCAACAGACATTTATGCAGGAAAATATCCACATGCATAAAATTAAGGGCTAGAGAGATGGCTCAACCCTTAGGAACACCAGCTGCTCTTCCAGAGGTCCCGAGTTTAATTTCCAGCACCTACATGGCAGTTCACAACTATCTATAACTGTAGTCCCATGATTCCCTCTTCTGGTGTGCTGATGTACATGCAGACAAAACACACATATACATAGATAAATCTTTTTAAAAATTAAATTAAAATGAAAATGCATTGGGAGAGTAAGGGTGGTAGAAAAGAGGGTGGATTAAAAGAAAGGTGTGCGTGTGTGTGTGTGTGTGTGTGTGTGTGTGTGTGTGTATTATAGACAGGGCAAGGCAGTAGGGCTGGGTACAAGCTATTGGCCTTAACAGGCTCAAATATGTTTACATAACTTCTGGTGCCATAGATCTTAGCCAAGAATCTTTAATGTTCAATTCACTCCTTGGTCATGCAAGCTCCCTACAATGGCCTTACACTCCTATTCCCACACAGCTCAGCCTTGGGCTAGCCTCCTGATTAGCCTTGGGCTAGACTCCTGCTTAGGCTTTAGTGCTAACAAAACTGTCCTTATTTTCCTTGCATGAAGATCAGGAACACAGCAGCTTTGTCCCAAGTACAAGAGCTCCCTCTCTATGCTCCCCACCCTCCTTGGATCTTCCTTCCAAGGAGGCACCTGTAGATGCCACATGGCTGAAGCACAAGAACCAGGCAAAGGGGCTCTAACAGGCTTCCATATGGGTCCTCAGAAAGATATTCCCAACAGCACTGGGGTGAACACGGAGATTCCACTATTCAGTTGTGATGTTTGTCATATACACTATGTGCATTTTCTCTTCAGCTACTTTGCTTTTGGTTATATCTCCCACACTTTATTCTCCCAGCATCCCTCTCTGTCTGCCTTCCACTTCCTGCCTCAAAAATATAAACTCAAAAGTATCCCTTGAAGGAAGCTATGCTAATGGTACTTCTCTAAAAAGAGCCATGAGAATCTGGGGCTAAATTTCCTCTCCGGGATGGGGGGTTGTTGCTTCCTTCATCCCTTCCCTTAATAATGTGCAGCAAGAGACAAAAAAAAAAAAAAAAAAAGACTGATAACGCTTGGTTTACAGGTACAGAATATATTATGGGTGGCTCTTTAATCCACCTTTTCATTAGAGAAAATAACAATCGTTCTCTTTAAAGGATACAGAGGAGGCAGAGCCTAGAAGCTGCCATCACCCTGAGTAGTCTCCATTAGCAGAACATCATTTCTGAGGTGAACCCTGGGACCTAGGGTGGGTTTCTCTGTTGAGTGGCATAAACCAATTTCGGACAGTGCCTAGGGCAATGGTAGGGGTGGCCTAGTACTGAGACAGAGCCACTCCATCGAGAGCGAGGCCAGAACTTACTGTCTAGAATATGGGAAGGAGTTAGACAGGGGGTGATCACTGACCTCTCAGAGGCCAAAACCTGGGCCCTGGGCCTTCTGGAGTCCTCTGGTTTAGTTTTCTTGGTGGGGCTCTTGGTTCGAGGCAGACCCCTTTCAACGTTTTCTTTGCAGGTTTTGGCCACCTTTCCAGGTGTAGAGACCATGGATGGTTCCATGTGTGTTTTGCTTTTGATCTTGGGGTTAATAGAGTGAAAAAAGAATTTCATCTTATTTTTCAAACCAGCCTCTGGAAGACGGCTGGGCCTAGTGTAAAGAGAGGCTGGTATCATATGCCCTGGTGAAAAGTGACCTGGACAAGTTTGGCCCTGAAAAGGCTTCCTCTGAATTGGTGAGCATGGGAAAGAAAGGCCCTGGGAAGCCTGGGAGATCTCAGGCTGGGGGACTTCAGCAATCCTCGCAGGTTCCGGGACAATGGATTCCCCGCTTTGGCTGTCTTCTGAGTCCTCCTCAGAACCTGTCTCCATAAAGACTTCTGGAGGTGGATCTGGGAACTCAAGCTCAGGGGACTCCTGGGGGCTGCAGGGACAGGCACCTTCAAGATGAAAGTTATGGCCCTGTTGTGAGGAGCCCTGGGGTGTTCTGTACAGAGGCTTCTTTTCTGGCTCCTGATCTCCATCCTGGTGTGTTTTTTGACTGACCTGGGAAAGCACAAGACCTGCATCCCTTTCTCCAAGGTCCCCCACTGCCTTGGGTTTCCCTGGGTTTTTGCTCTTGCCTGTCATTGTGGAAACATGGCCTGAGTACTTTTTCTTGCCTGGGCTTTGGGACTCAGTGCTAAAGGGTTCCCCTAGATTGGGCATTTCCCCACAGGTTCCCATCTGAACATAGTGTACTTGGGCCTCAATCATATTCCTGTGGAACTGTGAGGCCTTGGAGCTCTGCTGGGAAGAACTATGGGGCACTGCTCTGGAACTCGGTTGGTTTTGCTCCTGAAACACAGCCTGCACTGCAGTAGCTGGTCGTTTAAGGTGGACCTTATTGGGATCTGGGCCTAGAGGAGAGTCACATGAGGTGGGCTGCTCCTCTAGCAGTGTTCTTTCTGGGGTCCGTGGACTCCTGAGAGGCCCCGGTATGGATTCACTCTCTGAGTCTGCTGCAGTTGGCTCTTGGAATGCACTTGCTTTTAGAGAAATCCCCAACTTTATCTCTAGGACCTTTTTTTTCAGGTGGAAATTCAATGTCTCCATGATCTCTGTGTTTAACGAGTAGGGTCTATCCAGGAGAGGCTGTCTCTCTGGAGGCACCATCTCTGTCTTTCCATCCACCTGCATGCCAGGCTGGAACTCTTCTGCAATGTCTGAAGACACCCCACTGTCATCCTGAGCACAGGGCTCAAGCCCACTCAAACATGGACTTTCAAATGTGGAGTTCTGAGGTAGGGGCTTCTGTGGGCTTTTAATAGGCCTGGGCATAGTTGTGATTACAGATTGGTCAACAATTGGGGATGTCGCTCTAGTCGGGGCCACGCAGTAAAGAGCCTGGAGGCCTGATAGGAAGGCCAAATACTTATGTCTTAAAGTTGTCTCCAGTTTCTTAATGGTTTCCTCAGACAGGGCTTGGGGTCGCCTACAGTGTTCAATGAAAGCACCTGAAAAGACCTTCGTCTCCTGGTCAAGATCCACTGTTTTCCAGGGAACAACTTCTTGATGTAGGTCAGAGTTGGTTTCTGCCTGTAGCTCCAGGGGTTGGCTTTGTGGAATGTTTGGGAATGAAGTCTCTGCTCCCAAGTTCCTAGGAATTCTGCTTTCCCAGGAGCTTTGGACATAGGCAGGGACCTTGCCCTCACGGATCTGTTCACATTTGGTATCAATATGGCTTTTCAATACTGCCTTTGCCTTGGCAAACAAGTGTAGCATTAGGATTGACCCTTTGCCCACTGTGGATGAGAACATGTTACCAGACCCATCAGCCTCCGGCTTCCTTGGCTGTGAGATGCTCATATTGGGTAGCCTACTGCCCCTACAGGACAGGGACTGTTGATCAGGAGAAGAGAGGAGCTTATGAATGGAGCGCTGGACCCTCTGGGGCAGCCCCCAGCGAAGGTGAATCAGCTGCTTCTGGAGGTGGAATTCCAGCAGCCTGCGTGCATGCTGTGGGATGAAGAAAAGCTCTCTGCTGAGGATTGGGAAGGATTTTCCTGACCCTGAGGTTTTTAAAGTCTCACATGGCTTGGCTTTATTACATGGCTTATACTGTGTGTGGCTCTGCATATATGGAGATCCAGGGATGACAGTTGGCAGGCCCCACTGACGCTGAAGCTGTCTTTGTAGAAGATGCCATTCCAAGGTTTGACATTCTGACAGAGTCAGAAATGGGACACCGATCTGAGTTCTTTGATGCTCATAGAAAGACTCATTTGAAGGAGTTGAAGGGGGAAGGGCTGCCTCAGGTAAGGGAAAGGGTGGGGACTCCTTCAAGAAATGAGGATCTTTGTAGGAGGATTTGAATGTATCCTTGGAGACACCTTGAGTGCATAAGGTAGACCCCAAGGACTCACTGTGCATAGAAGGGAGACCGCAGAATAACTGAGTGAATTTCTTCTGAAGATTGCTCTGGGAGTCATCAGCTTTTCCCTCAGGCAATAGACAGAGACTATATAGAAGTTCAAAGTTAGGAGTGAGTAAGGGCTTTTCCACAGGGCTGGGGATTGGTTTGCAGGGTAGTCTTTGTTCTGGGTCTCCACTAGACCACTCCGAAACCCAAAAGGTCTGGATAGGTTGTCCGTCCATATATGAGTACCAGATCTGGGGGGAAATACCCTCAAACCTATGAACACATTCTAGAGGGCTAGTATTCAGGATAAATGAAACTGGCTGGTTATGTGCTGGCTGGAAATACATTGGTGGGTTTGGCATGAGTTGCTTTAGGGATTCCTCTACACGTCTGGGGAGCCCCCACCTTTGGAAATGCATCAATTTTTTCACATGTAGCTCCAAAAGCCTTAAGACTTCAGGACTGAGGAATGGCTGGGAGACATCAGTGACAATTGACATAGCCGTAGGATGTGTGACATCAGTAATTTGTGGCGTCAGGATCTGAAAAGGGATCTGTGGGTTCAATGCCTCATGGTCTTGGAACTGCTGGATATAGTTTAAATTGCTATGCACTGTGTCTTCCTCACTCAGTAAAGCCACTGTCTCCTCAAGACTTGAAGAAGCCATAGTCTCAGAGGCCATGGGCATGTCTGCCAGATGAAATTCCTGTCCTACCTGGAGGTGGTCAGCCCAGCAGAGCTGGACGCCATCTTTGTTGGTTGACTGTGTTAACTGTTCTGTTAGGTATGTGGGTGTTTGGTTTTCAGGTGCCACTGGAAAGTTCGCAGAGTACCTGGAGAAAAGCTCCGTATTCCATTCAAAAGACTCACTGGGTATGGGCATCTCCAGGCGAGCAGAGCCCCGTGGCAGTCCCAACAAAGCAGGGGAGAGCTGGCTTTCCTCACTCTGCAGCAACTGTTCAATCTCTAGAGTCGCAGTCTCACAGATTTGGCAGCTGGGATCTACACACAAGAGCTGCCGCACATTTCTTTCCTTGGGAAACCAGTTTTGGCTTGGAAGAGACAAATAAGACAACCATTAATGAACGAATTACACCTGCCTCTTTGAAAGAATGTGTCTGGAGATTTCTGGGCCCTTTTCTCCAGCCCCACAAGTTCTAACCCTACACTGTAGGAGATGAGGTCCTCATTCAAAGCATGTGCTGTCCCTGCTGCTGTATCCAGAAACTCTTGCGAAGCATTCATGCTCTCCAGAAACTAAGTAGAGGGTAAGATGATGGGGTGATGGCATCCCAGCAACTGCTCCCCCACCCTGAGGACAGACAGGAGGTAATAAATATCAGCAGGGTCCAGCCAGATCAAGGGCTCTGCCCTTGAAAGGGAGCAGCAGGAAGCCCGTATGTCATGGTGACCTCTTCATGCTAAATGCACTCTCTTGACAGGTTGGTGTCTGGGTGCAACCCCAGCAATGTCCTTTACAGAGTATGTGCTAGTCTGTTCTGAAATTCAGAACTGCTGAGACCCTAACATACAGATTGGGTATGGGGTGGCTCTTCCCTGCTGCGATGTGACCCATCTCTGCTCTGGCAGGCCTCTCAGCTGGTGAACCTGCCTGCATGGTGTGTTTCTCCTTCCCTCAGTTACCCCTTTCCTCACCCCTGGTCCAGATCAGGCCAAGAAAACATCAGTGTTTAGACCACAGAGGTCAAGAGGTCACCTTTTCATGATAGAGAGCAGCTCCCATGGCTTCTCAGCTTCTTCTTGGGAAAGTCTCCTGGCTGAGGAATCAGGACACAGTGTTATGTGGTGAATGGGCATGTTAGGGATATCCTACAGGAATCTGAATCCTTAGCTCAGGAGGAGGAAGCTGAGCACCTAGACTCGTTGCTCTGTGGTGTGTCTGTGTATAGCACCACCATTTACAATGCACTGTCCCCTGTAGAGATAATTAATGGTATGCCTATTTTATTGATAAACCCACAGGTGAAATGGATTCCATAGGGTCATAAACATAGTAAATGACAGTTAAGGATGTCTTCATTCCTCAATTCTTTCTTTTCAGGGGAGTAAGGCAGAGAATTTTTTAACATTCTTACTTTCCAATTTCCCATCAAGAGAAGTCCTTTGTAAATGTCACCAGTTAGTGGCTCTGGAACCTCGGAAGTTAGAGCACTTGGCACTGGGCAAGGTCATAGAAAAGAGGAACTGTGGGGAGCTCTCCCAGGGGTGGGGAGTCAGGAGACATTGGGACTTTACCTCTTGACGCTGCATCTCTAGCCCTCTGCCTGACTTTTTGATGACGCTTAAAGAGAAAAACATTAGAACGTGAAGCTGGAACTTTCCTTTCTCGTGTCCATATTGTGACAAAGATCTTACACATTTCCTTTCCTTTCATTGTCTGTGTGTGATTTTTGTGCTCTCCTCCACCACCGTCTGCTAGGCTCTACCTTTTTTTATCCTGACTTTTCCCTCTCTGCATCCTTCCAGTTCTCTTTGAAGCTGATCTGAACTCTATTTCCTATCCAGCTACTGAGTGATGTTTTACCAGAGTCTACAGGTAGAAAGAACGGGGCACGTATAGGAAGTGTTCTAATATAAAAAGCTTTCCACATATTACTGCCATAACAAACTGAAATGGGAAATTCTCCTGTACTGGGAGATCTGAGCTAATGGTAATCTTCTAGTCAAAGCAGTACAAAGGTTTTTGGCTTACAACTCATGAATGTCCTGGTAAGAAAAGGCCTCACAGGAGAAAGGTATTATATCAACACCCTTAAAAGTATCATATCAAAGCTCAGATGGGGTAGTGAGGTCATAAGAGGAAGGTGGCAGACACTGGATCTTGAAAGCTTCTCAACTAGCTCAGCAGCGGTCTCAGGGTTTCCCTACCCGGCAGCAGCTTCTTTTTTGTTCGTACTTCAATCCACGGTAATTCTGCCCCACTTGCCAGACAATTAGGACAATGATGACGATGTAGAAATAGACATACGAAGGATATTCAATATCCCACAGAAAACGCATAGAGCTCAACATGGTCCAAACCTTATTAGCAGGAGGAGACCAGCCATCCCTACTCCTAGGACATTCAGAGTCCAAGTGCCTAATATCTCCCAGGGCTGAGAATGGCATGTGCACATCACAGAGGATAGAATCAGGCCACCAGCCTGCATCACAAAGACCTCCATTCCATAAAAGAAGTTTGTGTGGTAATTCAGCCTATAGAAGAGGATCCATGGTTATCTTTAAAGGTCATGAACCCTTTGGCTGAATGGCACATTCACAAGCAGGACCTGCTCCCCATTTCCCTGTACCCACCCCGGCCCCAGCAGCCCACTGGCTTGGTTCTTTTCTTTGCAACTGTAGTTGTTCCTGGTGGTCAGAGTCTGGGCTTGGTGCTTCCAGGTTCTTGATGTCTTATTCACAGCATTGAAATGGGAAGATACAGATTTGCAAAGTACAAAACTGCATTTGAAGCAAAGTAATAGTATAGAACAGAAAGAAGGAATACTGTTAAAATAGTGACCGTGAGCCGCTGACTAAAGATATGTGAGATCTGCAAGGGTGTTTGGCATTTCCTTTTATGGAATTTAAGAGAAGGAAGAGTTTGGTTGCTAAAGGTTGCAGAGGTGATTCTTTATCTTGACTGACAGAATGTTATGTAACCTTGAAGGGCCCCAACTTGACAAGACAGACTCCATCTTGTAACCAGGCTTCCATTTTATCCACTAGGCCATGTCCTTAGGTTAAACCCTAATTACTAAAAAAACCACAAACTGTTCCAAGAAGGAACCACCCTAGACACTGGCCACCAGCAGGAAAATACCTAACATTCCAGAGGCTGTAGACAGATATAGATAGATTCCTTAAGCCAACTGAAATCATTGTTAGCCAATCTTGTAACTGCCAAGTTGATAAGCCACTCACCCTGCTGTAACCACAATCAAAAGGCTGAGCCTTAGGTGCTCGGGGCCTTCTGTGCTATCCTGCTTTATTGGAGCGGCCTTAGGGTCCAAGCTCGAGCTTGAATCAAGACTCTTTGCTTTTGCATACTAGAGTTCAACTCCTGGTGGTCTTTGGGGACCCTCGGATCTGGTCATAACAACCTCTTCCCTAGTGTGCGTGTTCTTTCCCGTAAAGCATCTGATTTTGATCATATGCATACTCAATTATGCATAGGTGAAAGATAGCATGTAGGGATTTACTCCCTAAAAGTTCACTCAGAGTACATACTTTCAGCTTGTTACCCATGAACCCAAAGTTAATTCAGGTTATTATCAATCTTCCTACCCTCTTACAAGATATATTTGGAACATCTTTGGACAGAAACTGTCCAAGTTCAATGGTTCAAGAGTGAAGCACCTTATTCTATTCTTCAGAGATGGCTGTGAACGCAGCTCAATACAAATGGGGGTCCTATGTTGCTTACAAGTTGTGTGGGCATATTGTTTGGAGAGTGGTATGCATTATTTGATATGCATTTATTGATGTGCATCTAAGACACAGGGCAAGTGTTTTGCAAGTCATTTCTAGGACCAGTCATTCTTGTGCTCTTCCTATTAATTTGTGCATTTGTGCTACCTGCTTGGTCCCTTTGGTTGTTGTGATATTTCTGTGTAACATGAAATATTAAAAAGCAATCCACACTACACTGGCAGGCCTCAGCAGGCTGGCCAGCCTGTTCTCATTTAGTGGAGACTCTCTGACTTAGAGCTCCAAAATCTCGCCATCCAACTCCCTAAGTTCCCACTGGCAGGTCACTACCATGTCAGCCCCATGCTTCCAAATTTCTATGGCTTTTGGGGTGCATTTCTTGCAAATCCATGCTTTGCCGCCATACATTTCTCTCTGGAACCCAGTCAAGCTGCCATGTGAAGGAAAACATAACACAAACTTAGTTCAGAATCAAAGAAAACTCAATCGCTAGGTGCATTCAACAACATTCTAATTTATAAGCCATTCTAAGTTAATCTTCCAGTAGCATATCCAAATGGATCCACCACCTGGAAGGTTTCTTTATTCATTAGAAGGGCACATGAAGTCCTGAGTACGTGATTTACTCGTATCTCAGGTAGCTCCTCTTGTGGAAGCTGAATTAGCATCAAAATACAAACAGCACCAGGGCTATCCACAACATTTCTGTAACACTCTGGATGTCTGAAAATCCTTTAGACTATCTTGCCCAGTGAGAATGACCTCATAAAAACCTTCGTATCCCAAGTCTGTGAAGAGTCTATTGCACGCATCCCTCAGCATCCAGTCTTCCACCCTCTTGGTCTGATGAACACTGATTCCCACACTGAGTAGTGTGTTAGTAGTGTGTCATCTTCCCATCATTGAGACAAAATACATGAACACAAAGGAACAAAGATTCGTTTGGACCCATGGTTTCAGATATTTCACTACTCTGTCATTTGGCCACATGGTCCTGCACCAATGATGAAGCAGAAAATAGTAGGGATGGAAGATGGTGGCAAGAAAAGCTGCACTTACCTCATGAAATCCAGAAAAGAAAACAGTGAGAAAGCCGAAAGAGCTAGGGACAAAGCTCCACCTCCCAGACTCATCCCAAGGAGCCACTCTCTTGAGTAGATTCTTCCTTCTAAATTAAATAATCTTTATACTTTGTTTATTTATTGTGAGGGTGCACTTATATTATACCACACATGTGGAGGTCAGAGGACAACTTTCAAGAGTTGGTTCTCTTCTTCCACCATGTGGGTTTCAGGGATGGGACATAGGGAGATCTGGCCCTGTACCGTGCTGAGTGTAGCATTGGGTGAGTGGGTCAGTGCTGGAAAGCTTGCCCTGGTGCTATGTGTGTGGTAGAGCTGGGACTAACCAGCTCAGCTACCACCCAGGCCCAGATCAGGGCTTTGAGTTGGCCCAATGCCAACATTTACCCTATCTATGAACTGCTGGGGCACTGAAGAGGCCAGTCCCGTAGATTCAAAGTTGCAAGATCTCTGTGACATAGGGGAACCACAGACTATCTGATAGGTCACCAGGCTTGGCGGCAAGTACCTTTATCCATGGATCCCTCCTATCTATCCTTAGCGCTTAAGTTTCTATTACCTCTCAATATCCCATTAAACTGTGAACCATCAATGGAATATTTCATTGAGAATCCTCAGAGTTCACTCTCTTCACCAAAGCCCACCTCAGAAGATAGCCACGTTGAAGATGAAGACTTCAACATGAGCTTCTGGGAGTCAAATCATAACACAAGTGTATAAATACACTTGGGAAATACTATCTTCCTGCTCTCAAGACAACAGACAATCTAGTTTTAGAGACAAGACAATTCACAAGTTGGTGATTTATTTCACCATTTATGTACTGACATTACAAGTTCCAGGACTCAAAGGTGACTTGGTAAGAGGTGGGTAAGATGACCCCACAGTGAAAACACTTGCTAGACAACCTGAATCTGGGACTCACACACAAGCAATGCATGTGGTCGTTTGCATCTGTAATCCCAGCCCCAGCACCCCTAAGGATGGATGAGACAGGAGGACCAATACTGGATCCTCACCAGGACTCCTCTCGGATATCCTGTTGTTGCCCTGTGTCATGGAGATGCTGCAGCTTTGGTTGTACAGGACTGTGTGTGGTTCCTTCATTCTTCAGCAGTTCATATATCAGGTAGATGTTGGAGTGAGTCAACTCAAAGCCCTGGCTCTGGGCCTGGGTGGTAGCTGAGCTGGCCAGCCTGGGCCTCAGGCAGGTGGGTGGGAGCGTGGCCAGCTCTCCTGCCAAGGCTGCTGCTGCTGTGAACTCCATTTTTAATTTGTAGAAACTATTTGTGAACTATTTGGGAGCCAGGCCAATGGACTAGCGAGACTCAGAAATGGACCTGTCTCTGCCTTTCCAGTGCAGGAATTACAATTCAGTGCCAACATGCCCAGCTTTAAAAATACTTTTATTTTTGAGAATTTCATACATATACACAAATACAGTATCCACCTTTCTTTGCCCCCTCCAACAAGCTTTCCCCCCTGACATCATGTCTTTTTTAAACTTTATCAATTCTTTGTGAATTCTTTGTGAATGCACCCCAATCCTCTCCTCCCCCCATCCCTTTGTACCTGCCCTCTACCCTTGCAGCCTCCCCCTAAAAGAAAATAAAAATAAAGAGTAGAAAAACAAAAACAAACACAAACAAAAAATTTCATTGTGGAAGCTGTAGTGTGTCACAGTGTGTCCCACAGTATATGTTAGCATTCTGTCTAAACTCCACCCCACAGTTACCTGGCAACAGCCAGGTATGCTCCTCCTCACAGTTGCCTGGCAACAGCCAGGTGAGCCTGGCCCTCTATAAAAGGGGCTGCTTGCCCCTCCTCTCTTATCTCTTGCCTCTCCCTTGCATCTCTCATCCCTTACCTCTCCCCATTCCCCCCCCCCCCAAGGTGGTCATGGCCAGCCTCTCTACTTCTCTACTCTTTTACTTCTCTCTCCCTCTCTCTGCCTTTCTCTGCCTCTACTACCCTCTTAACTCCCCTCCCCATGCCCTGAATAAACTCTATTCTGTACTATACCTTCGCATGTGGCTGGTCCCTCAGGGGGCAGGGATGCCTGGGCTTGGGCCTGCTGAGGGACCCCCTTCCCCCACACCTCCCTACACCTCCATAAAATATATCTCTTTATATTTTTATAAACACATCAGTATACCCTTTTGTCCACATGTCTGTACTTGCAAATGTTCATTTCTATGTTATTGGTCTGGTTCAAGGCCTCTGGTTTCTGCTACGCCATCAATACCGAATCCTTACCAGGACTCCTCTCAGAAACCCCATGGTTGCCCTGTGTCATGGAGATCTTGAAGTTTTGGATCTGCAGGACCAGCCCCTTCACACTCCAACAGTTCACAGATGGGGTAGGTGTTGGGGTTGGACCAACTCTAAGTCATGGCTCTGGGCCTGTGTGGTAGCTGACGTGGCCAGCCCACCAGCTCTCCCACACCCACACCACCAGGGCAAGCTCTCCAGCACTGGCCCAGTTCACCCAGTGCTGCAACCAGCAAGGGGAAGGACCAGATCTCCCACTAACCACAGGTGACAAGTGACATGGGGGCCATCTCTCCCTCACCTATACCACCCCACAGCAAGTGAATGACAGGTTAACTCATCCACTCTGGTGTGCCACCCAGGCAACATACAAGGCCTGCTCTCAGAAGTACTATAGCTGGTAAGGGGAAGGGACAGCTCTCCAGCTATCATGACCTGCCACAGGACTCACCTGAATCCTTTCAACCCTCAACAGGGCCAGCTCTGCACAATCCTTGACATCAACATGGTCCCAGGCAGCAGCCCAGACCAGAGACATCCACATGGACTTTGATAGTAATATGAGCCACAGACATCAACATAGGCCCCTGCTGCTGCTTGGTCACAGACACAGACATGGCCCTCAGTGGTGGCTCGGCTGGGACTTCACCATGGCATCAGGTGGCAGGGCAGGCTACTCACATCAGGCTGTTCTCTCCACCCTTGCATATTCAGTTCACAGTTCAGTCCCCCTTTCTCTTCCTCCCTCCTTCCCTGCCTCCCTCCTTCCCTCTCCCTCTCCCTCTCCCTCTCCCACCTCTCCACCACATATTTGCACATTGTAGTGGCTCCAGCTGCGAGTGGCCATGTAATGGGCAAGCCTCTGGGTGTCTTCGATCCACCAGCACCATATGGTGGGGCAGCAGGCAGGCTCTTGTCATTATTATTATTATTATTATTATTATTATTATTATTATTATATATTTTATTTATTTACATTTCAAATATTTTCCCCTTTCCTGGTTTCCCCTCCACAACCCCCCCATCCCATCCCCCTCCCCCTGCTTCTATGAGGGTGTTCCCCCACCCACCGACCCACCTACTCACTCTGCCTCACTGCCCTAACATTCCCCTATGCTGGGGCATCGAGCCTCCGCAGGACCAAGGGCCTCCCCTCCCAGTGATGCCAGATAAAGCAATCCTCTGCTACATATTCAGCAGGAGCCATGGGTCTCTCCATGTTATTCTGGTTGGTTTAGTCCCTGGGAGCTCTGGGGGCATCTGGTTGGTTGATATTATTGTTCTTGCTATGGGATTGCAAACCCCTTCAGCTCCTTCAGTCCTTTTTCTAACTCCTCCATTGGGGTCGCTGTGCTCAGTCTGATGGATGGCTGCGAGCATCACCATCCATATTGGTCAGGCTCTGGCAGAGCCTCTCAGGAAACAGCTGTATCAGGTTCCTTGTCAGCAAGCACTTCTTGGGTTTGGTGGCTGCATATGGGAAGGATCCCCAGGTGGGGCAGTCTCTGGATGGCCTTTCCTTCAGTCTCTGCTTCACTCTTTGTCCCTATATTTCCTTTAGACAGAAGCAATTCTGGGTTTAAATTTTGGAGCTGGGTGGGTGGCCCCATCCCTCAGCCACTATATCTGGTTAGCGGTGCCTGTATGTAGGTTGGTGATAACAATCCACCGGAGCTTGGGAATTCACCCAGTGACCACATCCTCAGAATGTTCCTCTCTCTACCCCAGCTATCATCTGATAACAACGGCTCCTCAGCAAGGGGAAGGGCCTGGAGGTCATCTACTGGCATCTATGCCAGGATTTTGGCTGCCTTGATCTTGTACGGGTCTTGTGGTGGCAGCCATAGCTGCTGTGAGTGCATGAGCAAGATAGGCACACCGTGCCCTGAAGACGGCATTTCACGATGCTCCTCCCATCCTGCATCCCTCCCCTGAGCCTGGGTGGTCGTGATTGTGGGGGGAATTAATATGATATTCCAGTTAGGTTGGAGCATGCAGTCCCCCTCCTTGCTCTTTCACCAGCTGTACATCTCAGCTTTGACTTATTCCCACCCCAAAAAGAAGCTTCTCTGACCAAAGATAAGAATGGCCCACATCTATAGGTGTTCATAATATTCAGCATAAATATTCAGAAGACAAACTTGACAGCATGAACATTTAGCAAAATGACAATAGCTGGCTTTACTCTAGGGACTATGACCTCCATAGACATGAGCTAGGCTTACAGCATCAGGCACAAAGTCCCTCCTGTGGCGGGAATAATCAAAAAGATTGTATAAACGCATGAGATTCTTAAAGAAGTAATTTAAAATATACTTTTTTTAAAAAAATCTGTTTTTCTAATGATTCTGATAGGCTGGTCATGGTGGCATATGCCTGTAATCCCAGTCTGAGGCAGGAGGATATGGAGTTCAAGACTAGCCTGAGCTACAAGTGAGACCCTGTCTCAGGAAACAAAGATGACACACACAACTACCTATAACTCCAATCTCAGGGGATCCAATGTCCTCTTCTGGCCTCTATGTACCAGACACATACATGGTGCACAGACACACATGCAGCCAAAACATGCATACACATAAGAATAAAGGAAGTTTCAAAATTTAAAAAACAAAAACCACAGCTAGAAAGAAGCCATAGGCACTAGAGTAGAGCCTGCCATTGTTATTTTACAAAATGGTCATTATTGTAGTTTGAAATTCATGTCTATTGCTCCCTAACTGGTGGGCTGCTTGAGAACACTGTGGAGACTTGTTGGTGGATGTGGGTGACTGAGGGTGGCCTTTGCTGCTTGAGAACCTGGCTCTGCTTCCTTTTCTCCCTCTGGGTTTCATGTGTAGAAGTGAATTGTGATCAGTCAGACTCTCAATGACAGGCCTACCTTATGCTTCTGCGGCCATGCCTGCCACCATACCTGAGCTATGCCTCTCCTGTTGAGCTGTATCCCCTCTGGAAATGTAAGCCCAAATAAACCATTTCTTCTCCTTGGGGTGTTTTATCTCAGCAACAGAAAAGTAACTAATGTAGTCATGTTGCCAAATTGCATTCTAAATATTAACGTTAATACCCGTAGACCTGAGCCGCTTTCGACCTTGGTCAAAGCAGCTACTTTTTGCAGAGGACACCAGTGAAAGTGGAGACACACAACTGGTCACAGTGCTGAAGATGAGAGACTGAACGCTCAGCACTAAACGGGAAATCTGTATTCACACCCCAGCACCAGGGCTCGGGAGCTTTGCAAAAGACAAGGTGGAAGGAATATAACCTGGGAGGCGGGCAGAGTGCTGTGAAGTCCTGTCTTCTGGACATGGCATGGCTCATAGTCATGAACTCACAGCAGCTATGGCTACCTGCACAGGAGCAAGCCAGCCTGGAATAGATGGGGTAGATGATCTCCAGGCCCCACCCCTCACTGAGGAGCTATTGGCTGCTAATAGCTGTTGGGTAAGGGATGCTCATTAGTTTTTGAGGCTGTGGCCGTTGTTAGGTTTCTCATGCTCTACTGGATGTCCCCACACCTATGCACATATAGGCAGCACTAACTGGACTTAGTGGGCTACCAAAAAATAAAAAATAAAGAGATGAAGGACATATTAAGAAGACAAAGGAGGAGTTAGAGGGGAAATTGAAGATGAGTATTGTCATATTTCGTGTGTGAAATTCTCAAGAATGAAGAAAACCTATACCAAAAAAACTTAGTGATTAAAAAAGAAAGGAAATGGTAGCGTGTATAACACAAACAGGAATGTCTGATTAGTGGGAGTGGCCCAAGGTAGGTGGTATTAGTAATACATAAGCCGCAGCAGCCATTCAGCCCAATCAGGACAACGGTATCAGAGTCGGTTGGACATGGCGATTGCACATCTGGGATCCCAACATGGCTATCAGGATTTAGAGGCCAGCCTACATAGCAAGACCTTTTCATAAAACAGAACAAAAACAAAAAAGTCAAAGTGACACCAAGACTTCATGGCTCAGCCTGCATGCCATCTTGGTGGAATCCTGGGCAAAGGTTAGATGAAAGGAACCTGAACAAGACCTGTGCACTCCTTGGTCTGGTGCTAAACACAAGATTTCTCGAGAAGTGTGCATGTGTGAATGTCCTCCAGCTCATATGTATGAAGACATTGCTGTCTGTGTCTTCAGCAGTGTATGATGCTTTATACTGAGGGTCCCTCTGCCCCCAGTATTCAGCAGTGAGCCTCTCTAGAGGCTCAGCCAAGCAGGGCTCCTCCCTGTCCTCTACAAAGGAAACCTTGCTGGCGGCCCACTCACCAGCTACTGCAAGGTCTTCTAGAATTCTCCCTTCACCATTTCAGCCACTTGGAAATTCTCACTCTTGGAAGCAGCTCTCTTCTTCCCCTCTGCCAGTGCAAGGTGACTGTTACCAGATTTCCTGGGTGGGTTCCTACCTTTTCCCCTACCCCTTCACCCTTGCCGTTTTTCATGCCATTGACACCCTATTTTGCTAAAAAAAAAAAAAAACATTGTCCTTGTAAAAAATGTTTAAATCAGTAGTCAGTGACCTTAACAAACAGAAATGAAGTGTAATGTACAAGGTAGACTTTAGGAATTTATCATTATTGGTCCCTCAACTGTAAGAAAGGAATGTGTAACACATGATATAATAATAAAGAAAACTGCTAGGGGCAGGAAAGTGTTAAGGGAACTTTGTATTTTCCAATCAATTTTTCTGAAAATCTTAAGCTGCTTTTATAAAACTTAAAACACAACACAAATGTTTTATATAAAAAAAAAACAACCATCCATTAATATGTTCTCAGGGACTCGGCTTGTTCAAGCAAAGGCAAGGTAAGATAGTGTAGTTTTGAATATGCTTGGCCCAGGGATGGCCTTGTTGGAGTAGGTGTGGCCTTTTTGGAGGAAATGTGTCACTGTGGTTGTGGGCTTTAAGGCCCTTGTCTTAGATGCCTGGAAGTCAGTCTTCTCCTGGCAGCCTTCAGAAGAAGATGTAGAACTCTCAGCTCCTCCTGCGCCATGCCTGCCTGGATGCTGTCATGTTTCCGCCTTGATGATAATGGACTGAACCTCTGAACCTTTAAGCCAGCCCCAATTAAATGTTGTCCTTATAAGAGTTGCCTTGATCGTGGTGTCTGTTCACAGCAGTAAAATCCTGCCCAAGACAGAGGGCAGTGGAGAGGTATGTTAAAGAGTGAGGCCTGTGATACGTAATATTCTGAGGTTATGAGAACTTCGCAGCCAGCTGTTTTACACAATGCACATGGAGAATTTGAGAGGGGGAGTAGAAAAGGGGCCCTAGAGTCAGGGATTTCCCATAAGCTGTGATTTTTGAGTAAGAGCAGGGAATTTCTGCTCCTGCTCAGGTGTCCCTGTTGCTTGCTGGCCAAAGGCTGTCATGACAAGACTACACAAAGCTAGGAAATGAACAGGCACACATTTACTCCTGTGCTCTGCATATCTTATGACCTCGCTTCTAAGATGGAATGGGGACAGGGAGTGAAGTTTAAGAATTTGTGAGAGGGCTGGAGAAATGGCTCAGTGGTTAAAAGCACGGACTGTTATTCCAGAGGCCCTGAGTTCAATTCCCAGCAATGGTGGCTCACAATCATCTGTAATGGGACCCAATGCCCTCTTCTAGTGTGTCTGAAGAGAGCAACAGTGCATTTGAAGGAGGAGGAGGAGAGGAGGAAGAGGAGGAGGAGGAGGAGGAGGAGGAGGAGGAGGAGGAGGAGGAGGAGGA
>JADRCH010000058.1:8054269-8111356 GCA_019843965.1 Rhynchomys soricoides | reverse complement strand
GAGGAGGAGGAGGAGGAGGAGGAGGAGGAGGAGGAGGAGGAGGAGGAAAGAAAGAAGAAAAAGAGAAAAACATTTATTTTTAAAAAAAAAATTTGTAGGGAAGACACTGTCTCCTTGAGGTTACCTACCACCTCTGTTACAGTCTTCTTCTGCTTCATCTTTCACATAAATCCCTGAGCCATGAGGGAGGTTTGTTTTTAATAAAGACATTCCATGTAAGGCTGAGTGCTCCAAAGTCTGTCTCTCTCTCTCTCTCTCTCTCTCTCTCTCTCTCTCTCTCTCTCTTCCCTCCACATTGTCCAATTGTGGATCTCCTTGTTAATTACCATCCATGGCAAGAACCTTCTCTGAGGGCTGAATAGCTCCATAAATTTATGATTAGCAATATGTGGGAAGAGAGGATCTGGAAGAAGAGGGGAATGTATGATCAAAATATATTCTATGAAAAACAATATAAAATAAACAAGAATTCATGGGGATCAATTGTCCTGCTTTGCTGTGAAGTAGAAGCCAGATAATAGCCTGGGGTGGGGCATGGGAAGAACCCACTCCATCTTAACCCAGGAAGTGTGCACATGATGAGCCCATCAGTTCCCTCATTCGGGTCTCTCTGTAATCTCCTAGCTCTGTGGCTCTCTGCCTAGCTTCCACCCAGCAGAGAGGATGCCTGTCAGAAGACCTCCTTGATCTTTGGGGTGCTTCAGGAAAACACCTAGGAGAATGTTAATTCAGCAAGCCTGGGCCTTTCTTGTGTTTCTCTGCTTTGAGGATCAACTAAGGGCGGGTCTTCCTTCCTTTATGCGCAGAATTACCCTGGAGGGGAGGAATGACACATACCCATACTTTCTCCCACCTGGGGTTTCTGTATTCTGCTAGCAGCAAACACATAGTGCAGTAACAGCAGGGTCCTATGAGAGGAAGCAACTCCCATTACCACTTCCCCTTGACTTGATGGGATGGTGACAGATCTAGGGTTTCCTTATGAAGCAGAAGTATCCACCCCCACACCTCCAACCACTCCACCCTACCCCACCCCTGCCTCATACCACATTACAAGGCAGCCCAGTGCTTTATGCCCTTGCTTCAGCTCTTTTCTGAGGCAGGATAGCAAGATATAGCAGACATGCTGGATGGCCAACAGGAATCCATCCCATGTAACCAAGACTGTCCCTTTTCCTTCCCAGTTTTCAACTCCTGGTTCATGTCCACCTTCTCGATGCTCCAGTGCTGAGTGGTGACACCCTGTTTTTGTCTCCAGTCCCAGCTCTTCCTCCAACTCCACGGATTCAGAGATCCCTCTGAGATTTCTCTTGCCACTCCCAGTTTCAAGAGTACCTACTTCACACCTGTGATCAGCAGCTCCATCCTTTCTATCCATCCAGGGTCTCATTACCCCCAACTCCTTAAAGATAGAAACTTGCCAAGGTAACCTCCAGAAACCATCACTTCTGACTTTCAACTTTGATTCTCCAATGCCCTTTTCCTCTTAAAGCCAAAGCTCTTCCCCACTCACTCTCTCCTTCCCCTTGGTCATTGCCCATACTCACTTGTGTATGGAGAAAGCTCTCCTTTCCTGATGCCGCCTCCTCCCCCAAATGCAGTTTCAGCTGCTCAGGGTAGGTGCTCATTCTTTGTCCTCCTAGGTGCTCTCACTTCTCAAACCTTCAGTCTATCTCTCTTGACTATTTTTGCCACCAGCTGCCAGTGAACTGTTTTCTGTCTTTAAAACTCAACCAACAGACACACACAACCCTTGGAGGGCAATTAATCCCCACCTCACTGCCCCTTACACTATACACAGTCAACTACTTTCTTCAAACAAAACAAAAAGCCTAACTGTACTTTTACGAAACAAAAGTTATCAAAGAGGTCAATTATATTTGTTTTTAAAAACACAGTTTCTCTGTGTAGCCCTGTCCTGGAACTCACTCTGTAAACCAGGCTGGCCTCGAACTCAGGTATCCACCTGCCTCTGCCTTCTGATTGCTGAGATTAAAAGCATGTACCCCACCACCTAGATTTGCAAGTCTTTCATGTTCCTTGGCTATTTTCAAGATCATAAAGGCTCTCTCTATTGCTCAATCTGATGGTACGCACCAAGTCATCTCACCTGACAGATTGGCAGCTTTTCAGTCCGTTGATACTTTTTCTGCTTGACCTGTTTTCCTCCCCAGTCTTCTGGGTGCTACACTCTCCTGCCTTCTCTCTACTACCCTGGCTGATGCTGCCTAGTGCCCCGTGCTCATTGGTTTCTTCAGGACTTTTTCTTTTCTCTCCATTTCCTTCCCTTCCTCCCTCTCTTCTTTTCTTCTCTTCTAACTCCCAAAATATGTTGTTTTTGAGTTTCTGACATACATGAAGTGCTAATTTGGGTGGAGCCAGAAGAATGTTGTAAAGCCCAACCAACTCTGTTTTTAAGAAACTCCATTTTGTGTGAGGCCTGAGCAGGCACCACAAAGTCCACTTGAGCAAAGATTCTATGGCAACCTCCCTTTAGCAACAAAATCCAGGCTGCAACAGCAGGGTCAAGGTACATATAGATAACCTAAGACATCCTGCAGAAAACAGATAACCTAGCAATCCTGTTTGTCAGCTGGTTTAGCCTCTGTGTTTGGTTCCTGTGGATTACACCAGAAATGCAGTTTTTAAAATATTAACTTGAGAATCTGTATGGAAATTCCCCAAGCTTGCTGTAACCACAATAAATACCCCATACTCCTAGACTAGAGCCTCTCACTTCTGGCCCACTGTGGCAATGAGAGTTCTTGCTCCTGTAATAAAGACCTTTGTGGGTTTGCAGCGGAATTGGCTTCTGGGTGAACTTTGGGTTCCCTACAACGTAGGTATAACAATGTAAATTGTGAAAGGGAGAGATAACACAGAGGCAGAGTGACCATTTTTAAAGGAAAAGGTAGGTAGCTCATTTCTTCATGGGAAGCCAAGCTTGATCTATATTCTTCAGTGTACTTTAAACAAGGGGCTTTCCTTCTCCCCACAAGTCCCTTTACCCATAGGATATGTATGTATGATATATATGCTGACACATCAAAAAGGAAAGGCAAATTTAAGCACCCATACCACACACAGAATTTTTCCTGCTTTATCACATACAGCAGTGAAAACACAAAAGGAATGCTCCTTGAATTCCTGGTCTTTCCAACACTTTTATCATGAAGGGATGTTGAATTTTGTCAAGTGCTTTTTCAGCATCTAACGAAATGACCATGTGTTTTTTTTCCTTGAGTTTGTTTAGGTAGTGGATTACATTGATGGATTTCCGGGTATTGAACCATCCCTGCATCCCTGGGATGAAGCCTACTTGATCATGGTGAATGATTGTTTTGATGTGTTCTTGGATTCGGTTTGCAAGAATTTTATTGAGCATTTTTGCATCGATATTCATAAGGGAAATTGGTCTGAAGTTTTCTTTTATTGTTGGGTCTTTGTGGGGCTTTGGTATCAGTGTAACTGTGGCCTCATAGAATGAAGTGGGTAGTATTCCTTCCATTTCTATTTTGTGGAATAGACTGAAGAGTATTGGTCTTAGGTCTTCTTTGAAGGTCTGATAGAATTCTGCACTGAACCCATCTGGTCCTGGGCTTTTTTTGGTTGGGAGACTGTTAAAGACTGCTTCTATTTCTTTGGGGGTTAAGGGGCTGTTTAGATGGTTTATCTGATCCTGATTTAACTTCGGTAATTGGTATCTGTCTAGAAACTTGTCCATTTCCTCCAGATTTTCCAATTTTGTTGCATTTAGGCTTTTGTAGTAGGATCTGATGATTTTTTTAATTTCCTCAGAGTCTGTTGTTATATCTCCGTTTTCATTTCTAATTTTATTAATTTGCACACTGTCTCTGTGCCCTCTGGTTAGTCTGGCTAAGGGTCTATCTATCTTGTTGATTTTCTCAAAGAACCAGCTCTTGGTCTTGTTGATTCTTTGTATAGTTCTTTTAGTTTCCACTTGGTTGATTTCAGCCCTTAATTTGATCATTTCCTGCCTTCTACTCCTCTTGGGTGTATTAGCTTCTTTTTGTTCTAGAACTTTCAGATGTGCTGTTAAGCTGTTAGTGTATGCTCTCTCCAGTTTCTTTTTGGAGGCATTCAGAGCTATGAGTTTTCCTCTTAACACTGCTTTCATTGTGTCCCATAGGTTTGGGTAACTTGTACTTTCATTTTCATTAAATTCTAGGAAGTCTTTAATTTCCTTCTTTATTTTTTCCTTGACCAAGTTATCATTGAGCAGAGCATTGTTCAGCTTCCATGTGTATGTGAGCTTTCTATAGTAAAAGCAATATACAGCAAACCAGAGGTCAACATCAAACTAAATGGAGAGAAACTAGAAGCAATCCCACTAAAATCAGGGACTAGACAAGGCTGCCCTCTCTCTCCCTACCTATTTAATATAGTACATGAAGTTCGAGCTAAAGCAATCAGGCAACAAAAGGAAGTCAAAGGGATACAAATTGGAATGGAAGAAATCAAAATATCACTATTTGCAGATGATATGATGATATACTTAAGTGACCCGAAAAACTCCACCAGAGATCTGCTACAGCTGATAAACAACTTCAGCAAAGTGGCTGGATACAAAATTAACTCAAGCAAATCAGTAGCCTTCCTGTACTCGAAGGATAAACAGGCTGAGAAAGAAATTAGGGAAATGACACCTTTCACAATTGTCACAAGCAATATAAAATATCTTTGTGTGACTCTAACCAAACGAGTGAATATGACAAGAACTTCAAGTCTCTGAAGAGAGAAATCGAAGAAGACCTCAGAAGATGGAAAAATCCCCATGCTTATGGATCGGCAGGATTAATATAGTTAAAATGGCCATCCTGCCGAAAGCAATCTACAGATTCAATGCAATCCCCATCAAAATCCCAACTCAATTCTTCATAGACCTAGAAAGAGCAATTCTCAAATTCATATGGAATAACAAAAAACCCAGGATAGCAAAAACTATCCTCAACAGTAAAAGGTCTTCTGGGGGAATCAGCCTCCCTGACTTCAAGCTGTACTACAGAGCAGTAGTGATAAAACCTGCATGGTATTGGTACAGTGACAGGCAGGTAGATCAATGGAATAGAATTGAAGACCCAGAAATGAACCCACACACATATGGTCACTTGATCTTCGACAAAGGAGCCAAAACCATACAGTGGAAAAAGGACAGCATCTTCAACAAATGGTGCTGGATCAATTGGCGGTCTACATGTAGAAGATTGCAAATTGATCCATTCTTGTACAAAGCTCAAATCCAAGTGGATCAAGGACCTTCACATAAAACTAGATACACTGAACCTAATAGAAGAGAAAGTGGAGAAGAGTCTCGAATACTTGGGCACAGGGGAAATGTTCTTGAACAGAACACCAATGGCTTGTGCTCTAAGATCAAGAATTGACAGATGGGACCTCATAAAATTACAAAGCTTCTGTAAGGCAAAGGACACTGTAAATAGGGCAAAACGGCAACCTACAGATTGGGAAAAGTTCTTTACCAATCCTACATCAGATAGAGGGCTAATATCCAATGTATACAAAGAACTCAAGAAGCTAGACTTCAGAGATCCAAATAACCCTATCAAAAAATGGGGAAGTTGCCGGGTAGTGGTGGCGCACGCCTTTAATCCCAGCACTTGGGAGGCAGAGGCAGGTGGATTTCTGAGTTCAAGGCCAGCCTGGTCTACAGAGTGAGTTCCAGGACAGCCAGGGCTACACAGAGAAACCCTGTCTCGAAACCCCCCTCACCCCCCCAAAAAATGGGGAAGTGAGCTAAACAGAGAATTCTCAACTGAGGAAACTCGAATGGTCGAGAAGCACCTAAAGAAATGTTCAACATCCTTAGTCATCAGGGAAATGCAAATCAAAACAACCCTGAGATTTCACCTCACACCAGTCAGAATGGCTAAGATCATAAACTCAGGTGACAGCAGATGTTGGCGAGGATGTGGAGAAAGAGGAACACTCCTCCATTGCTGGTGGGAATGCAAGTTGATACAATCTGGAAATCAGTTTGGTGGACCCTCAGAAAAATGAACATAATACTACCTGAGGACCCAGCTATTCCACTCCTGGGCATATACACAGAAGATGCTCCAGCATGTAATAAGGACACATGTTCCACTATGTTCATAGCAGCTATATTTATAATAGCCAGAAGCTGGAAACAACCCAGATGTCCCTCCACAGAGGAATGGATACAGAAAATGTGGTACATTTACACAATGGAATACTACTCAGCTATTAAAAACAATGACTTCATGAAATTCGTAGACAAATGGATGGATCTTGAAAATATCATCCTGAGCGAGGTAACGCAGTCACAAAAGAATGAACATGGTATGTACTCACTGTTAAGTGGTTATTAGCCCAAAAGTTTGAAATACCCATGAGTCACTCTGCAGTAACAGTAGGGCTGAGTGTGAGGTTCTAGATGGAGGGCTTAGAGAAAGGACTGAAGGAGCTGAGGGAGTCTGCAGCCCCAGGGAGATAGCAACAGTGGCAACTGGCCTGACACCCCCTCCCCCATACTCCTGGAGACTGATCCACCAACCAAAGAATACACATGGAGGGACCCATGGTGCTGGCCACAAATGTGGCAGAGGAGGGTCCTGTTATCCGTCAGGGGGAAGAGAGGTCCTTGGGCCTGAGGGTGTTAGATCCCCCAGTATAGAAGAATGACAAGGAGGGAAGACGAGAGTGGGTGGGTGGGTGGGAGGGTGGGTTAGAGAATATCCCCATAGTGGCAGGGGGAGGGCGGAAGGAATGGGGAGGTTCCAAAGGGGAGATCTGAAAAGGGGGAAACATTTGAAATGTAAATAAAATGTGAAAATAAAATAAAATTTAAAAAAAAGAACAATGTGTAAATTACCCAAAGCAAACACACACACACACACACACACACACACACACACACACACACAAAAGGAAATACAGGTAATTCTTTGTTTTATAGGTATAGAGTATATTTGGAGAATATCATGGCATACTTGCTTGGGAGTAGAAATGATGGTTGACAGCCTTTGTTAGGAAGGATGCAGCGCTTTGGGAGCCTATGAACTCTTTTTGCTTGAAATGCTTATCCTCTGTGTAAACCAGGACCTTCTGAGAGGAGATCTGACCTAGATTTCCTTGCTGGTTGGCACTAACTGTAGACAGTTTGAAGCAGCTGTAGGAGTAGCCATGGGGCCCAGGGTTGGTTGAGCGGAAGGGCATTGCTGGAGCCGTGCAGGCACTGTGAGAGCCAAGGAAAGTCAAATGTTCCTCTTAGCACGGAGAGGCTTGGCTTTTACGTCATTTTCAGGCTTCTCCGTGGGGGGTCTCTCTGCTTGGCTTTTGACAGAACCCTGTAGCTTCTTGGGCTCTCCAGTCCCAGGTTTGGTACCTCTGTCGGACTTAAAGACAGTGGGTTCCTCTGGTCTGTCACATTTTACTTCAGGGTTAACCCAGTGGGAAAAGAACGTCATCTTGTTTTCCATTTCCGCTTCTGAGGGCGCTGCTGGAAAGGCGGAACTCCAGTGAGTATAGTCTCCCCATCAGACCCTTCAACTCCCAGCCCTACCAAGTTCACCGTCTACAGCATGCCCTGGAAGAATTCCCACCTTGAAAATTCTCTGTTTAAAACATGAAGCCTCCTTTGAATACTGGCCCAGTAGTTGACAGCCTAATAAGTTAGCATTGTAAGGTCTGGCCTTGCAAGGGCTGGGCACTCCAGACTGGGCATTCTCAGGAACCTTTGGGTAAGATCATTTGGTTTAATCTAATGGTTGTGCAGGTAATTTTATGTGGTTATTTGTCCCCAAGGAATTCTGAAGGATGCTCTGGGAACCAGTGAAGAAACTGAATGCCTCTGGGGGTTGGGGGGTTAGAGAAGGTACCTCTACTGAGGGAGGTCTCACTAGTCCTTGCTCCCTGAAGGCAACTCATCTGCATAACATAAAATTCTACCTGAGAAAGAGCCTAAAGAGCATATAAGGAGGGTCAAGCGGCCCTGGGATTCTGCTTAGAAATCTTCTGCTGGCCCATGAACCTCAGCAGAGTGTGTATCTGTGCTCTGTGATTTTTGGCTGGTTTGAATTCCACTAGGTCCTCTCTCTTCCCTGCTTAGGTAAGGACTGTGCTTCACCCTGGTCTAAGGGGTTCAGGGGTTCTTGGGTTAGATTATTCACATTGACCCCTGGGTACACACAAAGAACCTGGGCCTCTCTATTGTGTCTAGACTGGACTGGGAGATTCCAGAAGCTCCATGGGAGAACCTTAGGGCACTGTGCTTGGTCTAGAACTCCCTTGGCTCTACTCTACTGTCTTTAGTTCTGCTGACAACTCCTCTTTCAAGATCACTCTAGATCTGAGGGACATGGGGGCCCTGGTGGGATAAGAGTCATGGGACAATGCTTTCCTTTGCTTGTTTACACTCGCAAACATCTGCTGCGTGGAGGAGACAGTCTTTGACCAAAAAGTTTTCTCTGTCTGAATGAGATTTCTCCAAATGTATTTCTAGGAATTTCTTTTTCAGGTGGAAATTTAGTCTGGGAAAGATAAATGCTTTGAGTGATTGAGGAATGTCGGGAACCCATCCTTCAGCCTGGAGTACAGTCTCTGCATAAGATGGCCAGGCCATAATATGCCACTATCAAGACTGAATCAGAGACTCCAATGGACTCAGGTCAGATTTCTGTATTGTGTATTGGCTTGGTTTGCAGATGTAATAGCCCAGAGAGATCCACAAAACAGCAGGCAGCCATGGTAGGAAAACAATCTTGTTTCCAATTTCTCAATGGCTCCCTGAGACAAGGCTTAGGCAGCTTAGGGTCATTGCTAACAACATCTGGCAACTCTGTTGCTGGTGGTCAAGGCCTGTCAGCATCCAGCAAGTCTGATCTCAGCAGGAGGCTGATTATTATCTATGTGTCCCAGACTTGTTTTCCAGGGAATCAAGTTGCTCTGAAGAGTTCTTCCTGGAACACTGTAGACAGTGATTTTTTGTCTCAGAAATCTCCTATGGAGGCAGGGATGGTGCCCCAGCAGATCTCCCTACATATAATTTGTCAGCCTATCAGTGTTTTGGTCTAATCAATCAACTGTGGACTTGCCACAATAGATCTATATAGGCCATCATCCTTTCAAGGGCTACCAAGGCTCATGCTGAGAAAAACTCACCAAAGATCAGGGTTGTGCTGCATCCAGCAGGGGCCACTGCTCAGCAGGGGACAGGAGCAGCCAGATCTTTAGGGAACAGTTCCAGCAATACTAAATCTACCTGTCATTTCAAGTGCTTTTGGAGGTAGAACCCAGCACACCGCAGGACAAGGCTGCTACCCTTGTGAGGTCTGAAATGGCTTCTACTCAGAAAGACCCCTGGATCTGGTGAGGTAGGCTGGAACTCATATCAGTGTTACACTGTGTTTCTCTGCATCTACAGAGCTCTCAAGATGAGTGGCAAACCTCACTGAGGCTCCCATTACTATAGTCACAGACACCAAGACCTCACACTTGGGGTTAACTAGGACATTAATCTGGGTTTGTCCATGGAAACGCCCAAGTTTGAGAATATGGGGAAGAAGCTAGAACTAAGTGGAGTGTAGCAAATTTTAGGTAATGCAGAGATAAAGGAGTAATTGACTAAGAAAGTCCTATACTCTCCCCCCTGCCCCCTTGTGGAAAGATCTCTAAAGGCAGACTCAAAATCCAGTGTGCAAAAGATGAACTACAGAAAGAAAACTAGAGATGGCACATTGGTGTTTCTCTCTCTCTCTCTCTCTCTCTCTCTCTCTCTTGCGTGTGTGTGTGTGCGTGCTCACACACACACACACACACACACACCTGAAGCCATGGGATGGGTCTGTGGTCTACTCTAGAGTGGACTTCTGTGAATGCTAGAGTCACGGGGATGACAGCCCATCCTTTTAATGGTTGTTGGTTGTTGAGTTTCTGGGTCTTGAAAGTATTATAGATGGTGAAGCACTGCACTTACAGGATTCCTGCCCCGGGAGACACTCCTCCATAGATCAAGGAATGTTCAATGTAAGCACACATGCAATTATAGCCTTCTGTACTGAAGGGAACCTTGCGGCCTTTTGGACTTAGGAACAGCAGGTACTGGGAATGTCAGGACATTGGGTATTGGTTTAAGTTAAGGGTGCTGGGAATAGGAAGGAGTCTAGGACTCAAGGACTGCTGACCTTGGCTCTTCAAGGCAAATTTCTTGCTTTTCTTCCTCTTCTTTTGTTGGTTTTCAGGCACCCCAGGCTCATCCATACCTGAAGATGACAGACCACTTGCATCCTGAAACGTGTTTGACTCTTGAGGTTCCTGCTGTTGCTGAGGAACAGAATGGTAACACTGGAGGACACTGTCACCAGTGGAAGGAGTAGCTGACTGAGTAGGTTTCTGATCTGTTGGTTGTGACCGCGTGAACCTGGATGGCAATGAAATGTCTCTGGAGTGTTGGGAACTGAGCTCTGAACTCTGGTCAACCAATGTTTTTGATGGAGACAATGCCTCCAGGCAAGAAAAGCTACTCGAGGGCCTCAGTGGACTGGAAGGGGTCTTTTTGTTCTCAGTCCCCAGCAACTGCTGGATTTCCAGAGCCATGGCATTGCAGATTGGGCAAGAAGGATCTGGGCACAGGATCCGCCGCACACTTCCTTCTTGAGGGAGCCAGTCCTGGCTAGGAAGGGAAATGGCAACCATTAATGACAGCGTGAAGACTGCTTTCCTTCCCTCACCCTACATGTCCTGGGCCTCTACCTTCTGAAGTCTGCTACTCTGCTTTTCTTGAGTTGAGTGGGTTGAGTGGATTGGACTGAGAGTCTGGGGAGAGGTCTCGGACAAGCTATCGGAGGAGGGTACAGCCCTCGTAGAGAACTGGGAACTTCGGTCAATTTTCTGCCAACCTTATTGAGAAGCTGAACCAGAAGAAAAGAAGCAGGCAGATAGGCATTAGGTGATTAGCTGATGGGGAACCACCAAGGACACCACCACAGAAGGCTTGAGTCAGTTTTATTTGAGGGCTAAGAAACCCGGTGCCTGGTAAATGGTATAACCGAACTGTGAAAAAATGAGGTCCACGTTCTAAGAACTGTGGGTGTCCCCGCTGCTGTCCCCAACATCTCTCATGAATCAATTCTACTCTATAAAAATCCTAAGGGAAAAAATACAAGATGGCTGACTGAGAGTGTCCCAAGAACTGGCCTATTGAGGAGAGACTTAAGGAAATATGTGGGTATGTATTATGCATAGCAGCTGACTTCAGCCAGACCCAGAATTCTACCCTTGAAAGGATGACTCTGGAAAGAGATATAGCAGTAATGGCTTCTTTACGCCAAACCTATTCTCCTGACTAAACTACCTGTCTCATCACAAGCAATGCCACCACCAATTAACCCTGAATTACAAACCTACTAGGACCTACAGAAAAATGGGTGGCCCTTCCCTGTTGAGATACACAAGCCCTCTCTGCTCTGGCAAGCTTCTCAGCTCAGACGGACACACTCCATGGTGTCTCTAGTCAGCACCCCTACCCTCCTCCCTTGCCCAGGCCACGCTTAGTGATTGTCACATCCAAGCTGGGAGCTGGGAGACTACAGAGAGCAAGAGGTCACCTTTTCATGATAGAGAGCAGCTTCTGCAGTTTCTCACCTTCTTCCTTGGATGTTCTCTTAGCTGAAGAAGGAGGACACGGTGTTAGAAGGGAAGACTGAGGGAGCAACCAGTGTTAGACCACAGGGGTGCTGGAGGCCTTTGAAGGACAGGTGACTTGGCAACCCCAAGAGCACAGCTATTTGCTTGCTGTCCTATATCTAATTCCTCATGATCTTCAACGCCCTGCCAGTGCCCGTTTTGTGGAAAAGATGGAGATGACATGAGGTCAGATAGAAGATGGGATAGTCCCGGCCTCTTCCCCACCCACATAAGTCTTCATTAGTTCTCACTGTTTATTTTACAGACTTCAAGGCTAAGAATCACTTGGCTTCTGGGGCCAGTCATCACAGAGGGCCAAGATCTGTGGAACCCTCACCCACAGGGGTAAGGGGGATCCAAAGGAATCAGGATTTACCTCTTGTCGTTCTATCACTAGGCTTTTGTTTGATTCTTCGGAAACACTTGAAAGACAAAAACATTGCAACATGAAGCAGAGATGTCAATTTTTTTTTCACATCTAAAGTGATATAAAATTATGGTTTCCCCCAATCACAGTCTGTAGTCCAGCTCTATAATCCCTGCATCTCCCCCTCATCTCCTGACCCCAGCTCATGTTCTTTTATTTCTGACTCACTTTGAAACACTGCCACACTCGACACCCTCCACCCCATCTCATGGACAAGATCTGTGGTGGACTCAGGGGCCAGGAAGAAAGGCGAAACAAATTAATCAATGAGCGATACTAGTGACTAAAGGACTTCAGTTATCCCAGGACATAAATGTCCACCAACCAAGATATAGAGCTGATCTGGGATCCAGTGAAGAAATCCTTATTAAAAAAGAAAAACCAGGAAGTAAGATAGCCAAGGGACGTGGAGGGGATAAATTTCTTTAAACAACATGCTCAGGCCTGGTCGTAGTGTTTTCCTACCTTAGCACAGTTCTTGTTTGGTCCCAACTTTAACCCTCCGTGGTTCCTTTTCACATGCCAAATAATCAGTGCAATAATGAAGAGAGATCCATACGTATATACTGAGCATCCTACATCCCACAGAATAAAAGAAGGGATCAACATCATTCAAAGTCCCTAGTCATCCCTCCCCTAGGCTTCCAGGGTGTTAGAATGCAATGCCTCTGAATTCTAGAGTTTGGCTCTCTGTCTCACAGAAGATATACCCAGACCACCCAACTACATCACAAAGAGCTGTTAGTCCACAGAGCAGGAGTAGAATTACAAACCTTCCCCTGTCTTGGATAAACTCATGTGGTGCTTCAGTGTTCAGATGAAGGTGTCTGGTTGTCTTTACCAGTCACAGAGCCTGTGATAAAAGATCCCGTGGTCATGGAGGCCTAGCCCCTTTGTGCTTTCCTACTTCCTGTGCACATAGCTTCCTACAGTAGCTCTGTTCTCTGTTAATTGCACAGTCTGGCACCTGCCAAGATGGGGACTAAGAGGAATGCCATAAACTAAACCATCTGTACTGGATAGATAACTAAAAATCATAGAACAGGGTTAGCCATTAAATTGTTAAATCTTAAAAGCATAATTTTAATGTGCCAAGCAATGACTTATGGCCAGTTGAAGCAAGAGCCATCCTTTCCTGGAACTGGGAAAGTGTGAAATGGTATTTTAACAGGGAAACTTTCTGTCCTGGAAGTGTACAGTGGTGACAACCAACCTTTGAGTGTCCTTTATGCTTCTGAACTTTGCCCTTAGAAACAGTTAAGGGACAACCATGGAACTCAATGGGAGAACCATTGCCAGTGGGTGTAAGGCTCTGACTTGATCCCCAGCACCAAAATAATATAAATACATGAATACCAAGAAAAGTTATTAAAATGGGGAGTTTATTTTATGCTAAGTATATCAACAAAAAAAATTTAGGTTGTGGTCATGAGGATTTTTTTGTTCTTTGTTGTTGTTGTTGTTCCTTTTTTACTACTTACAAGGATAAATATCCTGGAAATTATTTGATAGATGAATCAATGAATGTTTTTCTTAAATATCTTTTACCAATTTTTAGATTAAAGATGATTTAGAAAAAGTCACACTTGAACATGAGACAGTCTCGAGCCATTTCCACATCTTTTATGAATTTGCAAATGTCAACATGCAGGAATGAGCGTATTCATTCGAAGACAGAGTACTGAATGACTGGTTAGTGATTATCAAGTGAAGAGCAGCGTCAGGTTTGAATCTGGAATATCTTCCCAGGCTCATGTTTTGGCTCTGGAGACCTCAGGAGGGAGGGTCACCAGGGCTGGCCTTTGTAGGCTATTGAGCTGGGTAAGGCTTTTTTCTACTTCCTGGCCCATCACCATGGGAACAGCCACTGCCTCATGCTCCCACTGCCACAGACTGACCCACTCTGCCATGCTCCTCACTATAGAAACTAAAACTGTTAAGTGAGCCAAGATAGATCCCACCCTCCTATTCGTCAGACATTTTGGTCCCAAGGAGAGGAAAGCAACTCAGATAACCAGCATGTGTGAGCACTTTAGCACCAGTCCACGTGCCTACAAAGTAGCAGATTTCTTTTACTGTTGACGAACCTCAATCTGAAACTCAAAGTATTCCAAAATCCGAATTTTAAAAAAAAAATCTAGCATGATACCACACATGGAAAATTACATACCTAATCTCATGAGACAGGGCATAGTCAAAGCACAGGCACATGGAGCAACATCGAGTCTACATCTATAAGGTACCGACGAAACCTAAGTAAACTTCAGGGTACTAATGCACATGTGAATACATTGAGAAACCCACAATCTTCTGATCGCAAACCTTCAGGTAGTTAATCTATATAACTTTTTATTTGAGACAAGGTCTCAATATGTCACCCAAGCCAGCCTTGAACTCATGGGCTTCCATTTGTGGAACTGCAGATGTGCTCTGCCAGCACACCCCATGGGATTTTATCACTTTCAGTTGACAGGCTCTGGCTTCCAGCAACTTCTGATGCCCTCTAGGCTTCTATGGCTTTGTTTTCTTGACTTCTACCCAGGCAAAAATCAAGGACCTCTGCAAACCTTGCACCTGCTTCTGCTGGTGCACCATTTACTACACAGGGACCCACAGCCTCTGTGACCTCACCATGCCACAAGAACCCTCTGCTGCACACTCCTCTGCATTGGTTTCTCAGGAGCTGCTCCTCTGTCTCAGGGCTGAGGAGTTGGAACTATGTGCTAGGGTAAAATGTTTGCAGAGTACCCTGAAGTGAAGATTTATGTGCTGATTTGGCACCCGTGGGCAGAAGTTGCCTGTGTGGAGAGCACAGTGGACTCAGAGTCCCTGAAGAAAGGAGCCACGCATACAGTGGTCACAGGGAGACCGTTTTTAGTCATGTGTGTCTGGATCATCACATCCGCCCCTCTGCCTCATGTCTGAACAGTAAACAGGGGAGATGAAGCCCATGACAGGTCTCTGTGGGCTTTGGGGGACATGGCATAGTAAATGACCCTTGTTCATTTGTTTCTAGGAAATGTGCTTAAGGCAGACCCTGCTGCCATTGTCATGCCTTGGTGACACAGTTTCTGCCATCAGATTACTCCACAAAACTGTTTGTGGCTCTCAGTTCATAGGTGCTGGGGGTCACATAGCCTTGTAAAGAAAAATCTGGTCAGACACTCCATGGTTGCCAGGGTCGTCTCTCCACAAAAGCCTTTGGAAGTATTTTTGCTTCATCTCACACTCAAAACATTAGTGACACTTGAGATGTCCTAAGGTTCTGGGGACAGAGATACATGACCACTTTCACACAGGAGAGTTCTGATCCAGTCCAGAACCCACAATACACTGAAATCATTAGGCTCCTTAAAATGAAAGAACCCCCACTGGACTCTAGAGGGCAGCAAAAGCCAACCTAATATTCCTACTCCAGGGCAGCAGCCGCACTGAAAACCTTTACAAGGTCATCTGCTCCAATGGCTCCCAATCTTCATGTCAAATCTCAGGAAGGCTGTAAAAATATTTTTATTCAGGCCTTAGATCAGACTTAATAAATCAGAATCTCTAGGGACAGGATCCAGCAACTTATCATTTAAATAAATATTAAGATTAAAATCTTATGCAATAGAGTACCAAGTTATTTATACATATCTAGCATCCACTGATCTCCAAAAGGAGGAAATGAAATTACCTTATCTTTGTTTGTTTTGGGACAAGCCCTGGCTTTTTGGAGCTCACTATATAGACGATCCTGGCCTCAAATGCGTAGAGATCCACCAGTTTCTGCCTCCCTGGAGCTGGGATTAGAGGTGTGAGCCACCACACCCAGTTATGGCCTTATCTTCACACTCAATCTGTGATTTACTGTCAGGAGCATGGACTGATTTGTGGACATCCTAGAAAACCCAAGAAATTCGGTTAAGAAACTTCAATGTGATTCACACTAGACCAAAGATCATAGCTAGGGCATGGGATGCTCATCAAGGTCAGAATCCTTTATAGTCAAAGAAGCTATAAGAAAACAGGAGGCCGGGCAGTGGTGGCGCGAGCCTTTAATCCCAGCACTCAGGAGGCAGAGACAGGCAGATTTCTGAGTTCGAGGCCAGCCTGGTCTACAGAGTGAGTTCCAGGACAGCCAGGGCTATACAGAGAAATCTTGTCTCAAAAAACCAAAAAAAAAAAGAAAGAAAGAAAGAAAGAAAAGAAAACGGGGAAGAGAGAGCGCGCAGCATGCCAATACTAAGAATGGAAGAGGTGACTAATCCAAAATTCCAAAGATACCAAAGGGGTAACACAACTTTAATATGAACCTTTAGTGTCATAAATGAACAGTTTAGATGAAATGGGCCATTATGATTTCCATATGATCCCTCAAATTTTGCATATCAGGAAGTTAGTTGGCAAGGGAACCGTATTAGGAAGATATGCGGCTCTCAAGGCAGTCCTGGAAGCTCCCCTCACTCTGCTCCTTTGCCCACTGAGGACCAGCATCTACTGCCATTGCCTTCCTGATTCCCACCGTGCGAGGACACAGCATAAAGGGTCTCGTTAGGGCCTAATGTTTTCAGCTGGGACCTCCCAGCTTACAGCTGAGAGAACACATCTCTGCTCTTTATAATTCCCCCTGTTTGACATTCTGTTATAGAGCACAAAAATGAGTTATGATATGAACCATTTATTTTTCAAGTAGGGAATTTAACAGAAACAGACAACCCACATAGCTTCCTACCTTCCTAAAGAAATCACCTCTTAGGGCCAGGCAGTGGTGGCGCATGCCTTTAATCCCAGCACTCGGGAGGTAGAGGCAGGTGGATTTCTAAGTTCGAGACCAGCCTGGTCTACAGAGTGAGTTCCAGGACAGCCAGGGCTACACAGAGAAACCCTGTCTCGAAAAACCATAAAAAAAAAGAAAAGAAATCACATTTTTTACTTAAAATCTCACTGCAAAAGATGGATCCTGCAAAGAAATTTTCAGGCACATATTTGCTCACTGTTGGATCCTATAAAATATTTAAGGAAGAAATAATATCAGTTCTACACAAATTCTTTCAAAGACACACATCTAAATCTAGATTCCATATATGAGAGAAAACACAGCGTTTATTTTTCTGAGTCTGGCTTATTTCTTTTAACATGATTTCTACTTCCATTTCATTGGAATTTTATTTTATTTATGGATGAAAGTGTAACATATTTTCTTTAACCATTTATCTGTTGATGGACATCTAAATCAGTTCCATTTTCAGCTACGGGCTATGGAAACATCTCTGCCATAGGTCTTAGGGCCTTTGGGTATATTCCTGGTGGTGTGGCAGGATCATATGGTGCACCTAATACTAACTTTTCAACAATGCTTTTCATTGTTACCCCAGAGATTCTGACCAGTTCAACCAGATAGAAAAGAAACAGAAGGGAATTGTCTGAAAGGAAGAAACAAAAGTACCCTATGTTGCAAATAGCATGTGTAGACAACACACGGACTCTGGTTTTTTGTTTGTTTGTTTGTTTTAAGTTACCAGAACCAGTAGGTTATGAGCTGAACAAAGCTGAGGGATACAGATCACTGTACAAAAATCAACTGGATATTCACATACTTGAAATAATCAGAAATTTATTTTTTAAAAAAATGGTTGTTCTGTGTAGCCCTGGCTGTCTTAAAACTCACTATGTAGACCAGGCTGGCTGGCCTTGAACTCACAGAGGTCCACATCCCTTTGCCTCCTGGGTGCTGGGATTAAAAGCATGTGCCACCTTACTTGGCAGAATGGGGGGGGGGGGAATGTAAATGTCACTTACATTTGTCCAAAATTAAGATAGAGTTAAATCTAACAAAAAATGTAAAAGACTTTCACACTGAAAGCTACAGAATCCTGCTGGAAGAATGTAAAGAATAAACACACACAGTTCATAGGTCACAAGTCCTAACATTGTTCCTCAAATGAGACTCAGGGAAATCCACAAAAAAATCCCAGCAGGCCCTTTTGCATGATTGATCATCTTTCAGGGTAGTACCAAGACCCCAGAACACTAAAATCTACTTTTTAAAAAGACTAAAGCTTGAGTCTAGTTTCAAAACTAAAGTGTAGATCAAAACTCTGTGGTACTGACATGAAGACTGACCACAGGTCTATGGAACTGAGATGAAATGGCCCAACTCTCCCTAGATCGAAGACAGGTTATGCATCGCTAGATACCGTTAAGAACTGTTGAACACTGTTGTGATTGTTCATTTTATATAGAGATTTCATAGGCATTCTAAGCACCCTATAATATTTTCTCTGAATCAGTGAAGCTGCTGGGAGAGGGCCATTCTGGCCTTGAAATGACAGCAGATAAAATTTTCCCCTTGCCTGGCAGCCTGGAGTAGAGAACCATCAGTAAGCAGCCATTCTCAGGAGAAGAGCCAGATGGTTGCTCTACTGTTCTGGGCACTTTATCTGCCTGCAACGACCATGACCACTGCGGCTGAAGTTGCAAGTCCTGCTAAGAAGGCCTTTCGTCAGTCACAACTGTTAAAGAGTACTTGTGCTGGGCCTTGAATGCAGCACTCTGAGCAAGACAAGGCTTGATGAATCTTTGATGCCTCTGGAACCAGGCCCTCAAAACAGGAGAAAAAGGACTTCCTCAGGAACTCAGCAAGAAGCCATTGATGAGTTTGTATTGGGTAGCAGTATTCTTTGAGATTACAGTCTCTTGAGGCAGACCGTGTTTACAGGGAAGTGGAACAACAGAATTTCTACAGGAAGGTGAAATACCACATGGAAGCTTCTTAAGGCAGGAAATGAGCGACTCAAAACAGCTTCAGAGAGTTCTTGAAACTGACCAGATCCACTAGGACAGTCCTCTCCAAGAGTGGATAAGTAGTAAAGACCTCTGAGAGTCACTCTCAGACAAGCCTAGTAGTCACCCAGAAGAAGCAGAGATCAGCTGAGCTGCCTGGAAAAGACACTCTCCAGCCTGTGCAGTGAGTCCCAGGTTTCTAGCTTTTGTGAGCTGTCATCCAAGCTGGGGTGGGCTTTGATGATGCAGGTATGAGTCATGTTTATTCTTATGGTAACCTCTTACCTATATTCCTATAGCCCCAGTAAAACTCATTGATTTCCAAAGTTGGACTTTGGTGGTATCTGCACTTTTTGTCTGTCATAGTCTTCCTATCTGGGATGAGGACATGGTGTGTGTGTGTGTGTGTGTGTGTGTGTGTGTGTGTTTCGTCTTCCCAGAAAAGCCTGTCACACGCAGTGTGATGGAAGTCTTATAATTCATTCCTATGCAGTGTTGAGATCTGAGAGTCGCTCCACAAACCACACAAACACCAGTCTCAGTCAGACAGGGATAGTTTACCCAAAACTGATCGATCAGGACCATAGCTCAGAATTCAGGACTGAGCCCTGGTAACAAACATCATTTTCAGTCAGCCTATAAAGGAAAAAACCCACAAAACCAACAATGAGCTCATACGCAGGTGTAGGAAATGCTACCCGGTGATTGGCTCTGACTCAAGCCATTTTAGACATGACAGCTCATATTGACCTTTAATCTGGTGGGTCCTACTTAAAGCTTTGTGGAATTCCTTAAGATTAATACACCTCAGGGGCTGGAGAGATGGTTCATTGGTTAAGAGCAACCATCTGTAATGGGATCTGATGTCCTCTTCTGGTGCGTCTGAAGACAGCTAAGTATACTCATATACATAAAATAAATAAACCTTTTTTAAAAATTATTGTGTGCTCATGCACATGTGAAAGTCTGGGGAGGGGGGGGTCTGACCATAACATGCAGGGCCTGTGTGGTCCCTACCCAGGGCTTCTGGTTGGAACAAATGACATCTGCTGAGATTAGTGTAAATTCAATCCTTTGTTCACGGGTCACACCCATACCAAGCACCCTTGCTGGTTTCTGCTCACTCATTCACTCGGCTTGTAGACACTAACTTGTGCTGCCTGGGGTATTGCAACATTAGGTCCCAACAGAGGATTCTTCACATAGTCTTCCTTGCCTGTTTTAATCTTCATCCTGGGTAGAGCTGGCTGAGTTGGTCACAAGGAGATGGTGGCAGCAGTCGCAGTCCGTAAAGAGCGTGGAACTGAAAAAACTAGCAATATCAAAACTAACATGTGTAAGAAGCCAGAAGAAGACCAAAAGCTCTTCCCCAGGTGGGTTTCACACAACACACAGAGCACACCCAGGAAGCGCTTGCAGTGTACCTATAGGAGAGACAGGTCCTGTGTAGATGGCCCACAAAGGTCATGCAGTTCACAGCCCAGCACCTTCAGAAAACATTTATCCCCAGGCTCACTGGACGACTCCTGTCCTGTGTTCCTCCCCTTTCTTAATCAACTGCCTCTGTTTCTATTTCAAACCATGTGCCCTAGGACACGAGATCTGTGTACAGCCTCAAATCCATGCCTGAAATAGCAGGGACAAGAAGGTGTCTGTGGAGTTCCAGAGAGTGACTTGGGGCACGGATTATGAATAATGGTGAAAGTATTAGAGAAAGCCATGAATAGCCCAAGAGGGTCTGTCACTGGACGAGTTCCAGGAAGCTCAGGGTCAAATGTCATATCCTTAGGGTCAAAGGTCTAGACACCTAAGTTCTGAGAAATGTAGCATCAGCCATTCTAAATGCTAAAACTCAAGATCTATGTTGCTAACTGTAGCTGAGAGCCATAGCAGTGCTGGCTGCTGTTACTTCTATCTGAGCAAAGAGGATTAAGTATACCAAGTGCCAAGCCCCGGACAAGCAAAGCCCACAGACAGGTCTGAGCACCTTTATCTGTAAGTCTTTGGCTTCTAGAGCCTGGATCTGTAATCCCCTAGTTTTCAGGGATTGATATTGTAAGTCAGAGTGACTATTGGCTTGCTGTATACTGCTTGTTAGATATGTGCCTTGAATCTCTTGAAGACTTTTAACATGAAGGAGTGTTGGTTTTTGTCAAAGGCTTTTTCAGTAACTAGTGAGATGATCATGTGATTTTTTTCTTTGAGTTTGTTTATATAGTGGCTTAAGTGAGGTAACCCAGACCCAAAAGGACATGCATGGTATGTACTCATTGATAAGTGAATATTAGCCATAGAGTTTAGAATACCAGTGATACACCCTACAGACCCAAAGAAGTTAAACAGGAAGGAAGGCCCAAGTAAGGATGCCTGAATCACACTAAAAAGGGGGAAGAAAGTAGTCATAGGAGGCAGAGGGAGGAGGAACTGGGTGGGAGAGGGGAGGGAAAGAGGAATGGGGGTCAGAATCAGGTGTGCAGAGGGACAGAAGAGAGACCTAGAGGGCCAGGAGAATGAATAGAAATCTGCAGCTGCCAGGGTGGGGGTGGGGAGAATCTCTAGGAAGTCACAGAGACCTGAGATGGGGGAGGAGCTCCCAGGAGTCAATGCTGGTGACCTTACTCAAGATGCCTAATAGTGGGGACATGAAACCTGAAGAGTCCACCTCCGATAGCCAGGCAGGACCACACTGGAGGAATAAGAACATCAACCCACCCCAAAAACTTTTGACCTAAAATTTGTCCTGTCTAAAAGAAATAAAGTGACAAAGACGGAGCAAAGACTGAAGGAATGGACAACCAATAACCGGCCCAAATTGAGACCCATCCCATGGGCAAGCACCAATCCCTGACATTATTAAAGATACAGGAATCTAGCATGGCTGTCCTCTGAAAGGCTCTACCCTGAAGCTGACTGAAACGGATGCAGATACACACAGCCAAACATTGGACAGCGGTTGGGTACCCTTATGGAATAGTTGAGGAAAGGCTTAAAGACCCTGAAGGTAATGGGAACCCCACAGGAGGGTTCTCAGAGTCTGAGCCACCAACCAAAGAGCACACATGAGCTTAAACGAGGCCCCAGCATATAGCAGACATGCAGCTCAGTCTCCATGTGGATCCCCCAACAACTGGAGTGGAGGCTCCCCCTAAAGCCGTAGCCTGACTGTGGTATCCATTCCTTAACAGAGCTGTCTTGTCGGCCTCAGTAGGAGAGGATGTGCCTATTCTGGCAGAGACTAGATGTACCAGGGTAGAGGGATACCTGGGGGGGGGGGGGGGGGGCCCTGCCCGAGGGGGGGGGGGGGGGGGGGGGGGAAGGGTCACTCTGAAAGGGAGAGGGGGGTCAGCATTTAATGTAAATAAATTAACTAATTAATTTTTTATTTTAAAAGTAAGTCTGAGTGAGCCAGCCCAGCCCAGAAGCCTTCGGCTGTCACGAGCCTAAGCCAGACAACACTGGAAGAGCTAGTCCTTGCATACTTAGGATTTTTATCTGAGTAAAGCGAAAGGGCTATAGCCAACCATGTGTGAGCAGAACAAAACAATAAACTTATAGGTGTGGCTGCACATACTAGACGAATGATTGATGGTAATGCCAAAGCCATTCAGTGGCAAAAGAAGTGCCCTTTCAATAAATGGCTTCCGGAAGGATTGATACCAGTATATAAAAGCAATTCTTTTAATTGATTCCTCACACTATACCAAAAATGACTATAGAATGAGCCAGGAATACAATGGTATAAATGTACTTAATACCATTGATCTGTATAGTTAAAATTACTAAAGTAGGGAATTTTATATAATACCTGTATTACCATAATAAAAAACTTGGTAGACATTTGATGTGGGAAAAACATATTTGTGGCTATCCTTACGTTTATTGTATAATATAGCAGGAAAAAAAGTCAGTATTTACAGTTCATCCACAAATATTCTGGTTGGGTTTTGTGTCTACATAGTTTGTCCATAGATACTTCTTTTTTAAAAAAAGAATTTTTTTTTTTTTTTTTTTTTTTTTTTGGTTTTTCAAGACAGGATTTCTCTGTGTAGCCCTGGCTGTCCTGGAACTCAAATAGAGAAGTCTTTTCAAATGTCATTTAAGAGTAAAACATGTAGTTTCAACCTTTTGTGGAGCTGTTCATTCAATGACTTTTGTCTTTCTATCAAGATTTTGTATTACCAAGAGATTAGAAATAAATCAACATTTGTCAGTGTAAAAAGGGTTTTATTAGGTGTAGTGCTCCTGATAAATGTACAGACATTTTCAGAATTAAAGAGCTGAATATATAATCTAAAATGAAAACTTTCTGGAGAAAAACTTTACGATCCTGGATTATACAAAATTTGTCAAATTTTTATAGCAAAGGTATGAACCATAGAATAACAAATTGACAAGTTTCGTTTCATCAAAACTAAAAACTGGTCAGGTGCTGTGATGGGGACCTGTGCTACCAGGTTGAAGCGAGTACATGATGAGTTCAAGGCCAGCCTGGGATACGTAATGACCTCTAAGCCAACCTGAGGGTCTTAGGGTTACTATTGCTATGATAAAACACCATAACCAAAAAAACTATCTTATTATTTTATATATATAATATAAAAATATATTATTTTAAACATTTTATACTTTAAAATAATATTTAAAATATTTATATATGAAAATAAAATATAATTACACCATTTTCCCTGCCTTTCATCCCTCCAACCGTCTGTATGTAACCCTTACCTTGCTCTCTCTAAACTTCATGGCCTCTATTTCTTTCATTGCTGTTGATGGCGGTGGTGGTGGTGTGCATGCATGGGTGGGTGCATGAGTGCATGCATGCGTGTGTGCCTGTGTGTGTGTGTGTGCATGTACCTAAGTATATACATACAACCTGCTCCATCTGTGTGATATTACTCGTATGTATAGGATTTCAGGGCTGACCCCTTGGTATTAGATAGCCAACTTGGGGTTCTTCCCTGGGAAAGGCACTTTCTCCCCTCTCAGCACCCCTTCGTGGCCTGTAGTTCTTTGTCTATAGTTGAGGCTCCATGAAATTCCCCTTCCATTTGAGTATGTCTATTCGTGTCTTGCTTACTCAGGTCCTATTCAGGCAGTCTCCATGGTGTAGCTTCTCTGACATTTCCAGGAGATACACTCACATCAAACATCCCATTCCTCTGTCTTGCAATCGTTCTGCTCCCTCTTCTACGATCCCTGAGCCTTAGATGCAGGCACTGTGCTGGAGATGGACTAGTTGAGTTTGGGACACAGGTGCTGTGCTGGACTATTGGGACTGAGCATCACATGCTCACTCTTCTCTCTGTTTTGATCACTGTGGCTTCTGTAATGGTCTCTGTCTTTTTCAAGAAGACATTCTTTTTTTTTTAATTTTTTAAAAAGATTTATTTACTTTATGTATATGAGTACACTGTCACTGTCTTAAGACAAACCAGAAAAGGGCATCAGATCTCATTATAGATGGTTGTAACCCACCATGTGGTTACTGGGAATTGAACTCAGGACCTCTGGAAGAGCAGAGGGTTCTCTTAACCACTGAGCCATCTCTCCATCCCGACATTTCTTTAATTAGGGGTGAGACATATATAATCCGTAAATATGAGAATAAGTATTTACAATATAAGTAAAAATTATGCTAGTGTTATGTTCTGATCCCTAGGAAAAGATCATAGACCCAATCCAATTATAATGAAATGATGTATAGGTTATTGCTAGCAGGACAAATCTCTGAGCCAAATGAGATTGTTGTGGGAAAGGGGGTGAAGGAAGGGTTATTTTGTTGGGTTTTGGTTTTTGTTTTTTTATGAGACAGGGTTTCTCTGTGCAGCCCTGGCTGTCCTGGAACTCACTCTGTAGACCAGGCTGGCCTCGAACTCAGAGATTCTCCTGCCTCTACTTTCTGAATGCTGGAACTAAAACCCTGTGCCACTACACCCAACAAGGGAAGGATTTTTAAAGGTGAAATCCACAAGAAGACCTTGAGAATCTATGCAAGCAAGCTAAGTGTTGGTTTACTTTACCAAGATGAGGTAGTCAAGGTGACCTGAATGTCTGCATAAGCAGGTCACAGAAGCCTAAAGGCAGTTTGTCATAACAAATAGATGGTCATGGCTGTACATTTCTGGGTTGCAGGGAAGGAGGCACTGAGTCAACGTTGCTGGAAATTTATCTCCCATAGACTAGAGTCAAAGGCAAATGGTTAGTAGGTACCAAGAAGGATGTCTAGCATAAAATGGAGGGGTTTTAGTCATCACACTGCATTACTATAGTGATGTCATCACACTGCTTTACTATAGTGATGTCATCACACTGCTTTACTATAGTGATGTCATCACACTGCTTTACTATAGTGATGCTTGTTAGGTTCTTCTCAAAGACTTCATTAGCCCCAGGGAGTTGGCTAGGTTTCCTGTATGACACATGATTTTTCTCTTGTTGAGATGGTTGTAAATCCAACTAGAGCAAGTCTTAAGTCCAATTAGAGAGCTGCTGGTTACTGCCAAGGTATGCATGCCACTACTACACCATTGGGATGTTAGATTTTGAGAGAAAGGGGGAAGGCATCTTAATAGCATCTGGAAACAGGGAACTGTGATGGTTTGTATATGCTTGGCCCAGGGAGTGAAGGTATGGCCCTGTTGGAGTAGGTGTGGCCTTGTTGGAGTAGGTGTGTCACTGTGGGTGTGGGCTTTAAGACTCTCATCCTAGCTGCCTGGAAGTCAGTCTTCCACTAGCAGCCTTCAGATGAAGATGTAGAACTCTCAGCTCCTCCTGCACCATGCCTGCCTGGACACTGCCATGTTCCTGCCTTGGTGATAATGGCCTGAACTTGATTGCAAGTTCATCAATCCCTTTCTGTACATGGACCTACAACAAGAGAGCACCCTGACCACAAGGGGGCAGCATGCCGGGACCCTGGAGGTGGAGCATGTTTCCAACTGTAAACTCGGACATTAGCATTCTAGTGTATTCTTCCATCTTACTCCAATTTAATTTCAATGGCTCCATCCCAAAGAAACCACTTGGCTCAAAACACCTCAACAAAACCAGAGCCTTCAGAGTGCAAAGTAGAGGCATGCTGACGCCTGCTTCTCCCCACTAACTGTCCCTCCCAATTCTCCCCTGCTGGCTAGATACAGAAGCAGGGTGACAGTTCTGAGCACCAGACTTCTGTGATGACCACAAACCCCAACTTTCTAATGGAAGAGTGTGAGGACCACCATTTCTCCTCTAAGCTGATCTCTTCTTAGTTTCTCCCTGTGAGATGAACGTGTTACCCAGTAAAGCTTACTGACTACAGTATTGTGGAGGTTATACACCAAATCTGTCTTGCTGACTTAAAAATTCCAGATGGGCCACAGTAGCACACACCTGTAATCCCAGCACTTGGGCATTCAAGTCAGCCTGGTCTAGGTAGCAAGCTCCAGTCCAAGTAAGGCTGCACAGTAGCCCTTGTCTCAAAACAAACAAACAAACAAACAAACAAACAAAGTCCAAAGTTCCATATTTTGAAGCTGGGGAGATAACTCTGTCAGTACTTGCCTTTCGATCATGAGGATCTAAATTTGGTCTTCAGAACTGGTTATTAAAAAAAAAAATCAGGCCGGGTAGTGGCGGCACACGCCTTTAATGCCAGCACTTGGGAGGCAGAGGCAGGTGGATTTCTGAGTTCAAGGTCAGCCTGGTCTACAGAGCAAGTTCCAGGACAGCCAGGGATATACAGAGAAACCCTGTCTCAAAAAAAAAATCAGGTGTGGTGATATGCTCCTGACGTGCCAATGCTGGGACAATGGAGACAGGAGGAACCTTGACACTCACTATCCAGCCATCCCACTTGGCAATTTCCAGACCAGAGACTTTTTCAGTGGATGATGCATTAGGAATGACACCTCAGGTGGCCCTCTAACCTCCATAAACACCGACACACCTGTACCTACACACGGAGTGAGTCCCATGGCTTCTGAATAGTAGGAATTACCAGGCATCCATCCATACAATAGTAGTCCAAGTATGTGAGGCATGCCTGGTAGATGAATTTCTATGTAGATCTCCTATAAAAATAGAGAGATTGTTTGGGCTGAGGTAATCTTGGAAAGCCTTCTGGATGAGGGTGTTTAAGCTAGTGGTTGGGCGAGAGAGGTTTGTTTGTTTGTTTGCTTGCTTGCTTGCTTGCTTTTCTGAGTGATCTGAACGTAGGAATCAGTGTGTGTGACCTGCTAAAATCTCTTCAGGGCTATGTGGGGCTTATAGGAGGATTCCAGAGCTTTGAGCGTGTTTTAGCTCGTACACAGCTAATCTGAGTTCAGTGAATTTGGAATTTCACTTTGTCTTTGTGTGGAAAATGAGGTTGTGGATGTCTCTTGTGAGTATATTTTTTTCTGCATCACATGAACAGGATCTGTGGAGCTGGGTCTTCTGAACCTGACCATATGTGTTTCTAGGTATAGACATCTGTGTGGGTGCATTTCTCCACAGAATTTTTGGTCTTTGTGGGTGTGTGCACATGCAGTCCTAAAAGGATGACAAGAAAAGAGAAAGGGGCTTAAGGGACGAAGGAAGGAAGGAACAGAGAATTTGTTGAGGGGAGCCCCTGCTCAGAAGCCCGTGGAACCCCACACATTACACTTCATGTAATCAGTAACTGAAAGAGTCTCCCATGGTGGCATGTGCTTAAAACCCCCTCTGATTGGTAGATTCCTGGGACTCGACAGCCAGACAGCCAGTCTAACCCAGGTGGCAAGTTCCTGGTCAGTGAGAAACCCTGTCTCAAGTAAAAGCTATCAAAATCTAAAAAAGGTGGCGGGCATCTGAGTGAGGAAGCCAAGTTTGTTCTCTGAGCGTCACACAGATAAACAAACGTACACGTGTTCCCACACTGTGGACATAGTGTTCTCACCAAATACATACATAGCTTTCCTTAGCTAGTCTTCAGCTTTTACTTCTGTTAAAACCTGTTTACATGATCAATACATTGTCAATCCAAATAAGTAAATACATTTGAAGTCTAAAGGAGAAGCAGGAGTTATCAGACTGCTCCTTCTTCTGAACACAGCACACAGCTGCATAGGGGCCTCTAATCTACAGTCGTGTGCTAAGGAACTAAGGAGGAACAGACTTAGTTCAAAGCCAAAGGAGGAAGTGGGATGCCAAGTCTCTAAAAATTTATCTTACCTTACAAAAATAAAGACTCACAAGATTTTGGGTTTTATAAATGAATAATTTCCCATGACCCAAAGTCCTTAATTTTTCTAACTTAATTTTCTGAGTTAAGTAAATCACCCCTTCTTCTGTAACACACTCTAAATTTAAAAATTCCTGATTTTTGTATTGACCTAAATGCAATGACAATCATGAGTATCTTTTTGAAAGAGTATAATTCTATGAAATGGTTGTAATTCCAGAAATCATAAGCATGTATACTAAAACAATTGTGACTTCCATACTGGGTCAGAGCTCACTGGCAGACTGCCTGCATGCACAAGACTTTGGGTTCGTTTCACAGCAGTACAAGAAAACTAAACCAAAGCAGTACTGTCATTCACAGACTCTTAACTCACGGTAGGAGTTGAAATAAATTATAGATAAGATTTGGATGCATGGAGTCTCCCAAGAAACACTCAAACCACGGCTCACTAAATATAATCTTAATTTACACTTTTTTTTCTTAGAAGAACACTGCCCTGTACAATGTATTAGAGGATTATCTACTATCTAAAAAATCTGTTAATATAGTATGCAATGCATGCTCATAAAAACAAGCTAGCTAATTAGCTTGTGGTTCTTCTGTCTTCTGGTTTCTCTTTGTTCTCTCTAGAAAAAAGAAACATTGCTTATTTTAATTAAGATAATAATATAGTTGATTGACTATATAAGATGTAATCATAGAGAAATATGACAGTAAAACCACAGATAGGGAGAGCAGGCCCTGCACATTGCCTGGGCAGTGCAGTATAGCTGGCACATGTGAGGGGCGGGGTGGCAGGTCAGGTCAGCTGACCCAGAGGACAGAGCAAGGGCATGAGAGCCAGCTTTGCCTCTTGTCTGCTATGGGATGGCTCCAGCTCTCCTTCCTTTCACTCCCTAGTGCCTCACACCTATGGCAGATGGGAGAGCCCCAGATCCTGAGATTAGGAGAACTAGCCATGTTTTTCACTGGCTACACGCTCGGGAGACAGGCCCCTGCACCTGGCCTGAGCTGTAGAATAGAGCTGGCCCTGGTTTGTGAATGGGGTTGGGGGAGGTTCCTGACGAATCAGCCCTAGGGTGTGACAGCAGGGATGCTGGTGGGCTAACCAGCTCAGATACCTCTCAGGTCCAGATCCAGGGCTTTGAATCTGCCCCAAAATCTACCCCTCTGATGAGTGCATGAAGCAGCCACAACTACAGGATCCAAAACTACAGCATCTCCATGACACAGGGCAACAACAGGGTATCTGAGAGCAGTCCCAGTGAGGAGCTGATATTGATAGAGTGGCAGAAGCCAGAGGCCTTGGACCAAACTAATAAGTCATTGCAATGAACATTTACAAGCAAAGAACTTTAGACAAACTGGAGTACTGAGGGACACACCGTGATGCACTACAGCTTCCACAATGAGATTTTTTTTTTCCTCCATTGGTGTGAGATTGCAAGGGTTGAGGGCAAGTATGAGGGGAGAGGAAGAAGAGGAGGACTGGGGTGCATGATGGGAAATTCTCACAGAACCAATAAAAAGTTAAAATAAAATAAAATAAGAATACTGTAAAGGGAGCTGGAGAGATGGCTCAGTGGTTAAGAGCACTGACTGCTCTTCCGAAGGCCAAATCCCAGCAGATTTGGTGAGTTCAAATCCCAGCAACCACATGGAGGCTCACAACTATCCATAATGAGATCTGATGCCCTCTTCTGGGGTAGCAGAAGATAGCTACAGCGAGCAGGGCTGGAGGGAGCTGGGCCAGAGAGAGAAGAAAAAAGTGTCTGAAGACAGCTACAGTGTACTTACATATAATAAATAAATAAATCTAAGGAAAAAAAGAATACTGTAAAGGGACTGGAGCCATGGTTGCTCTCCCAGAGGACCCTGGTTTGGTTCCCAGCACCCACATAGCAGCTCACAACTGTAACTACAGTTCCAGGGGACCAATGGACTCTTTAGGAACGGGGCATGGACGAGGTGCACAGACATACAAGCAAGCAAAACACCCAATACGTAAACAAACTTTTACATATTTTTTTAAAAGAATTTTAAAAAAGATTTCCATAAAATTATTTCTCCCCGTGATTCTATCATCTTCATTATCCAGGAAATGTTAGGGATATTAATGGGATCTTACAATTAAACTTTGCATACTTTAGATTTCAAAAATGCTTGGATTTTTACAGCCTAATTCAGCGGTCAGCGAGATTTTTTCTGTGAAGAACAAGATAATAAATAATGTAGGCTTTGTAGATAGTGAACTAGGAATGGGCCAGACAGTAAATTATTTAGGCTTTGCAAATCCCTGCTAAGAACCCCTCCTCCAGTCTCCTTCCCAGAAGGCGGGTAAGGAGCTGTGCAAGAGCTCTCAGTGCTCACCCTCGCCTGAGCCCCTGTTTGGCAGCCCAGGCTCTCTTCAGTTTTTCTGGAGCTAACCCTTATATGCTGCCATCTTTGGGAGTGGGGATATTGCAGGTGTGTGAGGTGTGGGAGAGGAGATTTTGGGGTCTGTCTTCATCCTTCATCCCACTTTTTGAGACAGTTGCATGAATCCTGGCCTTTTCAGAATCTGTCTTTTTCTTGGACCCCACTTCAAGGCATTTGGTCTTCCCTTTCTCTGGGCTCCCAAACCAGTCACCACCAGTCCATCTGGTTTTCAGCTCTCCAAATTTTGAAAGTCTATCAGCTTTCATCTCACCCTTCCTCCATCTGCTCCGTTTTCCTCCTTTATTTTCTTTAGATTATGAGCTCATTCCTTTTAACACCCCTCCCCGTGTGTGTGTGTCTGTCTGTCTGTCTGTCCGTGTGTATGTCTGTGTGTATGTCTGTGTGTGTGCCTGTGTGTGTCTGTATGTGTCTGTGTGTGATTGTGTGTGTGTCTGTGGGTATTTGTATGTGTGCCTATGTGTGTCTGTGTGTGATTGTGTGTGTGTGTGTTTGTATATGTCTCTGTGTGTGTCTGTGTGTGTGTCTCTTTATGTGTATCTGTGAGTGTCTATGTGTGTATCTGTGTGTGTGTCTGTGTGTGTGTGTCTGAGAGTGTCTGTGTATGTATGTGTGTGTGCTTTTGTGTCTGTGTGTGTTTGTGTGTGTCTCTGTATGTGTATGTCTGTGTGTCTGTGTGCCTCTCTGTGTGTATTTGTGTGTGTCTGTGTGTGTGTCTGTGTATGTGTCCGTGTCTGTGTGTGTCTCTGTATTTGTGTGTCTGTGTGTGTGTCTGTGTGTGTGTGTTTGTGTGTGTCTCTGTATGTGTATGTCTGTGTGTGTGTGTGCCTCTCTGTGTGTATTTGTGTGTGTCTGTGTGTGTGTCTGTGTATGTGTCCGTGTCTGTGTGTGTCTCTGTATTTGTGTGTCTGTGTGTGTGTGTGTGTGTGTGTGTGTCTATAGTGGGGAAGGATAAGAAGTAAATGAACACAATTAAAATTTGACTAAAACCCTAAGTCCCACCAGGGTACAGATAAACACCACTCTTCATTAGCAGAAAATCGTGTGGCCTCTCAACACACAGTGTGAGTTCTCTTCTCCACTCAGCAATGTCTTCTTCTCTTGCACTGAGTTATGACTTGTACCCCACCCCTGGGGTAAGCCTCTGATTTCTACCTTTGGCTCTATGCCTTGTTCTCCACATCTGTACCGTGTGCCCTTTGTACCCCTATTGAAATCGGGGATTGTGTTTGTGCAGATGTTATAGGGGTGCTGATATATACTTTGTATTAGGCTCCATGTTGTTTATTGTCCAAATATTATTCCATTAAGTCCCTTGTCTATAGTTACCTCCACCACAAGATATAAGTCTTGGGCGGGTGAGACTCCCTTGTCCGGTCTTTACTGCTGTATCTCCTATAGGTAGCATGAGGCCTGTAACCAACAAACACTCCTATAGATAATGAAGAAATGAGGGAGAAACTGAAAATCAGGGACTAAGGGTTATTTTCATGGCACTGGGACTCTAAGCAAAGGCTTAACATGATGGGATTTGCAGGTTTCTTCAAGCTATTGCAATCATCACAAGCATCATCCTCACACGAGTAAGAGTTATTAAATTGGGTCTCAGATGCATGTCACATAGTAGGGGAATTCACTACTGTAAATATTCAAATCCATAAAATGGTCTCCTGAGAAGAGCTGAACAGACATCACCAGCCTAAGCCAGCCAGCCTACCTCTTCCTCCTCCCCTCTGGCCTCTCTGCCTCTCTGAAGCCAGGGCTCTTTAGTCAATAACAACCCAGCATTACAGCTCTCAGCTCTGGTCTGGATAACTGCATCCCCTGCATAGCATGTCTGTAACGTTACAAATCCAGTATTCCTACATTTCTATGTTGTAATAATAGAGTGCTAACCTTGAACTTCACTTCCAAATGGGAAATCATCATTTATGTGTAAAATGAGGAAGGGAAAAATGTCGGTCATCTCTCTAAAATCTCAGGGACTAAGCCAAGTCAGGAGTTTAAACCTCCTGTGTCAGGAAGCGGCCACCTGCTTCATGGGTTTCTTACAGGTATATACCTCCAGATTTCTCGTCAGAGGTTGATCCAGCCAATTTGTCCCCTGCTACAATAGAAGGAACCTGACATCTTCGGAGTTGTCACTCAAAATGTTTAACAGCTCTTGTTTGGAGGGGCAGGTACAAAACTTTCTTTACTAAAAGTCATACCCAGAATTCCACAAGCCTAGTGACCAAACTAAAGAATGCTTAGGGCATTGTGGCTAGTGCCCACTGCTGGAACAAAACAAGAGATAAGCCAAGAAAGAGTTTAAAAGAAAGCAAAAGAGCCAGGATGCAGGTCCATGAAAATCAGGGATATTTTTCTCCTGGTATTTATGAAGACTCAGAGTAATTATGCCATTGTCTCTTTACAGATCTGGCCACCAGAAAATGAACCAATTAAGCTGTATAGAAAAATTAATGACATTTTGAGGCAGGGAAAGGCCATGGAGAACCAATACAGAAGACCTTTTTGACATATTTTTTTTCTAATGCTAACATTAAAAAAGGCTCTAGATGAGAATTCACACCGAGACTCACAAATGGATAATATGTAGAGAGTAAATATAAAATACTGACTGTGACTTTGTGTTTTGTACATAAAATGCTCTTATGGTTGTTATTGCCTATAGAATAAAATGTAGTACCCTCAGGGGAAATGGCTCTAAATGTACTCCAGTGTCAAGAGTGAGGATTAAATTGAGAGACTATGTTCTAACTGGAAACATATCTCAGTGAGAACCCAGCCTGGGACAGGTTGACAGAGCTGAAAGAGACAAGAACCTGAAGCATCAGCTTGTAGGACTCAAAGCTGACTTGTTTTTAGGTTAAGAGACTCAGATCTTCCAACTAATCCCATAAGCCACTATTCAAGGAACAACAACAAAAAAATGTAAGTTTTATATTGTCACATATAGGCAGCCATGTCCCTAGAAAGTGCCTGAGATGAGAAGGCAATGGTGGAAGCCTCCGGCGCTCCTCTTCATCTCTGGAACCTTCTCTCTGATCTGCAGGCACCTGGCACATCTCAAGGGTTTAATCCAGCTTCAGTCTCCACATTTGTACACAAGTTGTTCTGTGCGGCCAGTATCCCTCCCGCCCCAGCTATCTCAAGCCTCCAAACAAAACCCTGGCCTGAGAAGACTCAGGGTGTGCTTATGTGATTCTGTCTCCTGTTGTTTCCTTCCCTCTAAACTCTCTGGCATCCAAGACATTCCCAGTTGGGAAATGAACTCAAATTTCCCCACACTAAAACAGCAAGAGCCTCATAAATGTTAGAAGTTCAAGCGTGGAAAAAGGATCAGGCTTCCAACCCTGAGGCTCTGTAGAGAGCAGATGAGCAGACTTCCAGTAGCTAAAGTTTTCTAAGAAACCAGGAGAATGGCTATCATAATTTCCTTTAAGTTAATTGTACCTGGTTTTTCTGTATCCTAATTTAATCTGGGCTTAATTTCACATACATTAGAGGCCTGGTGCAACACACACACACACACGGACACACACACACACACACGCACACACACGCACACACACGCACACACACACACGCACACACACACGCACACACACAATGCTTAATAAATAAATGTTAAATGAATTATACAAACAATTTAAGAAAATAATAATAGTGATGAAATTACGGGCGATTTCTCTAGGTTTACAGGTTTCACTATAGTAGTTACATTTTCCAATCCATTTTCTGTTACTATAACTGACAGCTGGAATTATCAAGTCATAGAGAGGAAGATTTGTTTTTGCTCATTTTCACAGGATACAGTCTATGCTCAATTACCCATGTTGCTTTGGGGTCCGTGTCAAGGCAGCACATCACAGTTGGGGAGGATTGAGAGGCAGAACAAAAACCCTCATCTCCTCACTAGGAAACAAAAGTCCTACAATCCCCATAAAGAGTGTGTCCCCAACAACATGAAGACCTTCTGCTTTGGTCCACTGCCTTCAAATGTGCCCGGCGAGACCAAGTGGTTTTAACATTGGGACCTTTAGGAAAAACCCAGATCCAAGCAGTGGTGGTGGGGGGTAGCAGTAATACTTTTATAATAATAAATTATTTCCTTCAAATGTTTTATAATTCATGAATACATGTGTCTTATTACATTGCTATTGCTGTGACAAAACCTTATGACCCATTTAATTTGGGGCGCATGTCTGCAGAGGGCTAGAGTCTGTGACCATCATGGTAGAGAACAGGAAGACAGTCATGATGCTGTAGCAGTAGCTAAGCACTCACATCCTTACTTGCAAGTAGGAGGCAGAGAGAGATAACAGAGAATGGCATGTGCTTTGAAACCTCAAGGCCCTCCTCCACTGACACACCTCCTCTAACAAGGCCACACCTCCCAATCCTTCCCAAACAGTTCCAGCAACTAGGGGCCAAATATACAAGTATATGATTCTATGCATAGGGGCCATTATAATTCAAACCATCACAATATTTTAAAGTAAAATGTGTAAATATAGATAAAATGTTAATTTTAAGTATAAACAACTTGTCGATACCAGACTCCCTATAGCAAAATGAAAATTTTATCTGCACATTTTCTAAATATGTACTTATTGCTGCTTTCTCCTGTTCTCTGTCCCAGGCTAGCTCCCTCTAAACTGTGGAGCCCTCCACTGTGATAACATGAGGCCCACTCCTACCCCAGAAGACAAGTTTCATGAGGGCAGGAATTCCTGTGGCCTTCATTACTATATCCTAGCTCCAAGAGCAATGTTTGGTAAATGCAAATCATTCACTAAATATTGCATAATAAACAAATGAAAATCTGTATAACTCTTTTTTAGTATTTTAATTATGCATATGTGTATGGGCCTATGTGTGGGTGTGTGCATGTGAGTACCGATACCCACAAAGGCCAAGTTGGAACCCCTAGAGCTAAAGTCATAAAGACACGTGTACAGGAAGCCGTATAAGCCACCCAATGTGAGTGCTGAGACTTGAACCCCGGTCTTCTGCAAGAGCAGTTCTTAATCACTGAGCCATCTCTCCAGTCTCAAATCTACATAACTCTTTATCCAAATTCAGATATATTAACACAGTTAAATGAGGGCTAGGAGAAAAATTTATTACACATATTTTCTCAAGGAAATTTTAAAAATTTGTGTATGGGTGTCTGTCTGCATGCATGTCTGTATACTACATTATTTCCTGGTGCCTGCAGAGGCCAGAAGAGAGTGTTGAATCCCCTGGGACTGGAGTTATGGGTGATTGTAAACTGCCATCGGGTACTGGGAATCGAACTTGGGTCCTATGGAAGATCAGCCAGCTCTCTTGACTTGATTAGCCTGCTCTCCAGCCCTTTGGCAGAATTTATAATGACAAACACTCATTAAGTAGCTGTGTTAGGCTTTATACTAAGCACTTGACTCATGAAGCTTCATAATGGATTGGTTTTACTTCTGAAATAGAAGCCCAGAGAGGCTAGCACTGCTGTTAGCTAGGTATACATGATTTCCTTTTTTAGTTTAGTAAAGCCTGAGCCGACTTCATGAGTTGTTCTTCGTGTTCAACACTGGAGTTCTTGTTGGGTTCTCAAAACACACAGTGAGTAGAAGGATCGCTATGAGGTTCTGGATGCCTCGGTCGTGGTGTGCACAGCAGCAGCTCGATTCTTCCCAGATGACAGATACAAGCATGTAGTCATGTTGCCATGTCACAAGGCTATGGAGAGGGAGCATCAATAAGTGATTACAAAATTCTTTGTAAATACAGGGTACCATAGAAATGCAAAACATCTACAACAACAGTAATTAGTTCTAATTACTACCTCCATTCTGTGTGCAGCTGTCTCTCAAAACCCACTTGGAGAGTTTAATCATCCAGATCAATAAAGTCACCTCCCTCTCTCCCAGACCTGACTGTCAAGCTGTCCTTGGCTCCCTTTACCCCCCACCCCCACCCCCCCACTGGCCAGCCTCCTCTCTGTTCCCTTCTCCTACTCCCACATGGTCAGCAAAGGCTAAATGCTAGTATTAATGTGATGAGTCTGCCTGAGCATCAAGCTTTTCAAACCCCTCACTTTTAAACAGGACTGGGGAGGAGAGTCTGGAGAAGCGTTCAGACCTTCCTAACTTCCACCCACTGCCCCCTCCTGTGCAGGAAAGGAAATTTCCCTCCAAGCTCTACTCATGCTCAATGAAAACTATAGTTTGGGTTTTTGTTGTTGTTGTTGTCAGAGTGTCACTATGTAGGCCTGGCTGTCCTTGGAGTTCACTATGTAAACCAGGCTGGCCTTGAGCACACAGAGATCCGACTGTTTCTGCTTCCCAAGTGCTGGGATTAAAGGCGTGTGTCAACATCCAAAGGCTTACCGTTTGGATGTTGAATGTCCACCAAAGGTACACATGTCAATGGCTTGGGTTTTGGTCTATGGCACTACTGGATAGTGATGGAACATTTCAGAGGTGGGGGCTTGTGGGATGTCACTGGAGGTATGCTATATTGAAGGGACTATCAGGAGCAATACAGGTAGAAAATCTGGAGAATATTCTATCTCTAAAGCCAGAGAAGGGTTTTGTTGTTGTTGTTGTTGTTGTTGTTGTTGTTGTTGTTGTTGTTTTGTATTATTTTTTAAGGTGAGAGTGTTCCCAGAGATGTCAGGGTCAGAGCATGGGCCCTGGAAGATCTTAATGGAAGCTCAGCCACCATCCCTTGATTGAACAATTAAACAGACAGGTGATCATGGAAAACAGAAAAAGGTCACTTATCCAATGTGGCCACACTGGGAAAGGGAACAAAAAGGTCCAGTGACCCCCCAAATCCATCTCTGGGGTCATGACATAGGGTTTTGTTTTAAATAAAAGGCGAGAGGTATGCAACAGTATGCCAGCAGTCCTGCTCAAGCCCTCCTGTCATCATTACCTTAGCTGTAATCCCTCCTGCAATGGCTGACAAATGACCAAAACTGTGACATCGCTTTCCCTGAGCCACCAGGCTTTAGCCTTTTCCTTCCCCTAACTGGAAATTCTAATTTCTTAGGGTCTATTATTTCAGTAGTCTGACAGCTACAGAAAAAGACATAAGTGTTTATTTAGAATATCTTCATTTCTGTAAGGATGCTCAAGTGTGTGTGTGTGTGTGTGTGTGTGTGTGTGTGAGAGAGAGAGAGAGAGAGAGAGAGAGAGAGAGAGAGAGAGAGAATGAGAGAGATCAAACCAAAATAATGGCAATTAGCAGGGAAATTGTGCCCAGAGAAACAAATGCTGTGCTCATAACCTGAAGGCTGGCTGGACCCTCCCAAGAGGGAAGCTTTGCTAGGCATGGAGCAGAGAAGAGCCTAGCTCAAAGGGGATTGTGGCATTGGGGCTAATTGGGAAGTAATTAGTTTATGTAGGCTTTTCTGGTATGGTGTTGTGTCACGACATCTTTCGTGCTGATGATATGAAAACAGTCAGGTAGAGATGAAAATTCTGAAACCAAAGATGGATGAGGACAAAGGAGGGAAGAGATGAAGCTACGATGTCTTCTGAGCTGCACTGGTAAAGGACTGAGTTGCAGTTGTGAGAGGTGAGTGATTACCAGTTCTCATGTCAAACACACAAGCCTTCCCTCAAAAAGAGAAATGGAGCCCAAACCATTGAGGCAGAAGCAGCACCATGTTAAAGGCTCAGCACTGGTTTCTATTGCTGGTACGTTGAAGAATGGCCAGGGCACTACCCCGCTATGTTCCATCACTGGCTGGATGCAGACCATGAGCAGGTGTGGTTATTTCTTCAGAGGCAGCAGTGGTCAGGGCTTCAGGGGCCTTCACTGTGATCTCCTCCCTGGAGTTGAAGATAAACTCCATACTGAGTCTTTCTATCCTTAACCAACCCTGTAGGGTTATCTTCGACATTCTCCGCATCCATCCAGGGATGTGGTATTACCATCTCTTTGCTGTTCAGATTGAGACAGGAGGAAAGGTCTATTTGAAAGCTTTCTACTTGGCATTCTTTACTATGATACCTTTTACAACAGTGGCCGCGAGCCCAGAGTGAGAGTTATGCTAACATTAAAGTACATCAGTGCAATCAGGAACAGAGGAACTGACCACAGGGAACATCTACAAACCCAGCAGGCCCACTTTGATCTGATGAAGGCCAGGACATATTACCCGGCCCCACAGGTCCCTAATGTATTATAACCATGAAAGTGCTTTTGCCTTCACAGATCCCCTTAGAGGAAAAACCAAGAAATCATCACAGTATGTATTTGCCATCGTGTTGGACCTTATTCTCTTCTAGGTCAAGCCCCTGGCTGCCTTTCTTACATGGCTCCTTACATTGGGGCTCTTCACTCCTGCGTGGTCTGTGATCTTCCTACTGTCAGCCTGGAAAGGAGAGCCACCACTTGGGTGCCAGTGCCCCTGACACCAGTGTTTCTGCAGTGGTCTGGTGGATGGTGTGTCTCTGGGCTCTCCGTGGAACATAATCAACTGTGATATAATAATATTACATACATGATATTATAATTTCACATACTGTGCTATTCTGCTTGCCCAGTTCCTCCGTTTCTTTCCATTGCCCTCTAGGACAGCTCCAGCACATCACTTTCCCTCAACAGCAGCCACATTTGTCAAGCCTCTAAGAAACATTCCATCCTCTTGGGTTCTTAGTAGAGATTTGAATCCTTTCCACACACACACACACACACACACACACACACACACACGCACATGCACACACACATATTCACATGCATACACACACACATATATTCATATGCATGCACATACATACACACACATTAACATGCATGCACACACACATACACACACACACACAAACTACCCACAAGTCAGTATATTCTTGTTTTTCTAATCTTATAAATGTATACCCTGTTGAAAACACACTCAGGAGCTAGAGAAATGGCTTAGTGGTTAAAAGCATTTGGTTGCTCTTTCACAGAACCCAGGTTCAGTCTCTAGCATCCCCATGGCAGCTCACAACCTTCTGTAACTCCTGTCTCAGGGACTCTGATGCCTTATTCTGACCTCTGCTGGCCTATGCCATACACACACGCACACGCACACGCACACACGCACGCACACGCACACACGCGCACACGCACACACACGCACACACGCACACATGCACGCGCACACGCACACACGCACACACACGCACACGCACATTGCCGGCAAACACGCTCATATACATAAAATAAAATAAAACATATCGAAAAGAAATCATACTCAAAATCTTGGCTACATCATCTTGCTTCTATCAATATGTGACAGTTACGTTTCTTAGATCCAATTATACACTGTATCTTTCTTCCCTTACCAGGTACTGGCCTCCCCTTCTAGGTTGTGCTCATGTTTAGCCCTGCATTATTGGCCTAGCAGGAGGGGGGTGGGGCTCCGGAAGGGAATAGCTACCGCCCCATGGGGACCAAGGCAGAATCTGCAACATCTATTGAAACTCTTAGTACTGGGGCTTACTAAAGAGAAGCAGGCCACATCTGCAATCTTAGCATTCAGAAGGGCTTCAGAGCCAGTGTCCCCAAGAGCATTCATCCAGATGTCCCTTCCCATATGTCAGGTTCCAGGGTTTCTCCAAACAGGACCCCTGGACTTCACTCGACAGATTTGCTTTGACTGATTATTTAGGTCTCTGGAGCTCTGCCACTCAAACTCCCAGATCGGTCATCTCGGGCTGCATCCTGTGCCCTCTTTTTCCTGCAGTATAAAAAGGTTCTCCTGCTTGGCTTCTAGCTCTTTGCTAGCTGCCTTCGGAGTCTCAGCCTCGGTTCAGCAGTAACTAACAAGTGCTGCTGCCTTTGTGTTCACTGGCCCACCACACCATGTGTTTTACACAATGAATCACTGCACCAGCAAAGGTGATCCTTTAACCTGAAGCTTTCCCAGGTCACCTTCAGAAGTGGCACCACCACTGTGCCTGCTAGACTAGCCGTCCAAGAGGGGAGCATGTTTGCCCATCAGGCAACAGGTGAATCATACCCAGAATTTGTTCATAGAATATATTTCTTGGACCATGTGGACCAAGAAGAGATCAAAATGAAATAGGATACACAGAGAATTGTGATGGGGCCAGAAAGGATTTCCGGTGAGGAAAGAGGGGAGAGAATTAGAGAAGCTAAGAGAGAGATATTGTAACACAAGTTTAACCTCAGAGAGAGGGGCGGAGAGAGAGACAGAGACAGACAGACAGAGACAGAGACACAGAGACATGCTGAGACACACAGAGAGACATGGAGAAAGAAAGGATAAAATATTAGACTGCATGCAGTTCTTAGAAAATTCCAAAAAGACCATGAGAAATCCTGAAGCTAGAGTGACTGTCAAATACACGGTTAAGGAATAGTCCTGCCCGAGCGTCCCCTCTGGAGTCCAGCTCTTGCTGAGAATGGGCCATAGAGAATGTGGCCTTAGTGTCACTACAGTGAATTCAGAGTGTAAGATCAAGCTGTCAATCAATCACACTATGCAACATGATGTATTCCTTTTCATGGCTACCACAGTACCTCACAGAATTATTCTGAATATTAAATAGCATACACAGAATGCTTAATTTTATCTAGCGTGTAGCAAGCCAGGGCAACACAGAGGAACCCTGTCTCAAAAACGAAACAAAACAAAACAAAATTAAAGTAAATTTAAAGGAAAAAAAAAACAGACCAAGGGAATGATATTTTTTAAGAATCAGCGCTCAATTCCACCTTCAAAGGTATTTTTTTAGTTATGTGTACGTGTGTCTGGCTATGTGCACGTGTGCACTCATAGAGGCTAAAGGCATTGGTTCCCCCTGGAGCTGGAGTTAGGCAGCTGTGAGCCGCCCAGCTAGGTGCTGAGGACTGAACTCAGGTCCTCTGCAGGAGCAGTACACGCTCTTACCTGCTGAGCCATCTCTCTGCCCTGTAAGACCCCAATTACATAAATCTTTTCTTCAACATATTTTTTGTCACTCGAATGTGCTTGGACTGGACTTCTTTCATTTGAAAGTGAGGCTTGGACACTTCAAGAGTGAACTAATTTGATGGATAGAGAGAAGTTATGGGAATGTTTTTTACTCTTTAATTGATTCTTTGTGAATCTCAAATCACGAACCCCAATCCCACTCATCCCCCTCTCCTCCCATGTCATCTTCCACCCTTACGACCTCCCTCCGAAAAGAAATCAAAAAATAAAATAAAAATCTCACGTGGAAGCTGCAGTATGTCACACAGTATACTCTTCTGTCGAGTGTTCATGGCAGTGAGTCACTGGTCTGATTCAAGGCCTCTGGCTTCTGCTACACCATCAGTACTGGATCCTCACCAGGACTCCTTTAGGATATCCTGTTACTGTCCTGTGTCATGGAGATCCTGCAGCTTTGGTTCTGAGCCCCTTCATGCTCTCCAGCAGTTCACAGCTGGGGTAGATCTTGGGGTGGGCTTAAATAATACAGAAAACTATCCACTGTCTTAACATTCATGCAGCTATAAGCTTAGAGGGACACTATGTGGAGAATATAGGCTCTTTATAAAGTTTGGAATCCAGCGCTGAACGACTTTGTCATCTTGTACAATATAATAACTGATGTCTATTAATACTTTATGCCACTCAGTGCAAAGAACTTCATATGCGTTTCTGTAATCATTTCACACTTATGGAGGCAGAATGAGAACTATCAAGGACTCATTCCCAAAGACACAGATCCACTAAGTGCAGTTTTGCAATCTGAGTACAGATCTCACTCCAACAGACTTGGTCTGAGTCCTGACTATCATTTAGATCTCAGCGAGAGACATTTCCCACACAAAAGTCCATTAGGTGCGTGAAACCTTGGTTAAGTGTGACGATGATATATTCACCAATCCCCTCAAATGTGGACGTTTATCACGGTGGAGACATTGGCAAGATACGTCTAAGAAATCCCCATTATCTCCCATAACCTGTCCAGTCTGGTTCCTGCCACCAAACTCTTCGTTGAAATTGCTTTCGACAGCCCCACATGGTCTAATGCAATGAGTAAGCTTAATATACACCATTAAAATCTGTCAATAAAGCTTTTTAAGTTGACTGGGCCGAGTGGCATACGTCTGTAACCACAGCACTCGGAAGGCAAAAGCCAACCTAGGCTACTTACCAAGATTGTCTCAGAAAACCATAGATGGGGGTGGGTGTGGCTCACTGTGAAGTTTGTTAGTAGAGCCCTTGCTTAGCATGCATAAGGCACTGGCTTCTGTCTCCCGCACACCCCAAAATAACATTGTTGCTGAGAGTCAGCAAGAACTGGGCTTGACTGCCCCATTGCTGTTTCTGCCTCCCTCTGTCTCCTGCTTCCTGCTTCCTGCTTCCTTCTTCCAGTTGTTTCATATTCTCCTAGTCCTTCCCTCTTCTCATGCAGTCACTCCCGAGTCTCTTGCCAAGACTTTACAGCTTCCCCTAGTTCCTTAGAGAATGTGTCCTTGATCTCTTTCTGTATCTTTCTGCCTACACTGCCAGAGTGGTCACAAGTAGAGCCACAGCCTCAAGAACTACACTGATGCTCCCAAACTTGAATCTTCAGCACTGACCTCTCTTGCGAACTCCCTGTCCCTAAACCTTTCACCCCCGTTGGCTTCTCCGACAGAACATTATCTTCCATGAGGTCTTGGAGGTTCTCTCTCAGGCTGTGGCTCCAGCAACGACTATATGACCCACAGTCTCTGGCCTTGAACAGCCAGAACTCCTCCAGCCCCGCCCCGGCCACACCAGAACTCCATTTGTCTAGGTGTTACTTGCCTCACTTCAGTTTTACATGTCTCCTATGCATCCCTAGAAAACCTTAAACTTTCTCTGTCCTATCACTCACCACAAGACAAGGCTGCTATTACCAGCTCACTGGTCTATACTTTTGATAGGCTTCGAGCAGGGGCCGTATCTATTGATTTTAATATTTATTATTTTTACTTATGTGTATGCGTGTGTACCTATGGGAGGTGCCAGAGTTACAGGCGGCTGTGAGCTGCCTGATATGCATGGTGCTGTGAACAGAGCCTAGGTCCTCTGCCAGAGCAGTAAGTGCTCTTATTGGTCTAACCTTAGTAGCTAACACAAAGCCTAAAATAAAACAGGTTCTGAAGGAATGAGCAAATGAACTCCTAAGTCTCCAGCTGGGCTCAGCAGGGGCCATGGCTGCCCTGCCTCTCAGCAGCAGCCATGTCTGCTGTGCCTCTCCTGCTCTGCTCCAAATAACTCCTGGGCATTTCTTGGCTACTGTGTTACTGTCCTAACTCGAACATCATTCAGTTTCTAGGATGATCTTCCTAAAGCCAATTAGGTTACAATGTTCTGACTGAAAGATTTCAGTGCGGTAGCTAGAGCCAGCAGGGTAGTTCAAAACCTGAGCATAGTATAACACACACAGGGGTCTTTGGTCCCTCCCTACCTCTTCTCCAGCCACACCATCCACCACTAGTGACTCCAGCTTGTCACTAGTCCTTGCATAAAGCACTCTTACTTGTCCAGCAAAATGTCTAACGGCTACTTGCTGTATACCAGGGACACCCCGCCCTGGGACAGCAGGAATAAGGTGCATGTGAGGAATGAAGGGAACAGCACCCCCTGCCCGTCAGGCATGTGTTCATTGTTCTCACCTGCCACCCTGAGCAGGAGCCCTTTGCTCAGTGCTTCCATAGGACTATAGGAATCCCTTCCTGGTACTTTATCACAACATCTTGTAATTGTTACTTGTAATCATTAATCATGTTGATCTAGGCTTATGAGCACTGAAGTTCGAGTAGTTTGGTTATGCATGTGAGAGGTGGGGCTCCTTTGAGGAAAAATATTGATATACTTCTATGCCTCTCACAGGACCTTGGAAAGAGCTTGTTCAAATCACTTCACGGTAAATCACCCACTTGGCTCCCCTCTCTCCCTAAACTATGAAGTCCCACTTAAGCTGTACTCCATGCCAGATCAAGGTCCGTCTTTCCAGGTCTGTGATCTGTTTGTACTTGACCATAAAGATACTTCAGGACCAGAATGTTGCCCAGGAGTTCACCCGAGTTTGTTTCTGGGGTAACAATGCCCTACAGCTTGCTTGTGACCTAGAGGATCACTCATCCTAACACTTCCTCCTAATTCTTGCAGCTTTTATTAGAGGTTGGAATCTGGGGCTGCCAAGATGACTTGGCAGCTAACAGCACTTGCTGCTTTTGCAGAGGACCCAAGTTTAGTTCCCAGTACCCACATCAGGTGGCTCATGAATACTTATAACTCCAGCTCCAAAACCCACTTCTTGCCCCTGTTCTATATATATATCTGAAATAAAAATCTTCAGAGAACCACTCTGGCAGCTTCCAGGATGTTTCTTTGTTCTTAGTCCATTCCTATAAGGCACAGGACCCAGCAAAGCTGATTAAGAACATGTACAAGGGCATTCCCTCCTCATCCCACCAAAGGATTTCAAAGCTAAGCATAATTTGGACTGTTGGATGTACAAAGAACCTACATAGAATCTAGAGTTATAAAAATCCTCTCCGGCTTCCTCCATAAGTCTACATAAGCCTCTTGTGCTAACTAAATCTGAGGTTTTTCTTGGTCTAAGATCATTTTGTCTGGATTCTCTGGAAGTACATACTATATTCATCTAAGTCTTTCCTAAGCTGTCCAAAATCAAAGGATCAAAATCACTTCAGGATAAAAAGAGATGCCTGTGCCCTTGATGTGTCTATTATGAGTGAAATGTGAGACTTCAAAGAAGGGTAGTGTACAATCTACTTCTTAAAGACATTGGGAAGGTCTAGGTCTCCCAAGAGCATATTTGTCTTATCTGTGTTATGATCTTTCCTTCACCTCTTTAGCTGTGAGTCTCTGAGCTTAAACCAATTCCATTAACAAGTCACATGCTTGTCAGAGAAATGATTCCAAACAAACCCACATCATCATCAACTCTTCTGTAAATGTAGAGAACAGACCCAGAGAAAACTGCCTTTTAAATATCTTTTCCTTGTCTCTTACTATATTAAAGGAAGGCAGCATATTCTGGAATCAGCTAAATTTCATTAACTAGAAAATGAGCTAATTCAATACCATTCTAAGCTACATAGTAAAGTCTTGCTTAAGAAAACTCAAACAAGCTGACAGAATGACTCAGTGGGTAGAAACACTTGCTGCTCAAGTTTGGTGAGCTGGGTTTGATCCCAGGAATCCATGGTATAGAGAGAGAAAGTTGTCCTCTGACCTCCACTGGGCCATTCTGTACACACGGGGGGTGGGGGGGGAGGAGCAGAGACAGAGACAGAGAGACAGAGACAGAGACAGTAAATAAACAGGGGCTGGAAAGATGGCTCAGCACTTAAGAGCATCTGCTGCTCTTGCAGAGGACCAGGGTTCAGTTCCCAGCATCCACACAGCAATTTACAGCCATTTGTAACTCCAGTTCCAAGGGATCTTAGAACATAGTGGACACATATACATGTAGGTAAAACACTCATACACATAAAATAAAAAATAAATATCTTAAATAAACACACCCAAATAAAAAAACTCCTCCAAATCTCATGTAGGCAAAAATAGCCTATGTTAGAAGAGAATGATCCCAAGTCAATAACTGACGATTCCCACTTTAAGAAAATAGCAAAACATGAGCAAGCAAAGTAGTAGAAAAAGCAAGTAGAAGTCAGAAAATGAAGACTTGGGTATGATCATTGGAATACAATGCAGAAAATAATGAGTCAAAGCAATAAAAGTCCAAGTTAATTTTAAAAGATAACAAAACAGACAAACCTCTGGCCAGACTCACCAAGAAACAAAGAGAAAGGACAAAAATTCCTGAGCGAAGGGCTGGAAAGATGGCTCAAATGATCAGCTGCTGCCACAAAAACATAAGGAACAGAGTTTGGGTCCCCAGAACCCACACAAACGCTGTGTGGGTGTGGAAGCCCATCTGTAATTCCAGTTCTTAGAACATGTATACAGGATCCCCCAGGGCAAGCTGCCTGGCTAGATGAGCCATCAGCAAGCTCTAGGTTCAGCAGAGAGATTCTGCCTTAAAAGAATAAAGTGAGGAGGTCAAGGAAGAACCTGGATGTCAACCTCGAGCTTCTGTATGCATGTGTACACACACATATGTACACCCACACATACATATACATCACGTGCAAGGGTATGCACACACACACCACACAACACACACTTTTTAAAAGGTCTCTGTGTAGAAATAAAAGGGAGATTTAACTGCCAACTCCAGTGAGATTAAAAGGATTATAAATCGTTACAGGTTCTTTTGAGGCTGAATCCAAATGACAGCTTGAGCCCAGAAGTTCTAAAGCATCCTGAGCAGCGCGGCAATTCTTTGTCTTAAAAGCAAAGCACAAATGGTAAGAGAGTATAGATAGAGAGAAAGCCACTAACGAAACGAAAGATCTCGGAGAAGAGGAGAGCAAAAGATTCCAGACACTGGGAAGGAAGATGGAAAACAGCCCAATCCAGGGAAGGGCAACAGAAGCCAATCTGAGAAGCGAGTTCCACGAGAGCTGGCCAGTCCTGCCCTCAAGACTTGCCTTCAGAGCTCAAAGCCTCAAATCCACTATGGGTTTAAGTGAGACAATGATCTCTCCAGTGAGAGAGCCCCAGCAGCAGAGGAAAATTCCATTTAGTCCCACTGTAGGACTGATGAACACAGGTAGCTAGGAGCCATGTTTTAGAGAGACTCTGTTGTTGAAAACTGAACTACCTAGACAGGGTCTTATGATGCTGCCCAGGACAATTTTGATCTCCTGGGCTTAAACCATCCTTTGGACTAGGCTCAAAAGTACCTGGAACTGTTTATAATCTGTTTTTATTTCTCTAGAGTTGGTGGTTAGATCTCACTTTTGTTTATGTTCAGTAAATTTGAAAGATTAGCACACCTATGTGTTTGTGGTGTGTGTACACGTGTACATGTGTACATCATTGATATCAGGAGCCTGTCTTGATCACTCTCCACTTTACTGTTTGAGGAAAAGTCTCTCTATTGAAACCAAAGCTTGTCCATATATGCTAGGATCCCCTGCCTTTGTATTTTGAGATCTGGAATTAGAGGTAAGCTTCCACACCCATCCAAAGTTTATGTGGGTTCTGGGGAGCCACCCTCTGAGTCTATGTTCGCTTAGCCACAGCTGATCCTCTGAGCCTTCTTCCCAGCCCTTAGCTCAGGAATTTTTGTCCTTTTGCTTTGTTTCTTGGTGAGTCTAGCAAAAGGTCTGTCAATTTTGTTATCTTTTAAAACATAATTCTGGGTTTCATTGACTTGATTAGTTGTTTTCTATATTGTATTTTAATGATTTCTCTTTTAACTTTATAAACTTTATTATTAAAAACCTGCGAATACCTAAAAATATCACACAACAAATGAACCAGACCCAAAGTCTGTACAATTTAATGAACTTCTATACAAGTAGAAATGGTATTCCAGGCAGAAATTGTGAAATATCACTTTAAATTTTACACTGTCAATATCATATATGTGTGTATATATATATATATATATCATATGGTATATGTTATATATCATATGCACTTATCAGCAATTTCTACTCAATTCTTTGTTATTTTCTTCTGCTTATTTTGGATTATTTGCTAATGTTGCCATAACTTGAAATCTTAGGTTATTGATTTGGAATCATTTTTTTCTAATATAGATACTTGTATGGGTATTTGTTTGTGAGTATTTATTCAGTGAGTGAGAGAGAGAGATCTGTGTGGTTGTTTGTGTATGGGCATTTATTTATTCATTCACTTATTTATTCAGTGTGTGTGTGAAGACACACATAACATGTGTGCACTCATGTGGAGACCAGGCTATAGAGAAACCAAGCTAACACTAATCTGGAAGCTTTCTTCCTGCTGGCTAGTTCTCTTTCTCAAAGAATATAGAATAAGATCTCTTATAACCAGCATGGGAGTTTACAAAGTCACAGAATACAAGGGCAGTGAAAAGTCAGTCTTATAGACTGCAGATGTAACTTAGTAGTAAAGCATATGCTCAAAATGCACAAGGCCTTGTGTTCAGTCTTCGGGGTGGGGCTTACACTTGACTTCTCAACAGAGACTCTAAAAGACAGAAGGGCCTGGACAGATGTCTTGCATCTCTAAGAGACCAGAGATACTATTATACCCAGCAAAACTCTCAATTACTATAGCTAGAGAAAATGAGATATTCCAAGACAAAACCAAATTTAAACAATATCTATCCACAAATACAGCACTACAGAAAATATTAGAAGGAAAATTCCAACCCAAGGAAGTTAACTACATCCAAGAAAATACAGGAAACAAATAATTCCACACCAGCATAAACAGAATAAGGGAAGCACACACAAACACATATGTGCACCCTTGTGCGTGTGCACACGCACACGCACACGCACACACACACACACTAACATTAAGAAAATAACAGGAATTAGCAATCATTGGTAATTATTATCTCTCAACATCAATGGACTCAATTCCCCAATAAAAAGACACAGGCTAACAGAATGGATGTGGAAATAGGATCCATCATTCTGCTGCATAGAAGAAACACACCCCAGCAACAAAGATAGAAGTTACCTCAGAATAGAGGGCTAGAAAAAATTTTCCAAGCAAACGAACCAAAGAAGCAAGCTGGAGTAGCCATTCTAATATCTAATAAAATATCCTTTCAACCAAAATTAATCAAAACAGATGGAAAAACATACTTCATACTTGTCAAAGAAAAAAATCCATCAAGATGACATCTCAATTCTGAACATCTATGCCCCAAATGCTAGGGCACCAATATTCCTAAACAAAACATTACTAAAGCTCAAATCATACATCACGTAAATAGTGAGAGACTTCAACACCCCACTCTCACCAATGGACAGGTCGTTATTAACAGAGAAATAAGGGAACTAACAGAGGTTATGAATCAAACAGTCCTAACAAATATCTACAGAACCTTACACCTGAACACAAAAGAATATACTTTCTTCTCAGCACCTCACAGACCTTTTCCAAAATTGATGACATAGTCACAAAGCAAGCCTCAACAAATACAAGAAAATTGAAATAACTCCTTATTTGGCCATCATGAATTAAAGCTGGACTTCAACAATAATAAAAACAACAGAAAGCCCTACATACTCATGGAAATGGAATAACTCTCTATCTAATGATCACTGCGAAGGGAAGAAATAAAGAAATAAATTAAAGACTTTCTAGAATTTAATGAAAATGATGGCACAACATACCCAAACTTATGAAACACAATGAAAGAAGTGCTAAGAGGAAAGTTCATAGCACTAAGTGTCTTCATAAAGAAATTGAAGAGTTATCATACTAGCAATTTAAAAGGACACCTGGAATTTCTAGAGGAGGAGGAGGGGAGGAGGAGGAGAAGAAGAAGACACACCCAAGAGAAGTAGATGTTGGGAAATAATCAAACTCAGGGCTGAAATCAATGAATTAGAAACAAAAAGAACAATACTAAGAAACAAAGAAACCGAGAGCTGGTTCTTTGAGAAGATCAACAAGATAGACAAGCCCTTAGCCAAGCCTCCTCCAATAAACAAATCCAAATAAACAAAAGCAAAAAATGAAAAGGGTGACATAACATCAGACATGGAGGAAATTCAAAGAATCATTAGGTCTTACTTCAAAAGCCTGTACTCCACAAAATAGGAAAATGTAAATAAAATGGATGATTTTCTACATAGATACCACATACCAAAGTTAAATCAAGATCAGGATTTAAATTATCCTATAACCCCTAAGGAAATAGAAGCAGTCAATAAATATCTCACAACCAAAAAATCCCAAGGCCAGATAGTTTTAGGGCAGAATTCTACCAGTCTTTCAAAGAAGAGCTAATACCAATACTCCTCAAGCTATTCCACAAAATATACACACAGAATGAACATTACCAAACTCATTCTGAGGCTACCTTGGAACCTAAAAAACATGAAGATTCAACAAAGAAAATTTGAGACCAACTTCCCTTATGAACATTGATGCAAAAATACTCAATAAAATACTCAAAAATTAAATCTAACGACACATCAGAAGCCTCAAGGTCAAGTAGATTTCATCTTAGGGATGCAAGGATGGTTCAATATATAAAAATAAATCAACATAATCCATCATATAAACAAACAAAGAAAAAATCATATTGTCCTCTCATAAGATGCAAAAAAAAACAAAAAGCCTTTGACAAAATCCAACACCTTTTCATGTTAAAAGTCTTGGAGAAATCAGGAATACAAGGTGCATACCTAAATATAATAAAAGCAATTTACAGCAAGCCAGCACCATCAATTTAATAACCAACATCAAATTAAATGAAGATAAACTTAAAGCAATTCCTCTAAAATCAGGGACAAGACAAGACTGCCTACTCTCTCTGTATCTATTCAACACAGTACTTGAAGTTCTAGCTAGAACAATAAGACAACTAAAGGAGATTGAGGGAATACAAATTGGAAAGGAAGAGGTCAAAGTACCACTATTTGAAGATGATAGAATAATATACATAAGTGACCCCAAAATTCTACCAGAGAACTCGTACAGCTGATAAACACCTTCAGTAAAGTAGCTGGATACAAAATTAACTCAAAAAAAAAAAATCAGTAGCCCTCCTTTATAATGATACACAGACAGTGTATCATTACACTGACAAATGATAAACAGACAAAGAAATTAGGGAAACAACACCCTTCATAATAGCAACAAATAATATAAAATATCGTGGAGTAACTCTAACCAAGCAAGTGAAAGGCCTGTATGACAAATACTTCAACTCTCTGAAGAAAGAAATTGAGGAAGATATTAGATGGAAAGATCTCCCATGCTCCTGGATCAGTAGGACTAACATAGTAAAAACAGCCATCTTATCAAAAGCAATCTACAGATTCAATGCAATTCCCGTCAAAATTCCAACACAATTCTTTGCAGACCTTGAAAGAGCAATTCTCAACTTCATATGGAAAAACAAAAAGCCCAGGATTATGAAAACAATCCTGTACAATAAAAGAACTTCTGGAGGTATCACCAACCCTGATTTTGAACTACACTACAGAGCAATGGTAATAAAAACCTCATGGTATTGGCACAAAGACACGGGTTGATCAATGGAATCGAATCAAAGACCCAGAAATATCCCCACTCACCTCACACACTTGGACACTTGATTTTTGACAGAGTCAAACCATACAATGGATAAAAGAAAGCATCTTCAACAAATAGTGCTAGTCTAACTGGATGTCTGCATGTAGAAGAATGCAAATAGACCCATAGTTATCACCCTGCAAAAACTCCAAGTCCAAGTGGATCAAAGACCTCAACATAATACCAGATACACTAAATCTAATAGAAGAGAAAGTGGGGAGGTGCCTTGATCATATTGGCACAGGAGACAAATTCCTGATCAGAGCACCAATCACTCAGATGTTAAGATCAACAATTAATAAATGTGACCTCATGAAACTGAAAAGCTTTTGCAAGGCTAAGGACCATCAAAGGAACAAAACAGCAGCCTACAGAATGGGAAAAGATCTTCACCAACTCTCCATCGGACAGAAGACTAATACCCAAAATACAAAAAGAACTCAAAAAATTAGACACCAACAAACCAAATAACCCAATTAAAAATAGAATACAGAGCTAAACAGAGAATTCTCAACAGAGGAATCTTGAATGGCTGAGAAGCACTTAAAGAAATATTCAATGTCCTTGGTCATCAGGGAAATAAATGCAAATCAAAACTACTCTGCTACTTCATCTTACACCCATCAGAATGGAAAGGAATGGATAGATCAATTCCTTTCCATTAGCTCCATAAGATCAAAAACTCAAGTGACAGCACATGCTGATGAGGATGTGGAGCAAGGTGAACACTCCTCTATCACTGGTGGGAGTGCAAACTGGTACAACTACTTCGAAATCAATTTTGTGGTTTCTTTGAAAATTGGGAATATTTCTACCCCAAGATTCAACTATACCACTCCTGGACATAGACCCAAAAGATGCCCCACTATACCACAAGGACATTTGCTGAACTATGTTCATATCAGATTTACTCATAATAGCCAGAAACTGGAAACAACCCAGGTGTTCCTCAACTGGAGAACTAGGTCCATGTGCTGTGAAGGACAGTGTGTCCCGTTTTCCTCTGTTCTCACATCACCATCTAACTATCTGTGACCTCAGATGTGTGGAAATTCTTTCTGCTAGCAAACAAGTGGTTCTGCATGACTCTGAATAGGGGGAGGGAACTGGATGGGAGATGGGGTGAGGAGGAGAACAGGCGTGGCAATCAGGTGTGGAGAGGTGAGGGTGGGGGAGGGCTAGGAGTAAGGATGAAAATTGATGGGGGTATCTCTGGGACTAGCTGTAGATCTGGGAAAGGGGAAGGCTCCAGGAAGTCTTGGGGTGACCTTAGCTGAGACTTCTACCAGCAGGGGATATGGAGACTGAAATGGCCACCTCCTGTACCCAGGCAGAACTTCCAGTGGAGGGAGGGGGATATCAACCCACCCACAAAACTTTCAACCCATCAAACAGTCTATGATCACCTTTTTGCAAGTCTCCAAATGTTCAGCTCCTAAAAGCTTTCCAAATACTGTCCTTTCTGGAGTTTATGTAGGCGTGATTGAATAGGCATGAGTTCTAATAGACTGTGTAGGAAGCCCCTAGAAGTCCTGTCCAGATTCTTCTTGGTATATCTATGCAGCAATCTCCTCCAGTGTGTTGGGCAGGATCCTTCTGGAATGAGGGAATCTTATGGTTTACTAGGTAGATGTTTCTATATAGCCACCTAGAGCCAAGGGGAGATTAGACTTTCTATAGCCCTCATCTGGAGCAAGAGTTATAAGCCAGTAACCACAGTCAAAACCAGAAATATAGAACTGGGTATTATAGCTCAGTGGTAGAGTGCTTTGTTTGTTAAGTGTGAAGCCCTAAGTTCAGTGCTTAGTGAATGCACACATGCATACCCTCACACACACATTCCAAAAAAAATCACCCAAAAATGGGCAAATGATTTGTAACAGCTTTACTGAAGTATAATTGATATAAATAAGAACTATATACATTTAATTTGTGCAACTTGATGTTCTTGGAAACGACTAGGTAATATCTTTGTCCATTACATGCTGCTGTAACAATATCACAGACTAGATGACTTGCAAACAAACCCTTATTTGGCTCCTGGTTCTGGAGGCTGGGATGCCCAAGAGTGTGGTGAGAACATCTGGTAAGATCTTTGTACAGCAACATCTCGTGATGGAAGGTAGAAGGGTAAGAGCAGGCAAGCGGGCTGAACTTGCTTCCGTGGTCAGTTCACTCTAGATAACAGTATTAACCCACCCCAAAGATGGTGCCTTGCTGACTAATCACTTAGGTCTCACTTTCTAACACTGTTGCATTGAGGATTTAACTTTCCATACATAAAATCTCAAACGATAACCGGCAGCATTGAAATAAGACGAGTCAGTAGAAAAGCTTCTTAAACCTGATCCTGTTTATAGGCTGAAGGTGGGGGGAGCCAGTAAGGGAGAAAGCTGGGGTTCAGAATGATGACAGATCAAGCAAAAGAAGGAACGAAAGGAAACATGATCAAAGGCACAGATGGGTGAGCTGATGAAACTACAGGAAAGGAAAAGAGGGAAAGGAAATATAGATGATTTCTATGACCTTTAATTCTCAGGATAAACATTTCCAAATGGAAAATCACGAGCTCTGTCACTAAAGTTCTGATTCTTTTTTTTTTTTTTTTTTACCATAGCAGCCTCAGATGAGGGTTTTCAACGCCAGTTCTAGTAGCAGCGAAGCCTCTGCTTGTGTTACTTTGGCAGAATGGATGTAAAGAGATTGTTTCATGCCATACAAGCTCCTATTTCTGCACACTCATGTGGTACTGTTCACAGAAACCAGGACTTGGAGTCAGCCTTGGTGCCTGTCTTAGGGTTTCTAATGCTGTGATTCAACACCATAACCAAAACCAAGTTAGGGGGGAAAGGGTTTATTTGGCTTACACTTCCATTTCACTATTCATCACTGAAGGAAGTCAGGACAGGAACTAAGACAGTTCCTGGAGGCAGGAACTGATGCAGAGGCCATGGAGGAGTGCTGCTTGCTCAACATGGCTTGCTCAGACTGCTTTCTTATAGAACTCAGGGCCGCCAGCCCAGGAATGACCATAATATGCTGGTCACTCCCCCATCAATCACTAATTAAGAAAATGCCTTACAGGGCTGGAGAAATGGCTCAGTGGTTAAGAGCATTAACTGTTCTTCCAGAAGTCCTGAGTTCAATTTCCAGCAACCACATGGTGATGCACAACCATCTGTAATGGAATCTGATGGCCTTTTCTGGTGTGTCTGAAGACAGTGATAGTGTACACATACACATAAAATAAATAAATCTTACAGCTGGGTCTTATGGAGGCATTTTCTCAATATGAGTTCCCTCCTTTCAGATGACTCTAGCTTGTGTCAAGCTGACATAGACTTGCAGGCACAATATCATAGCCACCAACATAACAGAGGAACATATAACAGGACTTTATTTAGCAATAAAAAACTAATTGTTTCAGGTAGCTGGGTAGAAAACTAGACATCATTGTGTGGAGTGAAATAACCAGACCCAGAAAAACAAGGATCATGTTTTCTCTTATACATAGAATCTAGATTCTCGGGGGGAGGGGGGGTAGAAGTCGATGAGTGATTATTTAGGAAGTGATTATTTGGACAGAGAGCAATGGGGGTGAAATAATCAAAGCAAATTATATATACTGTGCAAAATGTCACTTTGGGGGCAATCTGAAATCATCTCCAGTAGGTCAGAAAGCCTCAAAATCACCACATACCTTAGAATGACTTTAAACTTCTGATCTTCCTGCTGCCCGCTCCCCAGTGCTGTGATTTCAGGCATGTCAGGGATTGAATCGCTAGGATGAGTCCTAAGAGGAGGAATTGAACCGGACTGCAGTGTTTAGAGATGGGGTTGAGGCAGGGACTATGATCACACTGGTTATTCGAGTAAGACCCTCATGGCTCATGGCTCACATTGCAGTTCCTTGAAAGGACTCTTGCCTTTTTGTTTCTTGTTTGTTCGGTGAATGGCAGACACACAACACATATTTTTTAATGAAAGAAGGAATTAGCCAACAGACACCTCTATGAGGGATATTATAGCCTTCTCTTGCATGTAAGCCCATCAAATAGCCTAGAAATAGAACGCTAAAGACAGTTCTGAGGTCCCTGTCTGAAACTGTTGCTCCACTGTGATTCTAAAGGTAAGTACCTCGGACCACATAGAAAGCTCAGTCTGCTCTTCAATATTAGTTTCACAAGGGGAAAAAATATGGTGGCTCCTGTAACACCAATTTTGTAGCGGCTTCTCAGTTCTCAATGGCAGTCGGGTTCTGATATCAGAGCACCTGCATTCCATCTCATCTCCACGACCTAGGAGCTTGCTACTTTAGGCAAGCTGTTTAACCTCTGTCCCTCAGGACAACTCCTCCAAGACATGATGTCTTAACCCACTGTGGTAGCTCATGCTTGGAACACCAGCACTCTGGAAGGCTAAGGCAGGAGGGCTGCCTGGAGTTTGAAGCCAACCTGAGCTCTCCAGTCAATTACTGACCAGCTGCAGCTGCACAGTGAGTGACATTTAAGGTTTTTAAAATAGAACCTTTACACGTGGCATTTTTAGTATTAATTTGGTGATAATAATATATAGTTCTAAATTTACGTAAATTCTACTTAAAGGACAAAGTATCTCCTATAACACCTGGAAAGGGGGATAGTGGGATACCAGATGCTCAAAAAATAACGTGACGTGTTTGATAGACACAAAATAGATCTACAAGAAAATGAAACTGCCTTTAAAATGTAATTTAGATAAGAGGAATCTGGGCATATGTACACATCGTCTGTTACTTTCCTACAATTAGTTCTAGATACTTTGTGACTCGCTCTTTTTCTTGCCCTCTTCAAAGCCTGGAGTTTGTTGCAATGCGCTTTATAGTTCTCAGAAACACTGGCCGCCTGACAGGCTGGCTGTTTGGCTAGTCTGAAGGCTGAGGCTGCTGCAGCAAAAAGTGGGTTACATGACAGTACAGTTCTGCTGCTGGAGATGGAGAACCAATAGCCTCCGACAAAGCACACAGCGCGGGACGGAGCAGCCAAGGTCTTTGTGAAGGTTCCTCCGGCCACTCCCGAACCCAGTGGGAACCTGAAGGTAAGTGCCCCACGGTGAGCCGGGAAACCTGGGTGGTGCGACAGAGTCTGTTGGCTGAGTCCTTCCCACCCCGGGCAGGTGATGGTGGCAGCATCCACCCAGACCCCGCTCTGCCCTGGGTGTGTGCGGGTGGGCGAGTCCCCGCAGCCCCTGCAGCGCCGACCGGGGCCAGCTCCCGGGGCGCGCTGACCTTGCCTCGGGCGGCCGGGCTGGCGCAGTCCCCGCGCCGCATTGCCGGCTGCTCCTGCGGGCGCCCCCTGGCACTGGGACCGCCCGCTCCTCGGCCGCCGCCGCGCGCCCGCGCTCCCACCGCGCCCCACGCCCGCGGCCGAGCCGGTTGCCCGGGCCGCGCCTGAGGCTCCGGAGGGTGGG
>JADRCH010000058.1:8038751-8053869 GCA_019843965.1 Rhynchomys soricoides | reverse complement strand
AGGTGGGGCGGCGCGCGCCCACGGCCCGGCCGAGGGCGCCTCGCGCCGGTGCACGCGCAGCGGGTGGGCGTGCTCAGGGCGCGCGCCGCTGCCGCCGCCTCAGGCTGTCGCGCCGCCCGCGCCGCCCGCTCCCGGTGCTTGGCCCAGCGCGTCGGCTCTGGAACGGCCGTGGGCAGCGCGGGCCCGCGGCGTAGAGTCCGCCGGCCTCGGACCCGCGTCCCGCACGCGGACTGTCCCGGTAAGCGAGGGCGGGGGCGGTGGGACCCCCGCCGTCACCCTGAGGGGCGGGTCTGCGGTCCTGGACTCGGATGCTTGTGTGGAAGCCGCCCCCACGGGGCCCCCGTGCAAGTGGATGCACCCCAGTGACCGCCGCCTCTACCCCCAGAGAGTCCTGGGACGGGGCGTGAAGGGAGACGCCCAGGGCGCTCTGCACTTTCTGCCTTGCACAGCCCCAGTGTGGAGGCATGCTCCCCAGGCTCCCAGGGAGGCCTTCTGTGTAAGTAGAGTGTCATCAGGGTAGTCTTTGGACTTGGCTCCATGGGAGAACATCTGGGAACCTCAGGGACTTTCTCAGTGGTGTTGGTGAACCCCAGGTGATCCCAGCCTGTGCCCCAGAGATGCCCAGAAAGAACCTTTGGCTGGAGAAATGGGATCCATTCGTGGCATCATAGCTCCAAGGACTTTGGCACTGACCTCCTGAGGGACTCAGTGTGCCCTCACTTGTCCCCCTCAACATAGTGGAAAGGAGTGGGGACTCCCTGGGGCTGTGGCCTTTGTTCATTCCAGTTCTCATACTGCCCCCATTAGAATGTCTCTTCTGAATGATAGCCCAGTTGGCTTCAAGCTGGACTTTAGGGGAGACTGGAACTGCTTGTAAGAGCACAGGGGCATAGGGCCCAAGGGGTACTAAGACCAGTGAGGCCTCCAAATCAAAGAAATCTGAGCCTGTGAGCTTGACTCTCCAGAAACAGTAAGACCAAGTTTTTGGAGGAAGAACTAAGGGGGAGGGAAGCATTCTTGAGAACCAGTGTGCCAGGCACTGTGCTAGATATGTTTAAACATCTTACATAATACTTAACAACAGCTTCATAAAATTGCCCCATTTAAACATCAGGTATTTGTGACGCAGGCTTAGTACGTTGCCTGAGATCACAAATGATGAAGTCTGTTCTTCAAATTTAACTCAGAGAAAAGTGTCAAAGAGGGACAGAAGAAAGAGTGGGTGTTTGTTAATAAGTTGTGAAGAGTGTCAAACATGGAGCTTTGCAGTAGCATACGCCCAGCAAAGGTGGTACTGAAAGGAAGGAGGGCCGTTTAACAGAACACGCAGCCACTGGGGCAGTTATCTACTTAATCCCCGGATTCCAACATGTGGCATCCTTTGTCGGTAGCACTATTGTAATGGTGTGGTGGTCTTTGTCTTTGTGGTGGTCTTGCTTGGGCGCACAAGAGAGGCCACCTTCTCTGCTGCAGGACCTTGGGGGTGAAGAAGCAGAGACACTGTCACTTCTAGAGGTCACCCACACTTCCTTGTGGCCCTGCATGTGCACCAGTGGACAGTAATCCACAAATACCACCCAGGACACTGCTGAAGAGTTCTTCTGTATGAGAAGCAGGAGGTTGGAGAGGATGGGAGCCAGAAAGGCTCACTGGTGGTCCGGGAGAGAAAGCCTGAACCTGATACAGTAGTGCCCCTGTCTCACCCCCTCAACACTTTCATTCCAGCTGAATCCTAAGGGTATAACTTTGGGCCCAAAGATAGATTCTTGCTTCTTATCCAAAAAGAGAGTGTGAAAGATCCAAGCCATGTAATTTACCACAGAGCCGTTCTGGAGTATCCCTGTTCATCTTCGGCCCATTCTGCCCAGCCAAACCTAGTATCCACCTTTAAAAAAACTAACCTCCTAGAGCTGGGCTCCAATGAGAAGGGACCGATTAGAGCACAGGCCCATCATATATATAATTTGGGTGTGGTCCTGCTTTTCTTTGAAAACATGTATACCTACTTCACAGACTGGGGCAAGGGGCTTGCCACAAGTTGAAGGCCAGCCTGGGCTACAAGAGAGACTGTCTCAGAAAAACAAAACCAAGAAAACACTGTATTTCTGCACTGGCTATGGTAATTTATGCCTGTTATCCTGGTACTTGGGAAGTAGAGGCAGGAGAATCTCAAGGCCAGCCTGGGCTGCATAGAAAGTTCTAGGCATTGTCTCAAAAACAAAAGATAAAAAGAAAAAGAAATATTTCTCTGGGTGTCTGGGATTACATAGTGAGAAGAAGGTGGAAGCTACCAAGCAAACCGGATAACCTAACTGACCAATTGTTAATTGGGCTTTATCTTCCTTAAGTACTTGGCTCCTTCAAGGATCGGATAGTTGTACCTCACACATAGCTCAACAAGCAAATCTGACAGAGGTTCATATTGGTTAGCAGCTGATATAGAGTTGTTTATAATCCCCTTTCAGCTTAGACCCCCTCTCATTAGTTCAGCAGGCATATATAGTCGCTATAATTATAGATTTTTATATATATAGTTAGTTAGTTAGTTTTAAGAGAAAACTGAGACCAAGTCTGCAAATATGGTTGCAAATATGGTGGCATTTGTTCTAATTCAGACATTTACTTTTTGTTTGTTTTGTTTTGTTTTTTTCAAGACAGGGTTTCTCTATATAGCCCTGGCTGTCCTGGAACTTGCTCTATAGACCAGGCTGGCCTGAACTCAGAGATCTGCCTATCTCTGTCTTCTAAGTGCTGGGCCAAAAGGCTCTCAAATATTTCTTGTTGGAGTATTGATGATGATGATGATGATGATGATGGTGATCTTTTCACTGAGGACTCTGAGTATCACACTCCCTGGTCGCTTGGGGAAATTACTTGGTTGTTCTACATGCTCCTCAAAACTTGGATCCTTGGTTCCCTCTCCTAATGTCTAGTATTGAGTAAACGTTAAATTTCAAAACTTGTTAAAATAGTGCCTAAGCATAGCCTGTGAGTGATGGGTGTTACCAGGTGGCCTTAATCTTCTCAAAAAAAAAAAAAAAATGCTTCATTCCAAACGGAAATAAGAAGAGAATTCCCCTCCTCCACCTGAGTACGCACAAATAGATATGGACTTTCAGCCTTGGATCTGCCCACATTGTAGACATTTTCTTCTTCCAACACTACTCATGTACTTTTTAAGTGCTTCCTTTTCTTGGAACATGGATAATAAACCTCCCCAGGTCCATTTTCCACAGCCTCTTGTTTGCTTTCGGCACACCTGTTCCTATGTGGATCATATTCATGCTACTGGTCTTCCATCTCTTCAGCTACAGTACCTGTTGTCTTTCTGTGTCACATGCCTGTCCATCGATGCTTCCTCATTCCCCAGATTCACTTATTCATCTGATGGGGACATCATTGTCTACTCCATCCTTCAGTCTTAATGACTACGTTCTGATTGGAATTGTTCTACCAGCTGTGGACTGAGAAGCACAGGCTGTCAGTGTCCAGCTGGCGACATGACTGTTGGTTCCATTCTAGCATCTCTCCATTCTCCCTCCTCCCAGAAGTCTCTCAGAGACCCTAAGTGCTACTGACCTGCCAGCCCTATGCTGTATAAACAGGGCGAGTTCTTGCCCTTGAGGAGTTTGCATAGAATCAGTCTGCATTCCAGCACTCAATTACTGTTAATATAAAGTGCTGGAAAAGTACCAGGGGAAATACAGCATGACAAGCTATCCATGGCAGTCAGTGTGAGGATGCCATTTCCCAGGGATCACCCACCGAAAACTAACTGCTAAGATGAGTTTCTTCATCTTCCAACCCCTGCCAAAGTTACTCTTACCCAGCGTGTTGAGCTGGTCACACGCACTCTTGCCTCCCAACGCAAGTCATCTCTGTGGATAGCACATTACGAGTTACAGAACCATTTACATGTTATGATCTCTGTTTGATGGAAACTGGTTCCTGTTGCTATGGTCTTCTCACTGAAACACTAAGTGATTTGACTGCCTTGCCCTCTTTTTCTTGTCTGGGTTTGTTCTTTAAGCTTTACGCTTATGTCTCCAGTAGACAAAGCCCAGTGATTACTACAGTCACTCTCTGCCAGACCTCGGGCTGTGGGAGAGTTCCATGCTGGACATCTGTGTGAATGGTCAGAGTCCACTCACTGGTCAGCCCTGACTGGTCAGCCCTGGGGTTTACCAGGATTGTCTCTGATCATCTTGGCCAAACTCCCCTCCCATCCCCCACTTCCCTGAATTCAAATGAATATTCTCTTCTAAACAAATATTTTAGGCCTACTACATCAAACCAGTTCTTTGAGCTGATGCTAATTCATATGTGAGTGCAGATTTCCTTGCCTATTTCTGTCCACCACCAGGGCTGGCTTCATAGCTCTAAGTCATGGTGGTGTCTCCATATAGCTCCATGCTTGGCATGTGTTTTTACCTCTTCCTGGAATGCTTTTTTTTTTCCTCATCCTCTGGGTTAACTCCCACTCATCTTCAAAATTTAGCTCAAGCAACACTTTTTTTTTAAATCCTACACGTATGCCCCTACACATGCACATACGCCCTGCATCCTCACAGGCTGAGACTCCATTTCTTCATCCTACTAACAGCTATTAGCACTTGATTTGTGCCTAACACATAGTAGGCTAGAGAGAGAGAGAGAGAGAGAGAGAGAGAGAGAGAGAGAGAGAGTTTATAGACTCAATAAGCAAGGGAGTTAAAGTGTAATAACTGCATAAATGAGGCCGAACCTGTGCTTTGGGATCTAAGAGCAGGAAGCAGGGAGTGCCTCTCCATCTTGCTGGGAAAATTCACTTGCTGAGTGCAATCCCCCCAGCCAATCACTGCCAGTGTGATGTTCCTTAACTGTTGCTCTGCTTCTGTGGGAAGTCAGAGCTGTAGCTTTCAATGAAGACAGCCCATTCCCCAGAGGCTAAAGATCAGGCCATCATTTTGCTCTCATGTATATTAACGCCTTGCCAGCATTCAGTAAATATTAAACAGCAGGATGTCCCTCCTGCCTCATAGCCTTGAGCTGAGGCTGAGAGACCGTTTTACTCAGTCTTCAGCCCGTCTGCTTCTTAGAATCTCCAGAAAACCTCTCTGCAGTTTGGTGGCTGTCTTCCTAGATAAGCAGAAGTGGACAGAAGGAGATGGGGAGGGTGGCTTCAGGGTCCACAGTCATGAGAACTGACACCAGTCTGTAGGTTACTGCCAGGAGACCGGCGACTAGAAGCAGACTCCCAGGACACTGAGTGGAGAGACTGGATCCCTAAAGCAACAGGCAGAGGAGAACAACTGGACCACTTGGGTTGCCTCAAAGACCTGCAGAGGGTAAGAGAATTCTTCGAGATGGCTTTTGCTTAAGTTCTTCAGGTTGATGTTGTTATGTATGGTGAGCTCAGGGTCTGTGCTGTACACTCATGACTCACAGGGCATGACCCTTCTTGGGGTCAAATGACCCTTTTACAGGGGGTCACATATCAGAGACCCTGTACAGCAGATATTTATATTATGATTGATAACAGTAGCAAAATTACAGCGATGAAATAGCAACAAAGTAATTTTATGGGAGGGGTCACCACAGCAGGAGGAACTTCATCAAAGGGTTGCAGCAACGAGGAGGTTGAGAACCACTGCTCTAAGCTGATTTTGACAGAGCCTGGTGCTGTTGGTTTTCTAGACCTTTGTAACTTTTACCTTCTGTGTTAAGTGTGTGGCTTTCCCTGAGGTTCTTAGTCTCTCAGCCACACACCTCCAGAAACAAACTGACCGATTTAACTTCTACACCTGCATGCACAGACACTGCTCTGCTCAGCATCTCTGGCTCAAACCCAGGACCAAGGAGATGCATTTTCAAGCTTCCTTCTTGTGCCCTAGCAAGCTTCATCCCTGTGGGCCAAGCAATAGTCAACAGGTCAGAGAGAATAAGTACCATAGACCTGGAAATGGGCGTTTCTCTTGTCTTAACTTTGTGGTTGTAGAAACTGGCTATATTAAAGTATTTATCCTTCTCATCTGGAGCCAGAGTGTGTCACCCATAGCTACTGTGAGGTTGGTATTCTTATCCACAGCGCCCTGACTACCACCGTTCAGGCCCCACCTCTGAGGAGGTAGCATGGATGTGATAGGCTGAGTTGACACCATATTTCCAGAACTGAGTTCCAGAGCCTTGCTCTGATCACATTTTTGGCCAACTTTGGTTTTGTCTTCTGTTTTCAGTGCTGGGGATTTTCCAGGAGCCCATATGTGTTGCACGGGCACACTTCCACTGAGTCACATCCCAGACCTCAGTTCAGTTTGCAAGGCTGAGTTTTGCTAAGCTGCCCAGGCTAGCCTTGAACTCACTTCATAGCTCAGTCTGGCTTTGAACTTGTGAACAGAGTCCTGAGCAGCTGGAAGTACAGCCCTAAGCAGGCCTAGTGTCTGGCTAATATTGGTGAAAAGGAAGGATACTGACACCATGTCTGAAATAAACTGACTTTGCCGAGTCATCTCAGCAACATTCATGTTTGTGAAAGACAGTGGGAGCCGGCCAGATTTTCTACCCTTTGTTTTCATTTCTTTTTCTGCAAGCTCAGCTGAGTGTGTGTGTGTGTGTGTGTGTGTGTGTGTGTGAGAGAGAGAGAGAGAGAGAGAGAGAGAGAGAGAGAGAATCCCTCCCTCCCTCTGTAAATCAGGTTGGCCTCAAACTCACAATGATCCTCCTGCCTCAGTCTCTCAATGTTGGGATCACAGGTAGATGCCACTACACTCAACTTCCAAACATCCCTCAGGTCCTTTCTTCCCACTTAAGGGCTCCTTTGCCTGTTCCTGCCTAGGAAAACGCTCACAGCCTGCACAGAACACAGAACCCCTTTTAATTGCTCTTGGGCCTTCCAAACAGCTGCCATTTCTATACAGAGGATCAGGCTCAAGTGAGTCAATGCACCTCATGTTAGCATGCTGAATAAGGAAACCCCTGCCTATTAGGCAGGCTGCTCCTCAGCCTCTCCACAGCCACAGATCTTTAGAGAGTGCCTGGGCAGAGGGCTTCCCTTGCTGCCTTCACCCTCCTTATTTCTTTGCCAGCTCCTGCTGTGGAGCAAAGCCTCTCCACTCCCACTACTTTGCCCTTATAACTAATCCCATTGCGTTCTAAGTAGGTGCTCTGCACAGAATGGGTGTGTCTGGCACGCACATTCTGAGCTGCCCACATATTCGTTCTGCCTGACAAATACATCTCAGCAGCCTTCTCCCGCTGAGAGAACGATTCTGATGATTGCCACTGCCAGGTCTTCCTGTTTGTACAGTCAGCCGTACTTGCTCACTCTATGGTCTCACATCACCCGCTCTGTCCCTAAGGTGTTCTTTAAGCCTTTCCTGTATACACCACAAAATCTTGATAGTCTCACCATTCTTGAGACATCTTCTTATCCCCTTTTCATCCTTGTTGGAGAAGGAAAAGAAAAGATTCCACCCACCAGCCAAAGAAGTAGTCATTAAGAACAACTTGTGGGATCTTTGCAACTTCACTTCCTTTGAGCTTGCTCTTCTTCCCAGGCCTCCTTCCAGCCCAGGAGAGGCTGGGCTTTCTCTCTTACCCATCGCTAATCAGTGCCACTTGTTTCTCCACTTGTTTCTCCAGGAATTCGAGCTGCCTGTGTTAATTCCTCAAACACCACAGGTGCCTTCTCTGCTGTCTCAGCACGCTGGCTTTTAATCAAGGTGTCTTCTGAAGTCCTCTTCACTAAGCATAGAGAGACTTAGCCTTATTTATAAGGCTTAATTCTGTTGTGTCCTCGAGGTTTATAAGCAGATCACAGCCATGCCATTTCAAAATGATGAAAATAAAATGAACAAACAAAAAAAATGGCTTGAGGTCTCGTTTGGGTCATGGTGGCTTCCTATTAATGGGTCTACTTCACTGTTTTTTTCCCTTAGGGACATAAAACAATCTAAAAATGAACTATCTCCAGCAAAAGGAATAGCCATGTTCAAAGAATCTGTGGCAAAGAGTGTCGTGTTGTTTGCTTTTCCTATTTGATTATTTTGATAGTGTGTGTGTGTCAGCTCCGTCTTCACAGAAGTTCCTCCAAAAACCAAACTCCCAAAAGGACTGCAGGGGCTTCATTGCAGCTGAGGGGTATCTTTGTGTTTTAGAACATTAAATCAATTTTTTTATAATTTATCTATTAGATTATTCTACACTATCCTATTAGAATTCTTTCTACTCTCTTACAATTGGTTTTTAAGATGTTTCAGTAAGGCAGAAGGGCATGATGATAATCTGACTCAGGAGGCAGAATCAGGTGGGTATCTTCGATGTCAAGGCCAGCCTGGAGTTTCAGGTCACCCGGGGCTACATAGAAAAAACTCATTAGTAAAGTGTGTTTTACTCGGTGCCCACAGCTCTAAAGGGATCTGTGGAGTCGAGTGTCGTTTTTTTCTCTCCATTCTCTCTTGATCCTTCTCTTCCTCCTTTTCTCCACTTCTCCCATCATTTCCCCTTAAAAATACAAATCTAATCTCTTGCGATTCTTGGAGCCAATGACAGGACACGGGCTCAGCTGGGCTAACATGAAGGTGCCCATTTGCAGGGGTGCACGGGTCTCTGGAGGCTCCAAGGGTGCCCCTGTTTTCTTGCCCTTTCCGGCTTCTTGAATTCACATACATTACCTGGCTCTCTTTTTTTTCCCCAAAGGCAACTGTAGTCTTTCACATCTTTCCTGTGTTCCATCACAGAACAGGCTTCCCCGGTCAGTCTGTCTCTAGTAGACCTCCCATCCACACAGACTGTCAAAAGCAGCATGTTTCCTTAGATTCTTGTGTTATAAGTGGCCACCTTTAAATCAAAAGGAAGAGTGTGGCAGAGTGTCTGGGTAACCAGCCCTGGGCTCAATCCCAGCACTGCCAAAGAAAAAGAAGTATAATTCTTTAATGAAAACTATTTACCGGGAACTGGTGGTACACACCTTTAATCCCAGCACTTGGGAAGCAGAGGGAGGTGGATCTCTGAGTTCTGGGCCAGCCTAGACTACAGAGTAAGTTCCAGAACATCAAAGGCTACACGGAGAAGCCTCTGTCTCAGGGAGGGAAGGAGGGTAGGAGAGAGAGAGAGAGAGAGAGACAGAGAGAGAGAGAGAGAGACAGAGAGAGAGAGACAGAGAGAGAGATCCTGACTCTAACCCTCTAAAAATTAACAAATTGAACAAAATGTCTCAAAATACATTTATATAGAAAATAAATACATAAAAGAAGTGTTCACCATGCTTAGTCACCAGGAAAACACAAATCTAAACTGCACTGAGAGTTACCTCACCCCAGTCAGAATGGCTGTCACCATGAAAACAAACAGCAAATGCCGGCGCAGCTAGTGGGTTATTAGTCCAATCTCTATGGAAATAAGCATAGTTGTTCTAAAAAAGAAAAATCTAAAATGAGGCTGCCATATTGTCCACTCCTGGGTTATGTACCTGAAGGCATCTACATTAGAATACTAATTAAGATAACTAAGCCAAGCACGTGAAAGTTGCTTATGACTCCAACACCCAGGAAGCTATGGTAGAAGGACGCCCAACATCCTGGCCAACCTGGTTGAGCTCCGGACCAGCCTGGGCTACATAGAGACTTTGGCTCAAAACAAAACAAAACAAAACAAAAAAATGGAGAGATAGCTGTACACTATTTTTTTGTTGTTTTGAGGCAGATCTCACTATTAGACTTGGCTAATCTGGAGCTCCTATGTAGACCAGGTAGGCCTCAAACTCAGCAGAGATTGGCAGGCAGCCTCTGCCTCCTGAGTGCTAGAATTTAAAGTATGCACCACCATGCCCAGCCACACTCACGTTTATTGTGGTGCCCTTCACCGTAGTTAAGCTAAGGGATGCCCAGCCACGGGTGAGCAGAAGGGAAAATGTCGATTTATATACAATGGAGTTTTATCCAGCCATCAGGCAGAGGGAAATGTTTACAGGAAGCTGAGCAGAACTAGAACCTGTTCAGTCAAGCAAATAAGAGAGACTTAAATACTTCACGTTTTCTCCCATATGCAGAATGTAGACTTTTATAAATGATATTAAGTTAGAGGGGTTATTTTTATAAAGAGAAGATGGCCAGTGGGAGAAGAGATGAGAAGGGGCAATTGAGAGTATATATGTTCAAAGCACATTCTGTTACATGCATGAAAAATCATAATGGAATCTATTCGTTCATACAATTAATAGACACTAGGTTTTTTTCAATGATTCCAAATCACTGTAGAGAATCATTATCGGGATGTGATTGATTTACTTTTTGTTTATTATATGTATATGAGTACACTGTCGCTGTCTTCAGACACACCAGAAGAGAGCATCAGATCCCATTACAGATGGCTGTGAGCCACCGTGTGGTTACTCGGAATTGAACTCAGGACCTCTGGAAGAGCAGCCAGTGCTCTTAACTGCTGAGCCATCTCTCCAGCTCCCATGGAGTAGTTTTAATAAGACGAGAATTATCAGGAACCATCACATATAGTAAAAAAAAAAAAAATCATTCCTAATCTTTAGGTTCAGTTACAAGTTCACAAATAAATACTTGTATATACGGTATGTACTCATAAAATGTACTTCTTACTCTGCATTGCAGTAAAAAAAGAAATAATGAAAATTAAAAATTAGGGGTGGTATACGGCTTGGGGGTAGAATGCTTACCTAGCATCCCAGGGGACTTGGCTTCCATCTTCAGCTGATCCGTTTTTTAAATTGAAAACATCCCACTTAATGTATAACAGGAAAACAGTGGACCTGGGATGTATAAATGCTTGTATTGAATCGATTCACTCACCTACCCTATCACCAATCCATCTGATCAGCTATCCACTTTCCATTTAACCCACTGATCCACACTAGCTTTCATCTAATTATTCATCTATATTGCCTTGTCTCTCCATAAATTAGCAATAAAGATTGTTACAATGTTTGCCCCCCTCCCCCAAAAAAAGAAAGAAAATGGCAGTGATGGGGACCGGAGAAATGGCTCAGTGGTTAAGAACACTGGATGCTCTACAGAGAACCTGGGTTTGGTTCCTAACACTCACATGGTGGCTGACAACTGATTGTAACTCCAGTTCCAGTGGATCTCACGCCCTCTTCTGGCCTCTGCTGGGCAATGCATATGTAGTACACAGGCATACATGTAGACACAACACACATACACATAAAATAAAAATAAACAGATCTGCTTAAAAAGAAGCAAAAATAGCAGGGAAGAGTTGTGTGTCAGTTTGGCGTTCCCCTGCTTGGTGTATGCATCTTAGGCCTTCCTGCCTAACATAGAGCACAGCTATTGCCCATGAGGCATCTGGGCTGTGTTGGGGTCATAGGCCCATTGAGAACCCGAGAGTCTAACACTTCACTCCACTCTCCCATTGATTCTGACTACCTTCACTAGGACTTGTAAAAGAACATGAGTGCTCAAAATGCCTAAGAATATATGCTTCCAACAGGAGCATTAACAGATAGTCGAAAGCAATAAAATATCTCAAACTAAAGTTAGCTGCCAACTTAGGGAAAGGGGAGAGGTAGGGAAACTGGAAAATATAGAATAGAAAATGTGAAAACTACCTACATTCTTACTTTAAAACTTAGATCCTGAATTTGTTTCTTTTCTATTGCTGTGGTAAGTTACCATGACCAAGGAAATGTTAGTGGGGCTTATGAGTCCAGAGGGATAAACTCTGCAATGGCAGAGCGACCACATGGTGACCCACAGCTAGAGAAGCAGCTGAGAGCCCACATTTTGACCCACAAGCAGAAAGCAGAGAGAACTAACTGGGAATGTCAAGTCTTTTGAAACCTCAAAGTCCAACCCCAGTGGCACACCTCCTCCATCATGGCTTCCCAAACAGTTCCCGAATGGGAACAAGAAGTCAGCCTATGGGGGCCATTCTCATTCGAAGACCACAGATCTGTCATCAGTCTGTGGCATGGCCCGTTCATGAATGGGCTGCATGTTGGACTTCTTTCCAGAGCAACACACTTCCACCTCAGTGTATATCATGCTGTGACTCTTCCCTGGCCCATGCTATCCGTCTTTTTCTTTTTAATGTTAGGAACAAAGCATCTCTTCCCCACCCCCATGCAAGGCGAATGACTAGAAGGCGACCTTTTTTTTAGATTTAGTTTTTGTTATTTTTATTTGTTTGTTTATTTATATCCCAAATGCTGTCCCCTCTGTCCCCCTTACAGAGACCCTCCTCTCACCCTTCCCTTCTCTTCGGCAAGGGTGTGGCTCCCCCTTGGTATCCCCCTGTCTTGGGATTTCAGGTTTCTGGCAGAGATTTTTATTTATTTGTTTTATTTATTTGTTTTATTTTATTTGTTTGGGAGGATCAATGTGGCCGTGTAAGGGCAGGTGCTTGTGGAGGACAGAGGGCATCAAATCCCCAAGAGATGAAGTTAGAGCTATCTGTAAGCTGCCATGCATGGGTGCTGAGAATGAAGCTTGGGCCCTGTGCAAGAGCCATGTGAGTTTTAACAGCTGAGATGTTGCTCTTATACTGATTTTTTTCCAACTGGAAGGAAGAAAGTATTTTTTATCAGAATTTACTTTGCAGGCCTGGAGAGATGGCTCAGTGGTTAAGAACACTGACTGCTCTTCCAGAGGATCTGGGTTGAGTTCCCAGCACCTACATAATGGTTCACAGCTACCTGTAACTGCAGTTTTAGGGAATCTGATGCTCTTTTCTAGCTTCTGAGAGCTCCAGAGATGCAGGTGGTACCAAACATACATGCTCTCAAAACACTTATAAAAATAAAATTATTTTTTAAAAATAATCTACTCTGTCCACTAAGGCACAAATTCCTAGATCTTTTCAATAAACCTTTGCCACTGTGACCCTGTAAGACAGTTACTGATAGGCAGTAAACATTCATTAGTTTTATATATCAGGGATTTTTATCCTTTTGAGTTGTATCTTAAATTTTATAATGTAACAAATGGAAGAGGCAGGTCATCTCGGTTGACTAATTCAAGAATATGGGTTTCTGTCAGGTATGATGGTACACACCTTTAACCTCAGCACTCGGGAGGCAGAGGCAGGAGGATCTCTGTGAGTTTGAGGTCAGTCTGGCACTTAGTGAGCTCCAGACAGCCAGGGCTACATAGTGAGACCCCATCTGTTAAAAAATGAGGATAGAACTTTTCTTGGTAGCAATAAGTTGCAGGGTAGAAATGTGTATCACTGTGATGCATACAAGCAATAAATATTTCTAGAAATAATATGTGGCCATCACCAGGCATGGCACATAGTAAGGCTTTATTTGGAAAAGCAAGTTCTTGACAGTTACCCAAAAATATTTGGTTTGGATTTTCTGCACGCACAACCCCGAGAGTGTGTGTGTGTGTGTGTGTGTGTGTGTGTGCGCGCGCGCGCGTGTGCATCTGAAGGCCACAAGGTCAATTTTGTGTGTCATCCCAGGATCGATCCAGCTTGTTTCTTGTGACAGTGTCTCTCATCAGGACTTGGGACTTGTGGACTAGGCTGTATTTGCTGCAGTCAGATTCATCTCCCATTTTCTTATACTGTGATCACATGCACCCCAACACACCTGGCTTTTGGGGGGATGCTGAGACTCCAACTCAGGTCCTCATGTTTACAAAGCAAACACTTTACAGACTGAGCCACCTCTCCCCCGTCTTTAGCTTTGTTTTTCTTGAGACAATGTCTTATTCTGTAGCCCAGGCTAGCCCTAAACTCCCAGCAATCATCTTGCCTCAGAGTACTAGAATCACAGGCACAAGCCACCAGGCCTGGCTTTGAAAATGTTTGTTAACATCTGTTATGTTCCAGATACCTTACAGGATAGAGGTAGGCATTGTTCAGGGTGAAGTAGCCAGAGGGAGTTGGCATTGATCAGATAATCATCCCATTAAACACGCAGTGTAGTGAGGAAAGTAAAGTGCTCTGGAGCAGAGAGCACGGCCCCAGAAGCACTCCAGCCTGGGTCTGCAGTGACTTCCCCAAAGGAAGGACACTTGAGCAAGCTGGAAAGAGTAGGCAGTAATTGGGGTGTTTGTGTTTCCCAAAAATAGAGAAAGTATGTCAAATAAAGACATAGCTGGGCTAGCAGAGCTCGTAACACAGAGACTAGCAGGGAAGTCCAAGTGTATGGTTCCTCGTAAGCCATGGTAAAGGCACAGGTCTGAGGGATTCTATCCTAAAAGCTACAGAAAGCCATGAAAACATTCATACTGCTACAGATGTTCCTGAGCTTCCCGGGGATGTGCTTAATTTAACATGCACAAAATCCAATGATTCCTCTTCTTTATTTCCAACTCTCTGGCCATTCTTCTAGTCTATTTAAAACTGCCCTCTTCTATTTCATCCTTGAACCAATTAGTTACCAGTTTATTCCTAAAATTCTCTAATTTCTATTCCATGGTAACAAATGCACTCAGTGCCATGCCTGCTCTTACTTCAGTTGAAAGCCTCACCATCTTACCTGGGCTAGCATCGTGTCTTCTAATTGTCGCTATCATGCCTCTTACCCACTGCCACCTTTTCCTCAAAATAAACTGAAGACAGCTTCTCACGCATCCCTGAGGTCCACTGTGACCCGGTAGTGTGGTCTCACGCTTTTTTAAAAAATCCTTAAAAATAGCCTGCTTGCTCTGTAGTTTGTACCATGGAATTTACTCATTTAAAGTGTAGCACTAGGTTATTTTTAGTATTTGCAGAGTTATGCAGTCATCACCACACTTCAACATTAGAACACCTTGGTTGCCTCCAAAACAAGGTCAGGCCCAGTAGCAGCCACACCCACCTGCAACCTTTCTGCAGACTTAGGGAAGCCCCAATCTATTTTATTTCCCTAGATTTACTGGACATTTACAAGAACGGAATCACAGAACCTGTGTTCTCACATGAATATCTCCTTTGAAGGCTCATCCATGTTTAGTGTATGCCAGTACTTCATTTCTGTGAGAGAAGGCTGTCCCATTGCATGGCTAGGTGGCCTGGAGTTCTGCTTGCTTCTCTGATGTTTAAAGGCTTGAGTGGTGTGGTGCTATCCCACCTCCATTTCCTATGATGACTGCCTTGAACGGTCAAGCTATCCCACCTCCATTTCCTATGATGACTGCCTTGAACGGTCAAGCTAGCC
>JADRCH010000058.1:8006549-8038741 GCA_019843965.1 Rhynchomys soricoides | reverse complement strand
CCCACCTCCATTTCCTATGATGACTGCCTTGAACGGTCAAGCTAGCCCACCTCCATTTCCTATGATGACTGCCTTGAACGGCCAATACGCCTTGCTTGGAGTGTGGCGAGAGCAAGGTTAAAATGGACTGTGCTCTGCTGACTGTGAACATTCATCCCTCTGCTGACTCCCACCGAGCTCTCAGGGTGGAAGGAAAAGCCTGGCTTTGCGTGCTGGGTCACATCCTCACTTTCCCACACCGTGCTGTGGTCCTGCAGAGGACAAGGGTGCTATTCCTTTTAACTTGTGAAAAGTTTCAGGCCTTGGACCAGTGTAAAGGCAAAGGTGAAGATGTGAGTGTAACAGGGGTAAAGTCTTAGGAGAGCAAAGTACCTACCGTAGAGCTTGGATGGACAGGCTCACCGTCTGTGAGAGACCACGAAGGGGTGTTTGTGACCTTGGCCACATACATGAGATGACAGAGTTTCCTGAGTACCTGATTCAGAAGTCTTCCAAAAATAGAAATCCATTCACTCCGGCTGGAAAATTAGCCAGCACCTCAATGGGGACAGACCCTGGGTAGACTGTGCACAGTACTTCCTGGAGGTGCTTTCTTTCAATCAGAAAACCTGCAATGTGTTGAACCGCCTTTTAGGGGAGAGGAAAAACTTAGTATCAGGAGTCCCAACCACCTCAAAGTTGCATAGAACTGACACCCCTGTGCTAGATCAACTCTCAAATAACAAGGAAGGCAGAGACCGTTTCACATATGTATAATACTAGCTACTTAATTAAGCACTATATAACTTTTTTTCTTTCTTGTACATAGTATGTGTGTGCTTTGTGTGCATGCATGTGTGTCTGTGTGTGCCTGTATATGTGCATGTGTGTCTGCCTGTGTATGTGCATGTGTGTACATGTATGTCTATATGTGCATGTGTATGTGCCTGTGTGTGTGTGCCTGTGTGTGTGCACGTGTGTCTATATCTGTGCCTTTGTATGTGCCTGTGTGTCTGTGTTGTGTGCTTGTGTGTATGCATGTGTGTCTCTCTGCCTGTGCATGCACACATACACATGTTTTGCTGAGATCAAGCCCAGGGCTTTGTGTACTCAGCACAAGCTTTCTACTGTGGTGCCATATCGACAGTCCAAGTTCATTTCCTTATGTTATCCTCATGACAGCTCTGTGCAGTGTGCTGAACAGATACCCTCATCCTATAAGAGGGAAAACCAAAATTAGCTATCCAGCCAGAAGCAGAACCAGAGTCTTCTGCCAGTGTGCTCCTCTCAGTATGCCTTGCTACTAGGAGCCATGACTGACACTATTTAATAATACCTGCCTTTTCCATGAATGGATAAAACTGATTTTGTCCACAGAGCCATGGGGGTGTTGATGTCCAAGCGGCAGACAGTAGAGCAGGTGCAGAAGGTGAGCCTGGCTGTGTCAGCCTTCAAGGACGGGCTACGGGACAGGCCTTCCATTAGACGTGGGGGTGAGCTACCAGGGTCCCGTCGTGGCACTGTGGAGGGCTCTGTTCAGGAAGTACAGGAGGAGAAGGAAGCAGAGGCAAGTGCCCCCGTGGTCCAGGAAGAGAGCAGTATCAACCGTGCAGCCTGGGAGCGGCTCCGAGATGGGCGTGGCGTTGAGCCTGAGGAGTTTGACAGGACCAGTCGATTCACGCCCCCTGCCTTCATCCGCCCCACCCGGAAGCTGGACGATGACAAACCTCCAGATATCTACTTGGAACCCCGGGAGCCTGTGAGTGTTATGTTAAGGCAGGATTTCCCTGTCTTAGCCTTTGTAAGGATCAAACAGGAGAGGGAAAGCTAGATGTGGTGAACTGAGACTCAGCACCAGAAGATGGAGTGAAGTTCAGAACAGTAGTTTTCCCACAAGGCAGGTTTAGATGTGTCTCAGGGTAGGTTGCTTGCCTTGTATTCAAGTCCCTGTGTTCTATCCCCAGTACCACAAAGGAAAACAATATTTCATGTGAATAAAAATACTAGGTATATCTTGAATTAGTCATGGGGAAGGACTTGAGCTTTTTCAGTAGTAAGGAATGGTGGTGGGGCAGTTTCTGCGCTAACCCACAGAGGGCGCTAACCCTTGGCGAGAACATTCGGGAAACTGAGAAGGGGGAACTGTCGTAAGATACAGAGGCTGGGGGTTTCTGCTGGTATGTGGTGTCAGGAGAGATAGGGGTGTTAAATGTCATATAATGCTTGGGACAATCACTCACACAGATTATTCTCTATAAAACGCAATTAGAATCCCTGCTCAGAAACAGTAACAGAGCCCTAAGCAGCTTCCTGGTGCTTGTCCACCAAGAAGGACGCTTACACCTTCGCTGTGGCCCTAGAGAGACCTGTCCCATACAGCAGCCGTGGGATCTTGCTATGTGTGCTTTCAAACCCTTCTTGTTCCTGCAAGGTTGTCAACGATGAGATGTGTGATATCTGTGAAGTCTGGACCGCTGAGAGCCTCTTCCCATGCAGAGTCTGCACCAGGGTTTTCCACGATGGTTGCCTGCGCCGCATGGGCTATCTCCAAGGGGACAGTGCAGTGGAGGTGACCGAGATGGCCCATACAGAGACAGGCTGGAGCTGCTACTACTGTGTGAGTGTGGCAGGACAGTGGGAAAACTTGGCATTCTTCCCAGAGGCCTAGTCTTATAAATGACTGTTTCTAAGCAGTGACCTAAGGGAGTTTTCTAATAGTGCATGCAAGTGTCCTGGAGCTAGAAAATCAGTTCTTTGTTGTGAGGTGCACTATATGGCACTTAAAAAAAAAAAATGCCAGTAGCAAACAGGCCCAGTTGTAACACACAAGACCTTGCCAAGTGTGTTCCAGAGGGGGCAAACCACCCTCGGTTAAGAATCATAAAAAGAATAGGCCTAACCAATCAAAAGTAATTCTGCACAGGGCAGTGCTTTCTCTAAAAGTCTATGGCTGTCATTCCTTGTACTCATCTGAGAGACCAACCTGGCATCCTGAACAGCTTACTGCCAGCAGAGGGAGATTCTGTTACGGGAAAATACTTAGTCCTGTGGTCCTCACTTGACCTGCCGCCTGCTAGAAACCTTTGTTCTTCATCTCTGAAGTGATCATTATGTGAATTAAATAGCAACACTGCATTGATTCAGAACTCTGAAAATATATATATATATATATACATATATGCCTTCCAACTTCTAGTGGCAGAAAGAATCTAAGGTTTTTGCTGAAAGCCAGATTCATAGCCATTTATCATCATGCCTGAGTGGAATCCCGGTCTCTCCTTCCTGCTGTGCAGATGTCTTCCCTACTCTCTGCTCAGTGTAAGGAGCAGCTGGCAACTGTCTTCTTCCGTTGTCTGCAGAAAGCAGATATGTGCTACTTTCTGACTCTCCATCTATGGCTAATCCACAACATAAAGCCTACAAGTTATTTCCAGCTACTGAAATGCCTTCCCTGTAAAATACACCACGCCAGACTCTGCTCTACAGTCTCCCTCCCCTTCTGCCACAATCTGTACACACACTGCCACCTGAACACCAGCCTTTCCACAACAGCGACCCTGCTTGTCAGCGTGCGGCCAGCATGAGCCTGGGTCAATCCATGTCCCTTCCCTGACCATTCTTTCTGCGCACCTGTGGCTTGTTCCAGTTCTAAATGCTGTATTCCTCTGGATTCCATTGTTTTTCTCACTGTAGTCACTGTCTAAGAGTGACTTCACCCTATAACCCACTATCTAAATATTAATGATGCCCATATCTGTGCCCAGACTTAAATTTCCTGTCCTGATATCTTGATGTCTCCTTCTCCACCCCTTGCTTCTGTAAGCAGTAACATCATTCACCGGTTCCCCGGCCCCTGCTCTCATCCCTCACCACCTGTAATCAGCAGGTTCAGATGACCTCTGGCACCTCTCGCTTCCTCCCCTTTCCTGTTCCCTGGGTTTAGCCACTCGTTTTTTTTTTTCTTTTCTTACCTGTACCACTGTTACAGTCACCTGGCTGCTCCACACCACCAGATTTTGCTTTTCTAATCCATTTCCCACCGAAGTCAGAAGTCTGACCGTGATGGCTGCCCCTCTGTACTTCCTCACTGCCTTAGAATAAAGGCCTGAGTTACAGGGCTCTGTCAAGGCCATCTGAGGAGCTTCATATTTCTTTATTTCTACTTCTCCTTGATTCCCTTCACACTCAGATGCAACAACCACACAGAATATCAAATATCACAGTGCTGTGTGCACTCCATGTGACCAGCACAGGCCAGGTACTCAATGGGTGTTCACTGACATCATGAGATGTCCGAGGCTGCTCTTGGCTGCTATTTTAGGAGGAAAGTTAACTAACCATTACAAAGAGCCTTTGATAGTAATGCTAACAAAGTAAGACCCAGTGCTTTTTAGTAATTAAACTTCTGGGATGCCATAAAAACATCCGTTTTGTTTAGGGATATTCAAAACCATTCTTGAGCCATTTAAAGTTACACAACCCACTAGAAGCAGGGCTATTTGTTTTTTATAACTAAAATGTGCTTTAAGCCCAACCACAAAGTCAGTGCACATCAAATAAATACTCACTGAGTGTCTGATGGGTGGAGCTAGGACCTACAGCTGAGTACCCATCTCTCTAACCTCAGCAGCTTTGGGAGATGCTTCTGTGGCATCCCCAGCTCAGCTCACAGGCTAACTTGAAAGCAGACATTGAATAAAGAGACTGGGCCCAAGCCAAGATACCTGGATTCTGGGAGGAGTTGGGTGGAGTTAATCCCCAGAGTCCACACAGCTCCGATCAGATCTTCCCTCTTTCTGGAGCCCCAGTCTGGTTGACAGCAGCTGGGAGGTTGGGATCGGGTGATTTTACCTCCTCTCTGGTGGAGATGCTGTTTCCATCCCTCTTGCCTCTTAGCTTTTCACTTGTCACTGGCCTGTGTGGCCACTAACTCTCCTTTTACTTCCTTCCAGGACAACCTTAACCTGCTGCTTACTGAGGAGGAAATGTACAGCCTCACAGAGACCTTCCAGCGGTGTAAAGTCATCCCTGGTAAGCTGGCTGGTGCTGCTGAGGAGGGATGGCCAGGAACATCCCTTTTATCCTTCCTGGGATGGATGGTGGGGTTTGAGGAGTAAGAGTGAATGGTCCCCACTTCCACCACAGCGCCCCCCGAGCTCCCCCAGCTATGGGAGGCATAACTCAATAAGAATTGGGGCAGTGGGGCCCTGAGGGTGCCTTGGAGGCAAGTGAAGGTGTCCAAGGCTGAAGAAGGTGGCCATGGCCAGCAAAGGTGCCTCCCACAGATTGCTCCCTGACACTGGAGGACTTTGTGCGCTACCGTCACCAAGCAGCAAAGCGAGGGGAGAGCAGCAGGGCCCTGACTGATGAGCAAGAGGAGCAGGCAGCCCGCCAGTTTGCAGCCTTGGACCCTGAGCATCGGGGCCACGTAGAGTGGTCCGACTTCTTGTCCCATGAGTCCCTCCTGCTGCTGCAGCAGTTGCGTCCCCAGGTAAGGAGTGTCAGTAGTGAACATACATGGGTGACAGAGGCCTAAGATGCATGCTGGGCATGCCAGAGAGCATCAGGAACTGTCTAAGCAAGAGCATGTATCAGGAAAGGGTTCCAGGTCCATCAGTGACAGATGACCAGTGACCAGGGATGAGGAAACTGCTTAAGAAGACTGGCTTGTTCCAGACCCCTCTAAAAATGTCAGGCTAGGGCCTCTGGGAACTTCTGAGGAGAGCAGCAAAGGTTAGGTAACAGAAGGGCAATTCTCTGTAGTTTTTACCTTCATGACCTTAATTTATCTCTTCTTCCCCAGAACTCTCTATTGAGGCTTCTTACTGTCAAGGAGAGGGAACGGGCCCGAGCCACCTTCCTGGCACGAGGCAGAGGGAGCACCATCAGCGAAGCAGAGTGCCACCATGCCCGACACTCTTGGTTCTGTAAACGCCTTGCAGAGGCTTCTTCCTGCAGTGTCAGGTCTGCTCCTTATCAGCCCTGCCCTGCTCAGCCCCCTCTTTCTTAGCCTGGAGGTGCTTGGTGTAACACGTGCTTCTTTTCCATCCTAGTGGCGTAAGATCTGCCTGTGAACTAGGTAGAGGACAGCAATCCTATTGGCAGTATGTGGGACTGCCTCTGTCCTAAATTCTCTGCTGCCCCATCTCAGAAAGACTGGACTGGCATGGCCAGGTCCATGGGTTCACCAGGGTTTGGGAGGAGTGGGATCCTGTTGCTGTCCCACTGCTAACCTCATGCTCTTGTGCCTGGTAGCATCAGCCACGTGGGTCCAATAGCAGACAGCAGCCCAGCTGCCAGCAGTAGCGAGAGTCAGAAGGCCCTGCTGCCCACAGAGCAGGAGTCCAGGTGAGCTGAACCTCTTTGCCATTTATAGCTTCCACTGCTAGAACACCCACATAAAGGAAGGCATTACTACCTCTACCCCAGAATAGCAAATGCTCACCCTAGAAACCAGGCTCCAGAAAGACACATTTGACTCCATGTCTCTAGGGCAAAACAGCTGATCTGCTAGTTTTGTAGCAGAGCCAGCCCTAACCATATGAGTCATGAGGCAAGCTCCCGAGTTTTGTCCTGTCCAAGGCAAACTGCCACTGGGATTGGGCCTTGTGGGCCTTCAGGATCTGTACCCAGCCTTGCAAACCTGTTCTCCCTCTGCAGATATGTGGATTGGCCCACCTTCCTAAGAGAGAATGTCATCTATATCCTGGCTGCTCGTCCTAACAGTGGAGCGATCCACCTGAAGCCCCCAGGATAGGTGGGACAGAGAAGCACGGCTCTGGAACGGTGGCATCCTCTCTCTCTCTCTCTCTTTCTCTCTCTCTCTCTCTCTCTCTCTCTCTCCTTTCTTTTTTCCTTTACCAACCTCTGGCACTGAGACTCATGGGAATGGGACACTGCCAACATCTTTATTTGTCATTAGGCTTTATGGCACTGAAGCCACCGTTCCCCTCACAACAGAGGCAGAATGTGTATCGCCACACTGAGAAGCCCTGAGAACTGTGGCATTACCTGCTACTGGACCACCTCCTGCCCCCACACCATAAAACTACCTGCCACTCATGCATACATATGTGCACATGCACATACAGCCACATACATGCCTAGATGTTCACGCCTTCAAACTCCTGGTTCTCTCTTCGATGAAAAAGAACCAAAATCCCTTTGTTGAGCCCCCCTGGTATAGATAAGAGGGTCTCTTCTCACTCTTTTTATTGGCCAGGAGAAAGAGGGGGACAGATTAACTTCACTTCCCCTCCAGGAGATGCTGAGAGGCCCCCTACCCACATGGAAACCCCCTTCGGTGATGACCACTGTTATTTGTAAGTGTCTGTATGTCCCTCAGGTATGTCGTGGTGGGTGAACAGTTCAAAACCATCCCGAAGTTTGTGTTTAAATTCTGATTCCTCGTGCTAGAGAAGGAAACTAGCTTGTGGATTTCTGCCTGGAGAAAGTGGAGACAGTCTCTCCCAGAATTCTAGGACCTTTTCAACCAGACCACCCAACATCACAAGTACTTAGCAGAACAGGAAAACCAAGGTGAGACTCCTGGTCCCTATTTGTCAAATGGTCCAAAGCTCTAGGGACCCAAGAGGAACAGATACACTGGCAGGAATCACTCTGTGTGAGATGCTGTAGCTTGAGTGTCAGCCTCGGAGACCGAAGAGGATGCAGAAAAGAAAGGAAGCTCAGGCTTTTCCTGCTTTCCAGCCCAATTCAACCACGGACATAGAAATGTGACATTACATGGAGGGGAGCCAGCCTCTTACATAGCCTAAAGGAGCTCTGCAGAATACCTAAGCAGCTGTGCTTTTTAAGAAGAGACAACAAAGGCCTGAGATTTGTATCTCAACTGTCAAGAAGTCCTAGTCATCGTCAGAAGGGGGACAGTGTGTTCTTCTCCTGTCACCCCAGTTGCTGCTTCTCCTTGCTGCTCACTCCCCTCTGTGCTGGGAGACAGAGCTAGCCTGAGAGGACCTTGTGAACAAGTGGAGAACGCCATGGCCGTAGCAAGCCGGCCTACAAGCTTTGTTCAACCCCATCTCCCAGTTCTGAAGCCCTCAAGCCAGCACATGGTGTGGGTCAGCCCTAAGACCTAGGGATCGGGTTCTAGATTTTTATTTTCAACCAGATGACTTAGGTATGGCCAGTTCTGACAACTAGTCCTTCAAGAGAGAATTGAGCCAAGTCCTGCAGAAGCTCTCACTGTCTCCACTGCTGAAAGCACTTGAACTAAAGTGGATGGTTACAGGGGAAGGAGCACACTCCTCAGTGTTGAGAGGCTCAGATGACATGGTCATCTCTAGCGAGCCTTGCTAAGAGCCCTGCATGCTCTTTCTGTAGGACCTGCCTGACCTAGAAGCAGGGTGGTATACTGCTGGAGACAGATTATTTAGGACTGAAACAAAGCAGACATGAAACCCCACCGCTTTTAAAAACTTACTTAAAGCCAGGCATGGTGGTACATACCCTTAATTCCAGCACTTGAGGGACAGAGGCAGGTGGATCTCTATGAGTTGAAGGCCAGATTAATCTAAATAGCAAGTTCAAGGCCAGCCAGGATTACATAAGTGAGACTTGGTCTCAAAAACAACAATGAAAATGACTCGGCCACGTTCCCAGGACTGATCAGTAAGATGGCCCATTATTGAATCGAGTTGAAAACAAAGCATAAACCTGCTGGGCTCAAGGACTGCATCTGTAGCAGCCAGCCCTGGGGTTTTCCATTGAGAAGATTAAAGCATGTTGAATTCAGGGGCTCTTGCTCACTCTCCTGATGAGTCATCTCTCTCTCTGTGGCTGTAGGCTGCTGAACCGAACAAGACACTTGGCACAGAGATAATTCATCTCTGGGCCTTGGGAATTGGACAGTGTTTTTCTGCCACTCCCCGGCTGTGGACACTGGGAGTCCATCTCTTGTTCCATGGTCCTTTACAGACCAAGACGATGCTTAGCACTTTGAAGCAGCTGTTTCTTGCTCCTGTACAGTTGAATGGCAGAATACCACAGGCTGAATCAAACTGTGCAGAGTCAGCCCCACAGATCATCCTCAATGGGATCAGGCCTATGTGGGATCACCTCTCTATCCAGGACAGCACAGAAGAGCTGACCTCTTCCCCATAAGCATCCAGTGTTGTTTCAAAGGGAGGGCCTATTGCTCCCTCGTCCGTTGTTACAGAAGCCCACCCCAACCCAATGTCCATAATCTCTCTTTGATGTAGCCTCCTCTCAGCCCCCTGCAGTGTTTATAGAGGTACACTTTCATCAACCTAGTAAGACTCATTCTGCCGGGCAGTGGTGGCGCACGCCTTTAATCCCAGCACTTGGGAGGCAGAGACAGGTGGATTTCTGAGTTGAGGCCAGCCTGGTCTACAGAGTGAGTTCCAGGACAGCCAGGGCTACACAGAGAAACCCTGTCTCGAAAAACCAAAAAAAAAAAAAACAAAAAGACACATTCCCTTCCTAAGCCTTTCTATCACTGTGACTGTCTGAAATTCTGCCAAGTGCAAGATTAATGTCTGGCTCTGTTGAGGGTATGAGAAATGGCTGCTGAAAGTTAGGATCAATGCTTTCCCCAACACCATCCATCCTGAGCTCCAACCGAGGGAGGTTTGGGTTACATACATCCTTCTCTGAAGACCACTGTCCCCAAGCCTGGTTTTCATCCAGAAGTTCTCTTCCCTATATTCAAATTAAATAAGGAAACATCAGGATGCCACAGCAGAGCTGTGGGGATGGAGTTGCTGAGAGTGGCCTCTCCAGGTCTGTCCTTTGACCTCCTTCCCTGAGGCCACCCTTCCCCAGCAAAACATTTGAGCAGTGACCCCTGTGGTATCCCAGGGATGAAGCAGTTTCCTTATTTCTGGTACTGATTCAACTCAAGTGCCCTTCCTTTGAGGACAGCTGCAGCAGAAGCCATGAATATATTGCCGCTTTATACTTCTAGCCCAAACAGTGGGCTGGCAGGGTAAACACTTGCCTTTCTGGCCCTAGTGCTTCCTATGGGAGGTCACCTGGACCTTGTTTAAGTGGCCAAGTCTTGGAGTTCCCCCATTCCTATCAACAGAACAAAAAGCACAGAATTCAACTGCCTAGGAAGAGGGCACTCCACTAGGAAGTGAGTGCCAGGGTTGTCCCATGCCTTAGTCCAAAGCACAACAGTCATTACAGGCATCACGGTTTCCCAGAGTGAGTTGCATAAATAAGGCTAAGAGAAAGGCTCAGCAGAAACTGTCTAGTAGGGGCCCATCCAGCCATGACTACCCAAGAGCCAAAAGTAAGCAACCTTGAGGCATGAAACTTGAACTGGCAGCAGGCTCTGGTGTTCCATGTCTCCTTCCAACCAGCAGAGTAAAGACACATACACAGTTGTGCACTGCATATGTATACAGAGAGACACAAGTACATAGTCATTCATGGCCCAGAGCATGGATAGGGGCAGGTCTTGTCTGGACCGATGATTAAGAGACTCATTTCCATTCTGGAAATCCATTCCAAGAACTGTATCACTAGTCAGCATCTTCGTAGTGCAAGCATCAAAGAGCACTCTTACACAAACCAAACAGTTACCACATTAGTAGGCAATATAACTTATGGGACCACCATCGTGCATGCCATCTGTTGTTGGTCAAAATGTCACTATGTGGCACATGACTATTCTGTACTTGGCACTGAAAGGCAAAACAACCTTGATGCCAAAATTTCAGAACATCCTGGCAGCACCTGTAACCACGACCCCTTTCTAGCCTGCCATTTACAGTGCAGCCAAATCACCATGTTCTCCTTGCCATCTGGGTTTAGTTTGCTCACTGTATCTCTCTTGTCCTGGCTGCAGTCCAGACAACAGAGATCTTAAGTGGGCATGATTGGTATATGGCCTGGTCTCACAGCTAAGCCTGGGAACATGGTAGAGCCGAGCGTTCCTCCTGCTGTTGCTTGCTGTTGCCACTATGTGTGGTAACCTTGTAAAGAAAATGATAGGCTACCGGATCCCCATTAGACCAACACTAAAGAGAAGTTGCTTCCCTCTGGGATGCATGCCCCAGTGGGCCAGAGCATGGAGATACGAGTTAGGTCTTACCTAGACAAACAATTAAGCAGCCCACGCCATTCTAGTTTGGAATAGAAAGGGTTGTCTTTTCCATATCCATAATCACCAGAGGCCTTCAAGTTTAGCCTCCAAGCATTAAGGGATATCCATGGTTTGTTTCCAGCCAAACAGACTGGGAGGGAGGCTCTGAGAGCCCTTCAGTAACTGAGGACCCAAGGCCCTCTGGCTTCTTGTGCCCTACCCATGTACTTCTCTGCTGAAGGTAACTTGACAATTATCAGAGGGGACCAGCCCCAAGCCCTGTCTTCCTGTCAACAGCTGCATGATCCCCCTGTGACTCCGTCTTCACAGCACTCCAAACAGGAGCCCCCAGAGGCTGGGCACTGCAGAAACCATAATAAACAGATTGCGATGTTGTTTCTGCTGCTTGCTTCCTATTGTTTTGGGGGAACCTCCCATTTCTCTGACATGTCCCATCAATGACTAATTCCTGGCCTGAGTCTAAAACAGGATACTGTAGCCTTCAGTTCATCTTCAGTTGCCATGTTCTTAGCAATGTGTGTGAGTGTGTGTGTGTGTGTGTGTGTGTGTTCGCATGCGCATGTGGTGCCTGTCAAAGCACTCTTCAAGGGACCTGTTACAGTGTGGTCTAGCACACACACCTCCGACTCCTCAAAACAAACAGAGAACTGGGCTTGTAGCCACATTACTGAAGTTTTCACCATCGACACAATGTTTGCACCTCAGCTTCCATACCTCTTCCCATAGGGCGGAGAGTGTCCACCAGGCTCAGGAAGTTTGATGACATCACATGAATTCCTTCTTATCTCCAGACTCAGGGAAGCTGAGCACCAGGGTAGCAAAAGGCATAAAAATTAGATCCTGGGCTGGTAAAATGGCTTCAGAGAGCAAAGGCGCTTGCTGTCAAGCCCGATGATCTGAGTTCAATCCCCGTGGCAAATGAAGAGACCCACCTCCCATAAGTTGTCCTCTGATCTCCACATGTGTCATACCATGTGTACCCACACAAAATCAATAAATATGAAATTAAATTAAAAATCCTGTACCTCTGTGAACAGCAAAGATTCCATTCAGCAATCCTAGCTGGAGATTTCCTCCCTCTTTGAATCATTTCATCAGCTGCCACTTGCTCCCTGGGCTGGAACCTCACCCCTACACAAGCTTCCACCTGTCCTGCTCCGCCTCAAGAATGTCCCCTCTGTCTTTCGAGAAAGTCACCCCCCAAAGAGAAACATTACTACTCAATTCTCTAGATATCAAGTCAGACCCAGTGTTCTCCCCGACTCCATTTTTTCCCAGGGGATCTCTGGATCCAGCCTTAGCACACCTACTTCCTCATCTGTAAAAATCTGGAACAGTCCCTGTCATGTCTGCCTTTTAAGCTGATAGAAAAACAAAAACAAAAATGGAATGAGTTTGATAAGAGGAAAGGGCTTTAGACAAGCAAGGTGCCGAATGAACAGCTAGGATTCCTGAGCCCTTTGAAGCTGTGTTCCATCTTCCACCCTTGTGCAGTCCCAGGCAGAGCTGGGGGTGCCGCCAGTGGCCTCTGTCCACAGTGCTGAAGTCACAGCCAGCTAGAGACCCGCAGTCCTTTGTTCCCACTTTAAGTAAACATCAAATGTAGAGGTTGCCAAGCTCAAAGACTGCCCTTAAATTCAAAAAGTATCATCAAAATGTTTTTATTTAACTTATTTCAAGTTTCTTTCCAAAACCGTAATAGACCAGAGATGAATCATCACCTCGGGGTAAAAAAACTTGTGGTTTTAACTTGATATGAGTGATCTATATGAGTTAGCTACCAAAAAAGAAAAATTTTAAAAAACTAATGCAACCTAAGGTTACATGGAAAAGAGAGGCAAGCCACCTTGTTCATTCTTATTCCAACTCTCCTGGAACAGGCTAATCAGAGTCAGGTAGCACAGACCAAAAGCCTTGAATAGCTGGAATCAAACAAGGCAGATGAAGAACCCATAAAGGCATGGATCCTGGAGGGGTGGGCGTGGTGGGCGCAGAAGGCTGGCATTTGGCAATAGGGCCTACAAATCTGAAGAGGTCTCTAAAGGCAGAGCTCAGGTGAAGGGTGAGCATTATAAGGGTACAGAGTTCTTCGCAATAGAACCAAGCACAACTGAATACCAGGGAGGGCAGTGAAGCCGCCAAAACATTTGACAAAGGGCTGAGTCTCGGGTGAGATACCTCACCAGGTCCTCTTGACACCTGAGGTGCCAGTCAACACTGAGCACCTTCTTGCACCCTCCCAGCTGATCTGGAGATATATCTGTAAGCTCAAGCACTCACATGACTTTAAAGTTTATCAAAAAGCCAAAGCTTCTTTAGTTCACTAATAGGCTCTTGGAAGCTTTCCTTGAGAATCTTATGCTACACGCCCTCTGCTGGCCAACCCTAACACTGACATCTCCATTCTAAAGCGAAAAATAACTCTTTCAGACCCCAAAAGTACTACTGATCATTGTAAGCTTAGAATCTCAAGGAGATACCAAGAAGTTAGATCACTGGCCAATGATCAGTCACTGAAAAGAATAGGAAGTGAAGGTGTTGGTGAGCTTAAGCATCTAGCATTAAAATTAGGGCTCAATTTTGTCTAGGAAATAAGCTGAGGCTGAGGCTGGATTCAAGGGATTCCTTTGGCCAAGATTATAACTAGAGTCAGTATCTCAGGCAGAGCCAAAGGTTGGTTTCAGTGTGGGACCAACCCTATGTCCCTATGTCAACACAAAGCATGTATCAAATGAGATGTTAAGAATCTGACCACAAGGAGTCAGTCTGCATTCGAAGCTGCATTCCTATATCCTGGTGAAACACTGGTAGCCTGTCAGTGGAGAACTCCAGCCATGAATGCCACCCAGGAGACCTGTAGGAGAGATGAGAGACAGAGTAAAGCAGCCTCTGGTTTCTTGGGAGTTGCTGGCTTTAAAAACGGTAATAGGCAGACTGAGGAGCCTCTTTTCTCCTCAGAAGGTGTCACAGTCCCAGCTTCATGTTAAAGCCTCCTCATACACCATACTGCCACATAAAAATCATGGGTTCAATTTTGGGAAAGGGGCAGCCCAAGAGCCAATACTGTCACTGCGTAGAGCTGGCAGCTGTGGGGGTAGTCTTCCTTGCCTCCAGGATTCTGTTTCTACTAGCAACAGGGCCTGGCATCCTCCCACACCCAGATCTTAGCAACCATGAGAGCCCCTGGCAACTGCTGCCATGGTGACAAGACAGGGAACTAGGAACAGGCCGAAGGGGAAAGCACTTCTTCTGGAGGATTTGGGATGTGTGCAAGATAGGGGCTCCCCCTCCCGTACACAGTCTGTGAGGGAACATGTGCTCCTGCTTAAACACCTCCTCACTGGCACCCACCCCCAACCCCTGCCCACAGGTTCCGGTTCCCTCAGGGTGAGGAAATGAGGGACACCTAGGGTTATGACGTCTCCATGAGGAGAGAGGACAAGCGGGGGTGTCTGGAGCCAACACGATCACAAATGCATACATACACTGACAGAAATGGTGTCAATAGCCACATACTTCCCTACTCTTCATCATGGAGTCACATGCCTGCACAGCCATTTATTTAATCATACCTGTGTGCTGACACAAAGTCACATACCTAGAGCAAGTACAGAATCAGGCATACTAATACTTACACAGATACACACTTACAGATGGACTCATGATTATTACAATCCCAATCAGACACACACATTTCTAGCTGCACTCACACACCCAGATTGCCCTGAACACACAGTGAGAGTCAATGTCATTTACATTAATCGAATGCCATGCTCAGAACTAAGACAATTACATGTGTCACCTTAATTAACCCCCCAGAAAAGCCCTGTGAGCTTCTACTGTTACTTAGCCCACTTGCCCAGAACAAATGAGGTGTGGATTGGCCAGTGCCCTCGAAAGGTCAACAGGCCGACTAGCTCCAGGACTCCCACTCTTAGTCTATGCTGTCCTGTGTTCTCTGGTTCAGATGACCTAGAAAGTAGGACAAACAGCAACAATAGTGATCAGGGCAGATAATGGAGTGCGGGTCACCACTCTCAAGGATACAAACCTCTAGTCCCTGAAGTCGAGGCCAACAGTTTAGCATCAGCTGAGCCAGGTAAAGGCTCATGGCTTAGCCCTCCCTCTGTGCTGGCATGGGCAAGGCTGGGATCAGCAAGAGTCAGGCCTAGAATTAAGAAGAAACACAGCTGGGGCCCCTCACATCAGCAGGAAGGGTAGTGGTAGCCCCCACCATTCCCAGATACCATGTCCACACCACGCCACTCCCTCATCGTGGCCTCATTCCTCTCTCCTCCCTCTGCTTCATCTGGTTTCTCTGTCCTGTCTATTGCTCCTACAGTCTCTTCCCAGCCCATCTCCCCTCCCTCTCACCCACCCAATTCCTCTTTGCCTCCCACCCCATCTTCTGTCCCCCTATCCAGTTCCAATCCCATCTCCTTCAATGAGAGACCTATCAGTCCCCCTACTAATGGCTCCACACCCTCCTCCTCTGCCCAACCGCTCTTTTCACCCTAGTTCCTTTTCCTACTTTAAACTCAAATTCCTTTACACTTGGGAGTTCATGCGGAACAATGGGAAGAGACAGGTTGTTAAGAATATGTAGAACTCCCCCCCCCAAAACCTCCAGACCCCTCTACTGCTCTATTCTGGGGTCTAGGTACTCCAAGCCTCAGTTTACAGTTCTAACTGCTTTGCATGGCCTCATAGATATCTAAATCTGTCCCTGAGAACTGGCAAAGAAAAAGGTGAGAGAATTTTCTCAGGCCTTTGTCACCAAATCTCCCAAGAACCCCCTCCCCCTCTTCACCCCCAGATTACCCCCTCGCACCCCCGCTCCCTCCAGCACAGATGGGCCTGGGAGACAGTAACGTGGGCGCCAAGTTCGGTGTCTGCTGGAGCGGCGGCTTCCGCCGGCAACCGCCTCCGCAGCCCCGCCTGCTCCGAGTATCGGGGACACTGGGGCTGAGATTTAATGATTTACTAGGGGGCTGGGGGACCAGAGATGACAGTGTATGAGGGTGTTAAGAAAGTGGATCATGAGAAGCTGAGGTAAACGATTAAAGGGGGAACTATAAGCTATGCTATTGCAGACCACGAAGCAGGGAGATGAATTAAGAATTTAGACAAAAGAGTGGAGGGAAATAAGAAAGATACAGAACAGGACAGAAATTTGGGGTGAGGGAAGATCAGATATCACAGGGGGTAAGAAAAAGGACAGGAAGGGGGCAGTGAGGAGAAGATGGAAGGTTATTTTATAAGGAATCTGAAACGGACACTGTGGACTCCAAGTGGCTGAGAAGTCACTGCTCCTAAGCCAGCCGGTGTGAAAGGACTGAAGATGGAGGGGATCTGGACAGAGAGTCATGAAGGTGATACCAGTTACTAGTGCAGAGGGTAATCACAAGGGCACCTAGACTCTCAGGACTATCCGGGTCTGTTCTGTGTTACAGTTAAACCATGTCAGGTCAGTCCCATATCAAGAAAAGGTAAAGCTAAACCAGGCCAGGTCAAGTTGATAGAAGACGGGTAAGAAGGGGTGAGCTTTTGGCAGTGGTCCAGAGACTACACCACCCTAAAGTGCACTATTCCCCTCCCCCCTCCCTCTCCTTCGAATCAAAAGAATGCCTGGTGTCACCAACAACTGATGAGTGCGGTTTTCTAATAAGTTGTCTTTGAGGTTTCACTCGTTCCAGAAGGCTCTCCCTGAACTCAGGCTGTGGCCAGAATGTCTCACCTCCTCATATTGGAGACTGAACTAATATAGTTGGCCCCCGCTGGCTTGGGTCGAAATCACAAGCACCAGCCAATAAAATCAAAGGGCGCCTGGTGTTGCCTCCCTATGTCCTTTTCACCAATAACACGACGAAATGGAGAAGAGGTGTGGTTGATTGATCCCAGAGGGCACCAATCACACCCACACCAATCACTGCCCGGAATGTGTGCGCGTGTGGCCGGGTGACAGGGGTGGAGAAGAGGTGGCTATCACCCGGACGCTCGTTGAGAGATATCCAATCACAGCAGAGTCTAGGCTGAGTGACGGACAGACTGTGCAATGGGAAACGCGGAGGCGGAGCCGTGGGGGCGGGCTCCCGGTCCCGCTGTCTGCGGCCGGCGGGCAGGCGACTCCTGTCCTGAGTGGAGGCGGCGGAGCCGGAGCCGGGGGAGGGGGAAGCGGCTGATAGAAGGACCGCGGCGGCGACCGCAGCTCCTCACCGGTGAGGGCGCTGAGCGAGGACTCGGGGGTCCCGGGAGTGGGGCGTCGAGAAGACAGGTCCTGGTATTGGGGGGGGGGGGGTTGGACACCGTGGGCCCATAGTCTCCTCTGCCCTAGGGGTGAGGGGCCTGGGAGCTCGGGGTCTGCCAGGTGCTGGGTGTCTGCGACAAGGGTCGGGTTGGGTCGGGTCGGATTGGGTTGCGCCAGGCGGAGGCGTTTCTGAGCAGGCCAGCCAGCCAGCTGGGGTGACATCACCGACCCCCTCCCCCGCGCGAACCCCCTTCCTTCCTCTCTCTCTTTCTCTCTCTCCCTGCCGCGCCTTTTGTCCCGGCCAGGCTCGGCTCTGCCCCGCCCCGCCCCGCCCATCTGCGGGGGAGGAGACTCCCCGTTAGTGACTTCATTGAGTAGGTTCTTGGGGATTGGGCTTGGGTCCTCCCCAGAGAGGTGAGAGGAGCTCACTGACTCTCAGGCCCTCACTATCACACCTGTCACAGGTATACACGCTGCCACTCAACAACTACACACTGTCACCTCCAGCCTCACTGTCACACAGCCGTACAGGCACTCACATCATTCATCCAGACACTGCTGTACCTGACAGCAGGTGGCCACTGCACTCTACATCTGGGGATCAGGTCCAGCTCCTGGGGCACGAGAGACAGGCCTTGCTGGGCCCCGGCCTCTGGGAATCTGAGGAGGTGGCTTCCAGAGCTACAGCGTCCCAAGCAGGCTCCGGTGGAGCAATCAGAGGTGAGGGGCTTGGCTGGGCATGTTTAAGCGCACAGTGCTGTCCTGCCCACCCCCAGCAGCACCCCCACTGCAGGCTCGAGGAGCTTTCCGGAGCTTCCCACACTTCTGGGGAGAAGACTTCTTAGCCAGCTTGATGTTTAAAATTCAGCTGGAGCCCTTAAAACTTCGAGCGTGGACGCTGAATGGGTTTGTGAAGTTTCGGTAAGTCCCTCCTGAGAAGGGCTCTCATACCCGTGCCGAGTCAGATTCTCCACACCAGCCATTCCTGCATTGCCTCCTCCCGGTCGTCCTCATCTCTTCCTGCATATGCATGAATCCCCTGTGACCTCGTCTGTACTTTTGAATGAATCGTACCCCATGTCATTCATCTCTCTCAAACTCATGTTTCCACAAATATCTCCAATATTTCAGCTCTCCCTGTCAACCCATCAGAAACCTGTGGTCACTTCAGCCTTTTCCTTTTGTCATCTCTCATTCCTGTCCATCAGACCCTGTCTCCTCCCTGTACTTGACAGTCCCTCTTGCTGTCTGTCCTCATTTTTTTTTCCCATCCCTAGCTCTACTTTGACATACTCATTCTCCATCAAAGGCAGAGCCATGCCTCGGGGCTCCTTTGTCATCCTACCACGTGGCTCGTGGGGAGGGAGAGGGAAGGAGGGTGGAAAGGAGGGAAAGGAGGCAGGTCCTGAGAGTTTGCCCTGTGTCTGTAGAGGCAAGAGAATTATGGGTCTAGAGCAGCTAGCAGGTGGGTGCCAGAAAGGAAGCTGGCAGCGGTGAAGAGGTAATGAAGGACCACAAACGGTGGGTGGGCTGGTAAGCTGTACCGCTTGCCCTCTACCTCGAAGCCACTGGAGTTCCCTGGGCACCCCGTTGCTGTTCTAGGTTCTTCCAGTCCTGGGGGAAAGAAAGTGGGCTGAGGCAAAGATGGCAGACCACCCCATCTCCCTCTCAGACTGCGTTTAATGCTGTTTCCGAAAATGGCTGCCCTCCTCCAGATGCTCTTTCTTCTCTGCCTCCCCCAACTCCAGTCTCCCCCACAGGCGTGACATACTGGTGTGGGGAATGGGGGAGTACCCGCCTTTATAGTGACTTCTCTTTGTCAGAGTGAGGTGACTCCCAGTATCATGAGTCAACCTAGCCACCTGCAGCAGGCAGGAGCTAAGGTCACTCTCCCTGCCTACCTGGGGCCCCTTAACTGTCACAGCCCTCACTCCTGCCAGGACACCTTGTACACTTTACTACTGTGAAGTAGTCAGGGGCAGAAAAGCAGGCCTCAGCTGTGGCTGCCAGGACATTGTTAGAAAGACTGCTTCTCCTCTGAGGGTTGGCTACACCTCAAAAAGGCTAAAGGATAGCATCTGGCCTCTCCTTCATGTCCCCTCCCTTCGTATCCTCCACAGATCCATTGCGGGGAGCAGGTTAGAGTGTAAGAGCCTTGGCTTGGTGTCCTTGAACCCCACTGGAGTACAGCCCCAGCATGGAGTCAGATCCTAAAATGTAAAGGGGAGGTAGAGAAGGGGCTTGCAGCAAAGGTAGTTAGGACACAGGGGTTCAGTCCATCTGTCTCCTGGCACCTAGGCTTTAGGGAGGCTTTTTCTCTGATGCTTTTGATCACTACCTTTGGTGCTTAGGCAGCACAGACAAGTAGTCACACTTCAGTGTGTAAATACTGGGAAATGAATAAAAGCAACTGTTACCCTGGCTGGGGGAAGGACAGTGTCCCCCTGCTAATGAAGGTGTTAGAAACAGTAGTTTCCAAAGGCTGTGAGTCACACGTGAGGCTTAGCACAGTCTGGGGGAGGGGGGGCAAAGGCAGAGAGATCTGGGGTCCCTGATGGCAGAAAAGACTCCAAACTCCCATACCCCAATTCAGCTGGCTGGACACTGGAGCCTGTTCCCCATCGTGGGCTACTGCCGCAGCTGTCCTCAGCCCGGGCATCATGCCTGAGGTGTGGCGTAGGAGAGACTGTGAAGCTCAGGTGACCTCACTCAGTGCACTGACCTTCGCCAGCTTCTGTGTGTGTCTGTCAGTCCACAGTGCCATTTCACTCAGAAGGGCCTCTCAGGGGTCCGAGGGCCTGGGCCTCTGCCTAGCCCCAAGAAGTGGGCCACAATCTTTAGCCAGAAGCTGAGAAAGGAATCATGGAATGGTTCATGTCAGAACCGGGAGACATCATCTAGCCCAAAACTTTCATTTTACAGATGGGGAGACAGAGGCCCAGAGAATAGGCATGACCTACTGAAGGTCATCAGGGAGTCATTTAAGGATTGCAGGATCATCCGGAGTGGGGCTGGGCTGTAGAGAACAGGCCATCAAAGATTGGCCCTGGGCTCTTTCAGAAACAAGGAGCCCAGCACCGGTCCAGTAGCTGTGATGGGAAAAGATTATTACAAGATTCTTGGAATCCCGTCTGGGGCCAACGAGGATGAGATCAAGAAAGCCTATCGGAAGATGGCCTTGAAGTATCACCCAGACAAGAACAAAGAACCCAACGCTGAGGAGAAGTTTAAGGAGATTGCTGAGGCCTATGATGTGCTAAGTGACCCTAAGAAACGGAGCCTGTATGACCAGTATGGCGAAGAAGGTAAGGTGACAGAGCAACCAGACACTGTGTTGGTCTGGAGCCCTGGGTGAGCCGGTTCTCCTAGCAGAGTTGAGAGAGGCAAGTTCCCTTAGAGTAGCTCATTCACTACCTGGCCCCAACTCGCCCTCCTCCCCACCACTGTTCTCCCTCCCTCCCTCCCTTGTCCCCTTCTGGCCCTAGAAAGGCCTGGAGAGTGTGCCAAAGCCTCCCCCTCCCCCTCCCCCCACCTTCTTTCCTTCCCAGCCTTATTAGTCCTGCCTGAAGTCTCTGCTGCTTCATTGGCTAATCAGAAAGGTTGGAGATAGAGAGCCTGTGGCTCTTGGAGGAGGGCATTTACATTCATCAGCATAAAAATCTGGCCCTGGAATAGCCAGCGAATTAACTACTGGAGTTCTGAGTGGAAATGGTTGTTGCCACCATCCCCCAATCCCACCTAGGCCTGCAGAACAGAGAAGACTTGCCTCCCAGAGGAAGTGGCAGGGATCCAGGAGTGGAAGGGGAGATGTTGCTGGCATCTTACCCTTTCCCTAGGGCAGTTGGTGGCCATGCACAAGGCGGGCAGCAGGAAAGGCCCAAATAAAGCCTCTAAGAGGGTGCCTCCTCCCAGCACATCCCACAGGCATGATGTAGCTGCTAATTCTGGGCCTGCCCCTCGGGGCGCCTGCCACCCGCCAGCCATAGGCACCTGTCAGGCTATATTAAGAGACATTGTCACAGCTGAGGACTCTCCTTCCTGGGAAGAACTGTCCGTCCTTCCTACAACATCCTCCACTCTTTCACATTGTCCCTTCCCTTTCGCCAGCCTACCCGTAGAATGAAACAGGCTAAATGGCATGGGCCATACCTGATTACGTGCAGGGGCTCAAGAGAATGTACTCTGTGTCCTCTCTTCACTTTGTGTCCTGTTCATCTCTGCCTCTCTCCTTCCTGTGCTCCTTCTTCCCAGACCCCCCCCCCCTTAGTCTCCATGCTTAGAGCTCATCTCATTTTTCCCTGATTATTCCCAGATTTGTCAATTCTCAGAGAGATCAGACACCTGCTCAAATCCCGGGCATTCTCCCAGCTAAGCTGGAAGGATGGGAAGTGTTGAGAGTGGGGAAGAAGAGGAGCAGTGCAGGCACCACACCTCCTTGTGGCTGCTCTCAGAACTGCATTCACTCCTGCCCTTAGCCCAACCTTTGTTTAGGAAGGAGATGGGAGAGCTACCCAGAAACTTCCTCCCCCACCACCAAGCCCAAGTGAAGGCAACACCGAGACTTGGACCCTAGGCCTGGACACTGAGTTCTGGTGTAGACAAAGTGCACGGTGGCCTAGGGTAACCTCGGGGGCTGGAGGAGAGAGAAGCAGCCTTGAGAAGTCAGTTATACTGCTGTCCACCCTGCCTCTTCCTCGACAGCCGGCCAGAATACTTGTACACAGAGTCTTGTACACTGGTTTGGCTTGGGACAAGTTGTCCCCTGCTTGAAGTGGGGTGGGTGGTGGAACAGGAACCCCCAGAGTGAGAATTACCCCTTGTTATCATCAATCCAGTTTCCTGCTCTCTCACCAAGCTCTGCCTAGCTTCTTATACTTGCTTCATTTCTTCAGAGAGAAAGAATAGATCCCCAAGTCTTAGGAGGGGTTTAAAAGGCAGCTGCCACAAGCCCCTGAGTGCCTAGTATTTACATGGCCTCTCTAATGAAACCCAAATCTGTCCTTGTGGTCCCATGAAATAAGAAAATAATTTAATCCCAGGGAAATTTTAGATAAAAGGCCTCACAGAAGACTGAGAATGTAGCCTAGCACCAGAGCACTTGTTTAGAGCAGCACACAGCCGTAGGTCCCACCCCCAGCAGCACTAAATAAACAAGCAAGCCTCAGTGAGAGGAGCCTTCCTCTAGCCTGGGCCCTAGCCCTGATCTACATGTTCTGGATCAGCCCGTGTTAGTCCCACCCACATTCTTCCTACCACTCCCACCAAACACCCCAACATGAAAGTGCCACCCAGAGACCCAAGTCCTTTAGACAAGAGGGAGCACCTGGGGTCATCCTTTGCATGGTGCCTTGACTTGTGGTGGCTGCTCCACATTAACTATGGGATGCAGGGCTGGTGTGGTGTTACTCTGAGGAGCTGGTCCATTATAGTCTATGTCTGTACAATACATGAATGACAGTCCCTGAAGCTGTACAGTACTAGATCACAATATGCAAATAAAGTAATAGATATTTTTTTCTAGAAAAAAACTAGCTCCTCATTTCCATGTCAATGAGTTTTCTTGTTTTTTGAGAACTCTTGATTTCCAGTTTAAGCAAAACATAGGGAGAGATGAAGCAGAGTCAAAGTAGGGCTTCTTCCTAAACTGTGTCCACACTTAATTCAGGACAGCTCACTGATTAGCCTCCTCTGTGGTCAAACCCTGTCTGTCTCTAGCCCTAAGCGCCTTGGGAAGTAGAGACTTGGGAATCAGGTGTGGCCTGTCACGTAATAATACGAGGCCAACAACTCAACCTTAATGAGGCATCTTTGGACTGTGAGTGGAAATCATTACGTAACTTAAGTCACATCTTTTAAGTCTCCTGGTCCTGCCTCTCCCTTATGGGTTAACTCAGCTTGATGGACTCTCAGGATGCAGCTTGCTTTGGTTTTTGTTGTTTATTTGGTTGGTTGGTTGGTTTTTAGAGACAGGGTTTCTCTGTGTAGCCCTGGCTGTCCTGGAATTCACTCTGTAGACCAGGCTGGCCTCAAACTCAGAAATCCTCCTGCCTCTGTCTCCCAAGTGCTGGGATTAAAGATGTGCGCACCATTGCCCGGCTTTGGTTTGCTTTTTGAGACAAGGTCTCAGTATACAGCCCAGACTAGCCTAAAGCTCTCATCCTCCTAGCCAGAGTATTGAGATTACAGACATGCAACACTCTGTCACATATATATTCCAAAATATATGTTCAATTGAGTAGAAATTAATCTTCTCATTCTGTTAGTCTAGTCCTCTCTGGGGGTTAGAGATTGCTTCTTTCTCTAGGCCCATGAACCAGCAGTTTAGTGGGCAGAGGGAAGAGACTGGGATGGGTCGAGGATGAGCCACACTGCCCCTAACTTCTCCTCCCCTTTAGGCCTCAAGACCGGCGGTGGTACATCAGGTGGCTCCAGTGGCTCCTTTCACTACACCTTTCATGGGGACCCTCATGCCACCTTTGCTTCCTTCTTTGGTGGCTCCAACCCCTTCGATATCTTCTTTGCCAGCAGCCGTTCCACTCGGCCCTTCAGTGGCTTTGACCCAGATGACATGGATGTGGATGAAGATGAGGACCCATTTGGTGCGTTTGGCCGCTTTGGCTTCAATGGGCTGAGTAGGGGTCCAAGGCGAGCCCCAGAACCACTGTACCCCCGGCGCAAGGTACAGGACCCCCCTGTGGTGCATGAGCTTCGAGTGTCCCTGGAGGAGATCTACCATGGTTCCACCAAGCGCATGAAGATCACAAGGCGGCGCCTTAACCCTGACGGGCGAACTGTGCGCACCGAGGACAAAATTCTGCACATTGTCATCAAACGTGGCTGGAAGGAAGGTACCAAGATTACCTTCCCCAAAGAGGGCGACGCCACACCTGACAACATCCCAGCCGACATTGTCTTTGTGCTCAAAGACAAGCCTCATGCACACTTCCGCCGAGATGGCACCAACGTGCTCTACAGTGCACTCATCAGCCTCAAGGAGGTGGGGTGTTCGTGTGTGTGTGTGTGTGTGTGTGTGTGTTCATACGTGTGCATGTTATATGCTTGTGTCTATGTCTGTATGTCTGTCTGTTGGAGGGTGATGGGAACCATTTCCTCCCTGTCTGCCATGTTGTTTTCCCGTGTAAATCATTTTCCTCCCTCTCTACTCTGCCTGCTTTTTCCTCACTTTGCCTTATTTTTCCAGGCGCTGTGTGGCTGCACTGTGAACATTCCCACCATTGATGGCCGAGTGATCCCTTTACCTTGCAATGATGTTATCAAGCCAGGCACCGTGAAAAGACTCCGTGGGGAGGGACTTCCCTTCCCCAAGGTGCCCACTCAGCGGGGAGACCTAATTGTGGAGTTCAAAGTTCGATTCCCAGACAGATTAACCCCACAGACACGGCAGATCCTTAAACAGCACCTCCCCTGCTCCTAGGCTCTGCCCTGGCCAGTCTGGGGCCTACCATAGCAATACCCCCTCACTCACCATCTCATGTGGACCCGGCTGGATGTCCACTGGACACTGGCACTTTTCTAAAATGCAAAGAAGCCACTGATTTTCAGGAAAATGTTCCTGTTCCCAACCCCTTTCAGAGCTGGGCTGCTTTAGGGGAATGGGAGGGCGGTGGGGAGAGCTAGCCCAGACCAAGGGTCAATTTTCTTGTCACGTGCTTTGAATCCAGTTCCCACTGCAGTGGCTGGAGAGTGACTTGAGAGCTACTCGGAGCTATAGATTCCTTATCCTGCCTGTACATAGCATGTCCTCCTCCCTCTCAGCCTTGCCTACCACCTTTCCCCTCCCTCCCCTTCAGCTTCCTCCTGTTTGTGGAGAAAGAGGATAGAGAGGACATCTCTTCCCCCCTCCCCCAGGTCTTTAGTGTCCGAGGCTATTGCACAAGAGTTCATGCACATGAAGCACTCGCCAAAATGGTCTGTGTCTCTCTGGGAGACAAGAAAGGACAGGAGATAGGAAAGGAAGGTCCGTTACCTGTGAACAGGCTGTCCTTTGAGCACGAGACACTTTTCATTTGGGGCTGGGAGGTAAGCTAACACTCAGGAGCCTCCAACAGCTGCCCTGCCTACACCCCATAGAGTTGGGGGATCGGCCCCCTCAGCTGCTCTGGGGAGTGTTCACGAGTGGAGAGAAGAAAAGAGGGGCTGAACCATCACAGCTAAGAGGTGGAGCAGGACCCATCTCCCAGCCACCATCAGGAAGGAAAAGGGCTTTGGGGTCAGGTGGCAGCTGTTCCCCACCGAGATTCAGGATCACAGGTTTCTCCCCATATCTCTGAACTCAGGGCCTAGCCACCCCAAACTTCCAAGCCCCACTTTTGTGATATGTGAAGCTACTTATTTCTTACTTTTCTTGGAGGCTGTGTCAGAACTTTCCAGCCCCTCTGCCTGTGTGACCCCCACCCCACCCCACTCCCACAGTTGTAGATAAGTCAAACAGTGAAGGAGCTGGAAGAGAACTGCTCCGGCTGGTCCTGGGGTGGGGTCTTTAGGTTTTCTCACTTTGACAAGCCCCTGAATGTTTTTATAGTAGTTTTTTGTATTTTTTTGTAATGACAGTATTATGAAAAAAATAAAGTATTTTAAAAATATGGCCTCTAAGCAGAAGCAGTAACCCTGGATCCAGGCAGGAATAGAGCGGCACTGTCAGCCTCCTTCCAGGGCCCTGGTCACCTCAGGAAAGCCATTCAACCTCAGTATATGCTGAGGCTCACCCCTTCTTCCTGTAAGCTCCGACTTCTTGAAATTCCAGAACATACACCCAAACAACAAAGCCAGAAGTCACAGCCCAGCAGTCTGCGAAGAAGATACCCTTGATTGTGAGAAAGAGAGCCCACCCTCTTCAGAAGCTGTCAACATGAGATCTAACGTACTTGTCTACATGGTCTCTTTGACTTGGAGACACTTTATTCCTTGCAGGAGATAGAGGACTCTCTGACTGATGAGAATAGACACACTCCCAGAAATAAAGTTTGGCCAGAAAGTGGGCTAGAGAGATGGCTCAGCAGTTAAGAGCACTTCCTGTTCTTACAGAGAAGCCAAGTTCAGTTCCCAGGACACAAAGCAGGCAGCTTACAACTGCTCAAGGGAATCCAACACGTCCAGCCTTCCCAAGAACCTGCACTTATGCACACACACTTACAAGTAATAAAAAATTAAAATATATTTTTTTTAAGGTTTGGGCATAAAGAATGTAGCTAGAGTATTGCTGTCAGGGCCTGGCTGGGGACCTGGGCCCCTGACAGACACTAAACATAGTTCCTACTCCTTGAACCATACCATCTTCTGGGGTTGTCTGTCCTGGTAGACAACTCTGACTCTCAGGGCCTGGTGGGTCTGGGTAGGAAGGAACCCTGTGGTTACAGAAATGGCGACCTTCAAATATGCCTGCCACACTGCTGGAGAGAGGCCCAAGATAGCCTTGAGACCACAAGGATGGCTGCCCTCTGCTGGGCCTGGCTCCACACAAGTGGGCCCTGGGCTTTTCAGGGCCTTTCTGACTCACTCTTCATCCTGGAGCCGAGACAGTGACAAAGGCTCCTGCCCTCTGACATGACGCACTTCCTGTGGGAGGCTCTCCTTCTACTCTCAAACCAGGAGATCTGGTTCACAGAGAGATGTCTGCTATGGCTGAGGTGGATCCCACCCTACATAACCCTACCCCTTCATCTTCTGCATTGACAATTCTAGAGTGATCTCACTCACTTGGGGTTAAATATCTGTGTCTTCCCTGAGACCTAAAACCTCAGGATCTGGATGTCCTGGACCAGTGTTCTCTTCTGGCCTCTGGACACACAGGACCTAGGAAACTGTCCTGTCTTCATGTTTGTACTGAACACACTCTTCTGGGCCCATGGGTCCCTGAGATCCTAGAAACCAGGCTGTTGTTGAAGTGTATGTGTGCGTGTGTGCATGCATGCATGCACACACACACACACACACACACACACACACACACACATATGGAGAAAAGAAGAGGGAGAAATTTATGAAAGTAAAGGAACTAGGGAGTGTTTCCTGGTGGGCCTTTATATGGTTTTCTTGCCTGGCAAGTTTGGGAGGGAGGGGGAGGGAGAGGGATTGATTTTGTAATGACAATACAGAACTATGGCAACCATCCATCCATTTTGTGTGACAATGTTTCTGGACTTGGCTACCTGGATCTTAAGCTACCTTAGTTACTCAGCCACTCACCAATTAGTTTCGGGCCACTTCTCAGCTCACTCTCAGGACCTCTATGACTTGGGAGCTGCAGCCTATTGAATCTCACTTCTCAGCCTCTTCTGGACTGTGGGTGAATTTGCAAATTTCCATCCATCTAAAGAGGAAACTGAAAGGCTGTCCCTTTCTGTGATGTACTCCCCCAGCCTCTCTTCATCTTCAGCTTCAGAGTGCTGCCGCTCCACAGCTGCAGTCTGGTGTCAGGTGCCCTGTCATCATTCACATCCTATCCTGCTGCTGGGTAACTCTAGACTGCCTCCTGTCCCCACTCCCACATTTTACCCATGATATAAAGAGGGAAAAAAAATGCATGCTTTCATTCTTGAATTAAGAGTACCCTTGAAGCCCACAACCCACAGATCTCTCAGGTCTCTCTGGACTTTTTTGCTTACAGATGAGGGGATAAGCACTAGGGACCAAACCCAGAGCAGTAAACACTCCAGTCAAGTGCTGTCCCACTTAACTATATATACCCTTAGCCTTGGGACTGGATTTTTCCTTCAGACAAGGTTTTTCTGGATAGCCCTGGCTATCCAGAATCTCACTATGTAGAGCAGGCTAGCTTCAAACTCACAAGAGATCTTCCTGCCTTTGCTTCCTGAGTGCTGGGTTAAATGTGTGTGTGACACCACGCCTGACAATGGGACTGATTTTTTTTTTTTTATCTTTTTAAAAATTAATCTTTTTTATGTACATTTGTGTTTTGCCTACATGTATACCTGTGTGATGGTGTCAGATCTTGTAGTTACAGACAGTTGTGAGCTGCCATGTGGATGCTAGGATTTGAACCCAGGTCCTCTGAAAGAGCAGTTAGTGCTCTTAACTGTGGAGACATCTCTCCAGCTCCAGGACTGATTTCTTATGATCATATCCATCAATCTGTCTAGGGGTTTCTTTTCAGGATCTGAACAACGTCCATTTAGCTCTCCCTAAAACACAGGAGAGAAGAGAAGCAGGCACAGGCCACAGCTGGCCTTCATCACTTCAACAGTTCTATGGAAAGTTCTAGCTCTTTCCTAGTTCCAGCCATATTATTTTGGCTTCTAGTGCATGTTTAATGCCTGAGTCAAGAAAGGAAGGCTTCCAAGAGATGTAAGTACTAAAGTTAAAGTTCCCAAGCAGCTATAAGATTTTCAGGGGTGGGGCTGGAGATATGGCTCAGAAGTTAAGAGCACTGGTTGATCTTTCAGGACACAGGTTCAAGTTCCAGCACCTGTAGGATGATTCATAATTGTCTGTAGCTTCAGTATAGATGGCTCTCTTCTGGCTTCCTGAGGCACTGCATAAATGTGGTGCACAGTCATACATTCATGCAAAACCCGCATGCATACAAGAAAGTAACATATGCTGGATGGTGGTAGCACAAACCTTTAGTCAGATGTCTGAGTTCGAGGCCAGCCTGGTCTACAGAGTGAGTTCCAGGACAGCCAGGGCTACACAGAGAAACCCTGTCTCGGAAAACCAAAAAGGGAAGGAGGGGGGAAAAAAAACATAAAGAGAAGTTTTCAATCAACAAATAGAAACCTTGCAGTTGAGAAATAAAATCGAGGGCTGGAGAGATGGCTCAGCGGTTAAGAGCGCTGACTGCTCTTCCATAAGGCAGTGAGTTCAAATCCCAGCAACCACATGGTGGCTCACAACCATCCATAATGAGATCTGATGCCCTCTTCTGGAGTGTCTGAAGACAGCTACAGTGTACTTACATATAATAGTAAATAAATCTTTTTTAAAAAGAAAGAAAAATACAATTGAATGAAATTTTTGATAGTAATATAAATAGATTAGGATGACAGATAAAAATCAGCAAAGATAGGTCAGCCGGTTGTGGTGGCACACGCCGGTAGGATTTGCTGAAGGAGGCAGAGGCAGGATGATCACGAGTTCCAGGCCAGCCTGGGCTACACAGAGAAACCCTGTCTCAAAAAAACAAAACAAAACAACAACAACAACAACAACAACAAAAAGATAGGTCAAAGAAATTATTCAATTTGAGGAACACAGAGGGAAAGAATAATAAAGAAAAGTGAAGAAAGCCTTTAAGACTGCAAAACACAATAATGGAAGCACCAGAAACAGGAGAGAAAGGGGTAAAAAAATGTATAAAATGTTTGATGCCCTAGCACCCAGAGATGAATGGGGAAGAAAAGAAGGAGAAGAGAAAGAAAAGGAGGAGATGAATTGACTGAAAACTTCCCAAATTTGATGAGAAACCTTATTAATCTGTAAACCAAAAACTCCCATGATGGAGATATTGGCAAGTACTTACCTAGCATGTGAAAAGCTGTTTGATCTCAGCATAAAAAAAAGAAGAAAAGAAAAAGAAATCCCAGGTGGGTGTGGGACAATAAAAAGATACATGGTTGGACAGATCACATCAAACTCTAGTAAGAGTAACAGCTGGCTGTAATCAGAAACCATGTAGATCAGAAAGACCTAGTGATACAATCAAAGTGTTGGCGAGGAAATTCTATACCCAGAACAACTAACTACCAATCAAAAATGAAGGAGACATGGTGGTGCATTCCTGTAATCCCCACAATAACGAGACTAAGGCAGGAAGATCCTGAATTAGAGTCCAGCTTGGACTAGACAGCAAGTTTGAGGAGAAGTATGAAGGATGGTACAGCCGAAACCAGACATTAACAAAAACAGATAGCCGGGCTATGGTGGCACACACCTTTAACCCCAGTCCTTGGGAGACAGAGGCAGGCAGATCTCTCAGGACAGCTAGGGCTATACAAGGAAACCCTTTCTTGAAAAAAAAATAAAATAAAAATAATAAATAAATAACAGGTGGCACACACCTTTGATCCCAGCACTCAGGAGGCAGAGGCAGGTGGATATTCAGATGTTCAAGGCCAGTCTGGACTACATACTGAGTTACAAAACAGCTCGGTCTACACAGTGAGACTCTGTCTCAAACAAAACACTAAAGGAGAAATCAAGACATCCCTAGATACAGACTAAGAAAATTCATCACCAGCAAATCTGCCCTAAAATTCCTAAAAAGGTAGTCTTTTAGGCTGATATAAAGGAAACTAAGCAGTAACACAAATCTACATAAAAAAGTAGAGAACTAGTAAAAGTAATTACACAGATAAAGATAAAGGTGTGTATAAATATTTTTACCTGCTTTTTTTTTTTTTTATCTTACCCCACGTGACAGCTCAGAAGGTCTCTAACTCCAGTCCCAGAACCAACACCCTCTTCAGTTCTCTTGGGCATTGCACACATGTGGTGCACAGACACACATGCAGGCAAAACACCCAGACATATAAAATTAAATGTAAAAAAAATTAGAAAAAAGATTACTGTATAAATCAGTGTTTATAAATTTGAACTAATGGATGCACATTCTAAAGAATATTTTATGTCCCAAAAGGACATATGTATATGCACACACACATACACATGAACCCACACATGTGCAAAAACATGCATACAGATACAACACACATATAAAAGTGGAAAAATTAAAAAGTAAAATGAATACATTTAAAAGAAGAGAGACCTTAAGCTCTGCATAGATAATGAGAAAGGAGCCAGGCTGCAGAGATGGCTCAGAGGTTAAGAGCATTGTCTGCTGTTCTAGAGGTCTTGAGTTCCATTCCCAGCACCCACATGGTGGCTCACAACTACCTATAATATGATCTGGTGCCCTCTTTTGGCATGCAGGTAATGACTCTTTTTGAGGGGGAAGGGAGGTGACCTGAGGGCAATATCCCAGCCATCACAGAGCCTACTTGAGAGAACAAAATTCACTTGACAGGAGAAAGCCTGAGCTAAGGATGCCACTGAAGGGGTTTGCTGGAAAATAAATGCTTAGCACATGTGTTTCTAAAGTTAGTTCCAAGCTACCCAGAGAACTGTAGCTGTGGTACAGTAGGGTTAGGGTGCATATCCAACAGGCAGCAGAATTGGCAGTGAGCAAATACAAATTTCAAAGAAGAGTGCCTAGTAGCGGAGACCCTGTTGGCACAGCTGAAGGGAATCAAAGGTTAACTAAATAACAAGGGCCCATCAGATCTCTAGAGGAGCTCTAAAGGAAAGGAGGGCAAGCCAGATGGCTCAATGGGTAAAGGTGCTGGCTGCCAAGACTGACAACCTGAGTTCAATGCCTGGGGTACTCATGGTGGAAAGAGGACCAATTCCTCAAACTGTTCTCCTACCTCCACACATGCCATGGCATTTATGACCCCACACATACTGAAGTAAATAAACAGATGTAATTAAATAGTGTTCACGACAAAGGTAGATGAGTAAAGAGATTAGTGACAGTACACAGACAAGGGCAAAGTGGCCCTGGTGAGAGGTAGACGGTAGACTACTGTTCTTACACTGAGTGAAGCCAACTAACAAGGTGAAGGTGGAGGTTTCTATTGTGTGTATCTGACAGGTTTATAAACAGACTAGTGTTGAACAAAATCACATGAAGAAACTGTCGATTGGTTTTCCAGAGTGTCTGGTAGAAGGATGGAAGCCAAAGAAGTCAGAAGACTCAGGTGGCGGAACTGTGGGAGCCTGGGGACACTGCAGAGGCAGAGGAATGAGGGGACCTGGGGACACTGCAGAGGCAGAGGAAGGTGGGGACCTAGGGACACTGCAGAGGCAGAGGAGTGAGGGGACCTGGGGACACTGCAG
>JADRCH010000058.1:7956407-8001406 GCA_019843965.1 Rhynchomys soricoides | reverse complement strand
ATTTCCGCCCTAAGCTCCAGGAGAAGGCCATTGGATCCATGTGGGAGTTGGGAGTTCTGTGTTCTATGATGTAGTGATGACCTCAAGAAACTGCCACTAGGCTGAAGAAATAGACTGGCTGTTTGAAGACCTGCTAAGGGCTAAGAGAGATATGGGACTTCTCCAAGGCCAGCTGACCCATGCTCTGGCCTGCAGATACTGCAGCAGCATTATCTGCCTCCATAGTCCAGGGAATCTGGTGATACTATTCTTGTTCATGGTTTGGCAAATCCGAAGATGGTGGCAGCTTGTGGGATGGCAACAGCTTCAGCTCTGGTGCTCTGGAGACAAAATGATGCAAGGCAAGGTAGGTGACCACTGACCTTGGACATGGATCTGGATGAATAACTACTGAAATGGTATGTGTGGTCAAACAAAGGTTCACTGTTATGGATGTGGACCCAAATATTAGACTGTAAGCCACAATGACATGAGACTTGAAAGCAAGTAATCACCGACCTTAGGGTGCATGAGGAAATGGTGGTATCTAAATGAGAACTGGATTCTGACATTAACAATGGATGAATAGCTTGGTAAATGATCACTGGCAGAGCTGTGGGGCATGTGAGTCTACATGTGGAACAGAGGTAATAAATGTATAACATATCACATGTCTCTAAGAAGCCATCAGACCTAAGAGCATGCTCTATTCCCTAGGACCTACAACTTCTGTACCATTTGGCCTTCCTTGAGTGCCTGTGGAAGCAAAAATCAGAGGAAGAGGAAGATGAGGAAAAGAAAGAAGAATCCTTATCTCTGGATCCACTAACACCGTATTATCCTCGCAAAGGCACTCCTGCTGGAAATGGAGTCACTACAGCCCCACCACAGCCATCCTGTAGTTCTGAGGGCCTCCCCAGGACCACAGAGATACGAGAACACCCCCCAGGCCCTTCCAGATCCTTCCCTACCTTCCAGAACCTGACCAGCATACCTATGAGGAACAAGGCCGCTTCAGAGAGCTCCCTTCAGCAGAAAAAAAGCCAGCTCTTCTGGGGTCTTCCTTCTCTACACAGTGAGTCCTTGGAGACTATTTTCCTGAGCTCAGATGGCCCCTCCCCACTAAAATTGTCCATTTGTCCTCCTGTCTTATTCAACAAGGTTCCCTTCCTGCCTGTGTACAACCTGTTACTTCCCTATTCCCACTCCTCAACTTATTATCCTACCCCCGAAGCCCATACTTTGGAAGATCTGGAAGAAATAGCACCAGGTTCTCAACTACTTCAGTCTCCACCGTCCCCTCCTATGCCACCGGTATCCTCCAATCTTAAGCCTTTGCTTAAGGGCTGCAAGAGACTCACACCTGACATGGAGGCACACACACAGAGGTTTACACAGAACAAACAGGTTCCTTGTGTCTCTGAGAATCAAGCCCTGTACCTACAGCCCGAACTCCAAAAAATCAGATCCCTCACGTTCTTATGTTTATCTGAGGCCTGGAGGGAGATGCCGGGGGACCCTAGTCTCCATCAACACAAGCCAGAACTACCCTCTGCCCCTCTGGTGTATCCTTCTAACCCTCAGGAAGTCCTAGATAGGTTGGAGAGGCCATGGATAGCCATGAAACAAAATGAACACCCAAAAGCCTCTGAAACTGCAATGCCAATTGCAAGCCCACTGTCAACTTCCCTGACAGGATGCCAGAGGGTCAACCCCACAGGAGACCAGTCTCAGGTAAAAACTCTCTGGGAAACCACAGTGCAAAAAGAGAACCCTCAGATCTATGAGCTTCCAATTTCAGCTCCTTCCCAACTCACAGTGCCCATGACTGAAGAAACTGGCCCTCCAGGAAGTCCCCACGGATATGAAGCTCAGTGGGGAATCATAGTATATAAAGACATTCCCCAAGCTTTTGATCCCCTAATGTCAGCTTCCTGTCAACCATCAGGTTTCCTGTCAGAAACAAAAAATGTTAACCCCAAAGAAAGACTTTCTGCACCTAAAGACTTCAGGGCAAACATGGGATACAGAGAGAACCCACCTGTTCCTAAGTCTCCAGTATCCGCCCCCTATCCTCCTCTAGACACCCTGTCAGAACACCAGAAAGAGAGTCCCCTAGAGGATGTGTCTGGATTTAAGCTTCAATGGCAATGCAGAGAAAATTCAGACAGTCCAACCTTGGACTTCAACATGGGGTTCTATGAAACCACCCCTATGTGTGTCCCATCGGGATCTGAGACTCAATTGCAGGGTACACCTAGTACAGAAAATCTTTGTGTCTATGTCGACCTAGTTTCATCTCCTAGCCTTCCCTCTGCCTCTCTGCCAGACTTTGCAATAATGGGCTCCCAAAAATTAGAGTCTAAAGCTTTATGGGAAACAGAGGAGCAGAAAAAACATCTGTGGGAATCTGATTCCCCATGTCCCCATATACCACCTCTAGCCCTCTTCATAGAACCACAAAGAATCAATACTGTGGATGACTTCCCTAGAGCACAATCTACAGGGAATAATACTGAGAATACAAGAAAATGTTTGTCTTCTGAGCCTCCATTTCTGAACCTCAACCCCTCCCCAGCTCTTGTACAGCAACCGTTTAGAGTTAGCCCCATAGATAACCCATTTAAATCTAAAGCTTGGTGTGAGGACATTCAAAGAAAAAACAACTTTTTGGCCTCTGAGCTTCCAGCTCAAAGCTTATCCCAACACCCGCTTGGATCCAGCCCTGCAGGAGTATTCTCTCATTTTGAGCCTGCTGGACGGTTCATGAAGCAGAATGAAAACCATTGTGTTTCTGTATCCCAAGTTTGGGAATCCAGTCCACCTCCAAACTCTGTTTTGAAGTTTCACATAAGTGAGTCTTCTGGAGACCAGTGGAACTATAAGCCTATGGAGTCAGTAGTAGAGTGCACAAAGAATTCCTGGGCCAATGAACTACCAGCCCCCAGCCTTTTCTCTGCTCTGTCACAAGAGCTACATTCTGAAACTGAGTTTGTATGCAGAAATGTACTAGAAAGAGAAGCCTCCCAGGGTCCCAATCCTCCAGTAATGAATCCTTTGCAGCCAACATCCTGGCCTATCCAGCCTGGCTTCCAGAAGGAAGAGATGTTCTCAGAAGCAAAGGCAGAGACCCCATCCTCCCAGGGTGAGGCTATCTCAGGAATGTATGACCATCCTGTGATCCATGCCTGGCAATGGAGTAAAGAATTAAAGCTCAGACTGAAGAAACTACGGCAGAGCCCCACTTTCAAATCCTCAGGTTCACATCACACATTTTGTAGCTCCCCAGTTTTTAACCTAACTCCAGAATCTTGGGGACTTTCCTCTTGTCCCCAACAGACTCATCCTCTCAATCTGCACCCCTGCTCTTCAAGTTGTCATCCCCCAAAAGTTCAAAGGACAGAACCCCTGCCTGTCCAGGTCCCTCATTGCTCCCACTCCCCTTCTCAGACTCAGCTACAAGCTTCTGGCAGAGCAGAACAGGAGTCTCAGAAAAATGAGAGGAAGAAATGGAAGGCAATGGTCCAAATCCCATCCCCAGGGCCTGATCATATGAAGGCTGATGAAAACTGTTCAGGAACGGTACAGCCCTCAAATACAGTGGTTCTGGTCTCTGGTAAGAGACAAGACAAGACTTTAGGACTACTTTCAACCCAAAAGAGAGGCAGTCTCAGAAAATCCAAAGCAGAGAAATGTGGAAGGACTGCAAGATTAGGATCATCCACAGTCACAAGGAAAAACAACCCTGCCCAGGACTGCAGACCCGGAGAGGCTTCTATAAGGAAGTTTTCTAAAAAATATCAGTATAAAGCTCAGAGTTCTCCACACACTGCTCTTGCTCAGCAGCTTCTCCCAAACGCTGCTGGTCCCCAGGATCCACAAAGGACAAGCCTAGTGGCTGGCGAGACCCAGAATCCTTGCCCTTCCAAGCACTGTCCTTGGATCCCAATGAAGCAGCAGCTCCCATCCTCCTCACCCATGGCTCTCCCTACCAGAGGTTTCCAAACATTATTAGATAAGTTTCTAGGTGTTCATAAACCCCTGTCGACCAAATCCAGTCAGTAAAGTATGGTAATACTGGCACCCGGTATCCTATAACCTGAACCAAACCAGGTGTGGGTAGGGAAATAGAAATCAATAGAGAAAATCCTAATAAAGTAGTTCAACTAGACAACTCCCACTTGTCTTCTTTAAAGTCTAGGTTACTGAAGATGTCAGTTCCCTATTCTGTAGCACCACACCCCCTATTAGGTTCTGGAGCAGCAGTTCTCAGCCTGTAGGTGGCAACCCATTGGGGGGTGGGGGGTCCAACAACCTTTTCACAGGTATTGACTAAGACCATCAGGAAACTGATATTTACACTATCATTAACAGCAAAATTAGGAAATAGCAACAAAATTGTATGGTTGGGATCATGACGTGAACTGTGTTAAAGGTTCGCAGCATTAGGCAACAATACTACTGTTCTAAACCTTCCTAATGCTGCTACTGGAGGGAAGATGAAGCATTCTGCCATTCTAACTTTCCTTTTCAGACTTTTAAGGAGTCCACGTCTCTACTCTCTAGGGTAAAGCTGCAAAGCCAGAGGGAACGCAGCCCGATGCTGCTCTTGAGACAAACACTTCATAGGAAATGAAAGGAAAATGCATCCATTCACATAAGTACCAATGATATAAACAGCTGCTGATAGTGCAGTTTTCTTTATCCATTTAACCCATAAATTCTGTTGGTCTGGAACAGGGTCTTGCTGTATAGCCCAGATTGATCTCCAACTCATTCTTCTCCTCCCTCAACTTGCCATGTCTGGGGACTCCATGTGTGCTCCATGTCCAGCTTCTGTATCCTTCTAGCCATTCCTCAGCCTTACATCTCAGCCCTGCTCTTCCCTTTCATTGCACCAGCTTATTTGCCCCCAAGGCCACCGAACAAGCATCTTTTCACATGCTGGACCCTTACTGAGACTCTGTGGCATGTCTTCTTATCTACTGCTTGGCAAGTGCTTTAAATCCCCAATCCATTTTCATGTGTTCAGTAATTTACAGTTTACAATCTGTACCCATTGTCCTGGTACACTGTTAGTTGGGTATGATACTAGCTTTCTCTTGTTTATGTAACAATTCAGACAAAACACACATTTGCCAAAACTCCAACCTATCTCATACAACTAAAATCAAGGGCTTGGCAGAGACACAACTCCTTTTTGTAAGATGACCTTATTTCCTCCATCTTTAATTCTCCTATACATGTACAATAACACATCCACAAATTACAAGGATTAAGGGTGCAGATATTTTGCCTGGCATAATGGTACATACAGTGTACACTTCAACCAAAGTGTTCCAGAGGCAGTGGCAGGTAGATTTCTGTGAGTTTCAGACCAATTAAGGCTACATAGTGAGAACCTCTCAAAACAACAAAAAGGTGTAGACATCTTAGAAAGCCATTATCCTACCTGCAAAATAAACCAAATTCCATAATGAAACAAGTAATTTTGTATGTTGACTATTCTTCCAGAGGTCCTGAGTTCATGTGATTCCCAGCAACCATATGGTGGCTCACAACCATCTGTAATGGGATCTGATGCCCCCTTCTGGTGTGTCTGAAGACAGCAACAGTGTACTCACATAAATCTAAAAAGAAGTCTTAACCTCGTAACTACAGACGTTCCCTTCTAATTTTGCTTATAGTGACCGTTACTAAACCAACGTTTTATCGTCTTTACGTAGCTTTAAGCCTCACAGCATTCGTTATAGTTTCTCACTTTGAATCAAGGCTAGCATAGGACACACAGCAAAACTCAGTGGTGACAGCACTGGCTGTTCTTTCAGGCCTGTGCTTGATACCCAGCATCCACATGACAGTTCACAACCATCTTCTTGCTCCAGCTCCAAAGGATGTGCCACTCTCTTCTGGCTTCCGAGGGTATTAGGCACACATGTGGTGCAGACATACATGAAGACAAAACACCCAATCACAAGTCTTTTTTTTTTTTTTTTTAAACTATTTATTTAGTGTGTGTTGGGTTGCAGGTTGTTGAGAGGACAACTTGGAATCAGTTCTCTCCTTTGACTATGTAACTATGTAGGGCCTGGCTGTAAGGCTTTATGGCAAGTGACTTTATCTGTTGAGCCATCTCTCTGGCCTCCACACAAATAACTTTTTAAAATGAATTTAAAAAGCAAGAACAAAAAAATAAGAGAAAAAGGAAAAAAGTAACATTTTTTATGTGTGGTACTAAAGATGGGACCTAAGGCCATGCATAGGCTAAGCAGATCCATACCCAAGCTCAAAAGTGAGCTAATATTAAATCTGGCAACATTACATCCATACTACCTTAATTTCCCAGTTTTTTTGTGGGAAAAAGCATAAAATGCACTTTTGGGATCTGAAGTGTTTTATGTGGTTCTCCAAATTAACTCACGTATTCTTTCTCAAGGAATTTACACTCAAGGAATTTCTCAAGGAAGTTACACTGCTCAAGGGTGCCTTGTGCCTTTTCTCAAATGTTCCTACTTCTGCATATCATTACCTCTACAGCTGGCTGAGATTCTTATTTTAGTAAGGCTTTCTGTCCTGATGCCTTTCTTAGTAACACATTTCTCTACAAGTCCAAGTCAGGGTGGAAAAAGATAGCTTGTGGTTAAGAGTCCTTCCTGAGGAAGTTCAGTTCCTACAACTTCCATAAGCTAAGGAATCATAAAACTCTAGCTTCAATTCCCAGGCACCACTATCACGACAAAATCAGTCATTAGCTGGGAGAGGTAATACAAGCCTTTGACACAAGCATTTGGGAGAAAGGCAAGTCTCTGTTAAGTTCAAAGGTCGCCTGTTCTACCTAATTAAGTTCCAAGACAGGGCTACAGTGATATCCTGCTTCAAAAATTTTCACTTAACATGAAAAGTTTTTGGCACTGTACATCCATCCCTTGGACTTTTTCAAGGCAAATTCCAAGAGCTAAATAGGTGTTAGGATGTTATTTACTCTACACCTCAGTGTTTGTTATGTTGGCTCTTGATAGTAATTTATACCATTTCTTTTGAGATTATATCATTTCTGCTGGGCAGTGGTGCATTCCTTCAATCCCAGTACTCAGAGGCAGGCAGATCTAAGTTCAAGGTCAGCCTGGTCTACAGGGTGAGGTCTAGGACAGACAGGGCTACACAGAGAAACCCTGTCTCAAAAAAAAAAAAAAAAAAAAAAAAGAAAGAAAGAAAAGGAAAAAAAAGTCTCTCCAAACTCCCAAAATAAGGTATAAGCAACAGCAGATACCTAGTCTCACACTAGAAGGTAGAAGGTGAAGATGGATACTCAACACAGTCCTGTAACCTTCTTGTATGCAACCACATTACACAAAAGCAGATTTTTTCTATAAAAAAGGATATGAACTGTTTTGGGGTGGAGTGGGGTGGTAGTGGCCGAGTATGTCAAGTAGGATGCAAACTTCAGGAAATGAAGAGGCACAGTGGCCAGAACGAAGGCTCCATTTTGACCCAACATTTATTGTCCTTTTACAACATGTCTTTTTTTTTTTTTTTCTTTTCTTTTTTTGGTTTAGAAACTGCTTATGATTAGTCTTCCAACAGTAACTCAAAAGCATGTAAAATAAAAACCAACCTACTTTCTATATAAACACCCAGCAAACTGAGGCCCCTCACCCACCTACCCAGGTTGGCTAGGGGTAAGGGAGGGCTTGGACAGCATTGAGTATAGATGCTTTACTGTGGTGATGGTGGGGGCAGTGCTTTGGTTCACACCACACAGGTTACCTGCACCACCCCAAACTACAACAGAAATGGTGTGGGCCTAAGGCCCAATTCCTTGCTGGTAATTCACTCTTCACCTCCCAAATGAAAATCACTTTTATTTTATCGCTTTTGTAATTTTTTTTTTTTTTGCAACAGAAAACCCCTGTCCAGAGTCTGACTGGGGCTGAACTGTTCAGACTGAGGAATGGAACAGGCCATGGACGCACCCCTGGTCCCTCTTGGGCAAGCGCCCCCACCCCCAGAGAACAAGGTCCAGCCAGGCCAGCTCGCTGCATGCTGGCACATCACTTAGCCATACAGGTCATCGTCATTGTCTTCTGTGTACACACTGCCACCTGTGCCACCTCCACTGCCCTGGCTGGGGCCAGCTCCACCCTGGTTCCCTGAAGGGAATCTGTATACACAAGAAAAAAAGAGGACATGGATAGGGCCTGCACAAGTCTCTCACAACTACTGCTGTAGCCTCCTTATGACTCCCACCACTGTTTCCAAAAGTCCCCCAAGCAACTTAGGAACTGCCCATTGCACCAAGATTACCTGAAGCTGCCAAAACCTCGACTTTGCTGCAGTGTCTGGGCAAACATTTCATACTTCCGAATGTCATTATCACTGACAGAACGTCGGGCAAAACGCATGGCTTCCTCAAAGTGATCTCTGCGGATCTCAGGCACTGGATCATCCTCTTCTACTTCCTATAAAGTTGGTAAGACAAGACCACTATGCTAGTTAGGATCTGGCTTGCACTCTATCCCACGCCTCCCTGCTCTCCATTACTGCAGGAGTCTACTGATCTGTGACTCTCCAATCCAAGCTAAATCAGGTGGCAGGCCAAACTTCCTAAAAGTAGACCACTGCTCTACCTAAAAATAAATGTGCCAGTGCATCCTGCAAATGGGAAAACAACACAGACAGAATTCTTATCAGTGGTTGCAGGAGCTTAGGAAAGGAAAAAGATACTGATCAAAGTGGTCTAAAGAAACACTTTTATATCTTACCTGCTGTTGCAGTTAATGAATTTAGACAGATTATGTGAGAAACATGGAAACTAGCACCTCAAAACGGTGTGACTGTAAGACTGCCATCCTAATAAGTTACTACAAGTTACTTGGCCTCTTATTCCTTTATCCAAAGCTCTCTTTAAAATTTAAAATAGTCAAAGCTATTCTTCTAGTAAAGAGTTAACTCCAACTGCTATGATTTATGAGACTAACTCCTAGCATCAATTGTTTTAAGGAGCTTCTTAGAGGAAAGAGTAATGTCACATAGGCCCTCCCTCTAAAAGATAAAAGAAAGCCACTTGCTCATCATTTCTTATTCATTCACTAACTTCCAAACCGGTTAGAACCACAGTAGAAAACAAGTTAGGTTATAAACTGTGTAGTTTTTACACTCTTATTCCCACATTTTCCACTTTTGGGAACCCATGAATTCCCTTTCCCACCAGGATGAAAACATCTAGACTCTTAAGTTTTAAAAATACTGTACCAGGGGGCTAGAGAGATAGCTCAGCAGTTAAGAGCACTGAGCTGCTCTTCCAGAGGATCCAGATTTAATGCCCAGCACCCACATGGCAGCTCACAATTGCCTTTAATTCCAGCTCCAGGAGATCTAACCCTTTACACAGACATACACGCAGGCAAACACCAATGCACATAGAATTAAAAAGAATAAAAATAAAACTCTGTTCCGTTTGTTACACAAACTTTCACTCCCCTTAAGGTATCAGGTTTAACCTGAGCATATAGCCAACCCATCTGTTTCTCAATGGGTTTACTTCCACCACTGAGAGAAGGAATAGGATCCATCACACCCTGCTGAACTGTTTAGTATTCATTTTCTTGGATACCCTGGTTTAACATCAGGGACCTTCCTAATACCTCCACTCTCAACTCTGGATCATGGAGGAGGACCTCTCAACTGGCACATTCGGACAAAGAGTACTGACTCACCATAGCTGACGGATTTGTCTGCCTCTCTCGTTCTCGCCTAATCTCACTCTCAATAGATTCACGAATAGCCAGTTTACAAGCACGTTGGCAAATTTCTGTCAGATCAGCTCCAGAAAAGCCATTAGTCATCTTAGCCAGAAACTCCAAATCCACATCCTAAAGGAAGCAAAAGAGTACTTCAGTATTGTGCCTTCCTCCCATAGAGCACACAGATCTTTGGGCTATTCACTCTAAATACATTTGCCCCTGCCTCTGCCATTCCATACCAGCTCCACAGAAAAAAGTTCCTATGGCTGACAACTTTGCACCTGCCTTGGCAACTGGAGACTTTCGCAGATTGGCTTTTAGGATGGCAACACGGGACTTCTCATCAGGAAGAGGGATATAAATGAGCTGATCAAGACGGCCAGGTCTTAGGATAGCAGGATCAATGATGTCAGGCCTGTTGGTAGCTCCAATGATAAACACATTCTTTTTTGTGGACATGCCATCCATTTCTGTCAGGATCTGATTGATGACTCGGTCAGCAGCTCCACCACCATCTCCAATATTACCACCACGAGCCTTGGCAATTGAATCTAACTCATCAAAGAAGAGTACACAGGGAGCAGCTTGTCGTGCCTGAGACAGAAAGAGATCATCTCAAACACTAACACAATTAGATTTCTCAGACTTCAGAAAGAAAACAAAGTAATCAATAATGTCCCAATTGAGCTGCTAGTAATAAAATGTTTTTGACTCTGGAGAAATAGCCTCTTATTCCAATTTGCCCCAACACACACACACACACACACACACACGAACATAAGCCAGTCTTCTAGCTCACCTTGTCAAAAATTTCCCTGACATTGGCCTCAGATTCCCCAAACCACATGGTAAGCAGCTCAGGACCCTTGATAGAGATGAAGTTAGCCTGGCATTCATTAGCAATGGCTTTGGCCAATAAGGTTTTCCCACAGCCAGGAGGTCCGTAGAAAAGAACCCCTTTGGAAGGAGTCATGCCAAATTTGAGGAACTTGTCTGGATGCTCCACAGGATACTACAAGAAAAACAAAGATAATTTAAGGGCAACCCTCATATTTTAAATAAAATCCCTGTACTGGCTGGTTTTGTGTGTCAACTTGACACAAGTTGGAGTTATCACAGAGAAAGGAGCTTCAGTTGAGAAAATGCCTACCTGAGATCCAGCGGTAAGGCATTTTCTCAATTAGTGATCAAGGGGGAGGGCCCCTTGTGGGTGGTACCATCCCTGGGCTGGTAGTCCTGGGTTCTATAAGAAAGCAAGATGAGCAAGCCAGGGGAAGCAAGCCAATAAGCAGCATTCCTCCATGGCCTCTGCATCAGCTCTTGCTTCCTGACCTGCTTGAGTTCCAGTCCTGACTTCCTTTAGTGATGAACAGCAGCATGGAAGTGTAAGCTGAATAAACCCTTTCCTCCCCAACTTGCTTCTTGGTCATGATGTTTGTGCAGGAATAGAAACCCTGACTAAGACAATCGTATTAATCAGAAGCATAGCATCTTTATGGTACAAACTGTCTTCTAACTTCCAAGTTTACAAGCATACAGGCTTCCATGCTAGCTAGTTTTTTATCAACTTGACACACAAATTGAGTTATCTGAAAAAAGGAAACCTTGAGAAAATGCTTCCATAAAAATCTGGCTATAAGACCTTTTCTTAATTAGTTTTTTATTTGGGAAGGCTCCACCCATTATGGGTGATCCTATCCCTGGGCTGATGGTTCTGAGTTCTGTAAGAAAGCAGGCTTGAGAAGTAAGGCCTTAAACAGCACCCCTCTGTGGCCTTTGCATCAGCTCCTACCCTGTTTTGAGTTCCTGTTCCAATTTCCTTCTATGACGAACAGCAATGTGGAAGCCTTTCCTCCCTAACTTGCTTTTTCGTCATGGTGTTTCATTGCAGCAGTAGTAACCTAAGATAGCTCTTTACTACCTAAAACTGGGTAACAGAGGTATACTCACAATTCTTAGTAAATGAGTCTGAGACCTAAAAGGTTGATTATTACATACTGAGGCAATGACCCACCATACTAGAGCAAATGAACCTACCTGAACCAACTCCTGAAGCTCACGTTTGACATCCTCCAGGCCTCCAATGTCTTCCCAGGTTACTTGTGGCACCTCTACCACAGTTTCCCGAAGTGCTGATGGGTTGCTTTGACTCAAGGCCCACTAAAAAGAGTTTGAAAAAGTGGGGATGAAACTTGGGGTGAGGGAGGCATACAACAAAATACACATCCATATTCCCAATTTTGGAATAATATATATATGGTCCTTACCCGGAAGTCATCCATAGTAACTGCCAGGGAATTCATGACCTCAGCGTCAATGGTTTCATCTTCTAAGTCAATGAGGTCCATTTTTTTCCGGATAGCCTGCAGAGCAGCCTCTGAACACAGGGCTGCCAAATCAGCACCCACATGACCATGAGTCTCATTGGCTACCTGCAAAGAGAAGACATACTGACCATCCTCAAGATATAAAGCCAGAAACAGAATCCTGCCTCCATCCCATGCTTCGTATCTCTGATCCTCCTATTTCCTTGAAGAGATATACTATAGCAGACCTTTTTACCTTCAGGTGTTAAATATTCAAGTAGGATTGGGGAGCTGGAAATGAAGCTGCTCCAATAATTCATACTTATTCTAACAAAGCAACAACTAAGATGCATATTCCTGTCATGAAATCAAAACAATCTCCATCCAGCTCTTAAAAAAATGAAAAGATAGGATCTTGCTGTGTAGTCCAACAAGCCTCAAACTGAGGCTCCTCCTGCCCATGCTCTCAAGTTCTGGATTACTGGTAGGAAGCCTCTATGTTTATAGTCCCTTGCAACCTCCTAAAACAGAGCTATCCTAAATACTGGCTGGCCATCATCAACACTCTACCTGTTCCAAGTCCACATCATCTGCCAGTTTCATGTTCTTGGTATGGATCTGAAGAATTTCCAAACGTCCTGTAGCATCAGGGATTCCAATATCTACCTCTCTGTCAAAGCGACCTATAGGACAATACAAGAATGTAAAATAGGAATAGTCCTATTCCTACAGTCCACAGAAGTCATTCCAGAACTCTCTTAGAGTTAGCATTAATACCTCACAACCTGGAAATCTTCCAGACTTAGGCAAAACAATACAGATGGTTTACTCTAGAGCAGTGGTTTTCAACCTCTGCATCGAGACCCCTTTGGGGTGGAACAACCATTTCGCAGGGGGTCACATATCAAATACCCTGTATGACATATTTTACATTACGATTCATAATGGCAGTAAAATTACAGCTATGAAATAGTAATAACTTTATGACTGAAGGTCACCACAACATGAGGAACTATATTAAAGGGTCACAGCACTAGGAAGGTTGAGGGAGTGCCCTAGAGGGAACATAGAATGGAAAAAAGACCTTAGGTCCTATCATGGCAAAGAACTTAAATTACGAGGATTAAGTAACTTAGATGAAAGACGGAGGTGAGATAAGGAAACCAAGCCCAGCAGAACCACAATATACCAACAAGTAAGAACAGGTTGGGTTGCACGGTGGTGGTGCACACCTTTAATCCCAAGCACTCAGGAGGTAAAGGCAGGTGAATCTCTTGAGTTTGAGGTCAGAGCCTGATATTCATAGTTTCAAGACAGCCAGGGCTACACAGAGAAACCCTGTCTTGAAAAACCAAAAAAAAAAAAAAAAAAAAAAAAGAGGTTGGAAAGAATTTAAGGTCTTTACCAAATCGCCGTAGGGCTGGGTCAATGCTGTTGGGTCTATTAGTTGCCGCCATAACTATCACATGTGCTCTCTGCTTTAGGCCATCCATGAGGGTCAACAACTGAGACACGATGCGACGCTCCACTTCCCCGTGAGTCTGTGAATACAGTATGTCTGGTCAGAAGCTAGGTCAGGACCTTTCAAGTCCGCACCATCCCCTTTGGGTAATTTCCTACTTTCTCTCTTTTGGGTGCAATGGCATCAAGCTCATCAATGAAGATGATAGCAGGAGCATTCTTTTCAGCTTCCTCAAAGGCTTTACGAAGGTTGCTCTCAGACTCACCAGCCAATTTGCTCATGATTTCAGGACCTAAAAGAGATACAGAATAGACAGTGACAGGGTGAGTGAGATGGCTTAATCAGGTCAAGGTACTTGTTGCCAAGCCTGATGACCTGTGTTTAATCCTGGACCCAACATAGTAGAAACAAGGAACTAATTCCTCCAAGTTGTCCTCTGACTTTTACATGTACATGAATATAAAATAAAACTTTTTTAAAGATTTTATTTATATGAGTACACTGTCTTGTATATGTATGTGTCTTCAGACACACCAAAAGAGGGCATCGGATCATATTACAAATGGTTGTGAACCACCATGTGGTTGTTAGGAATTGAACTCAGGACCTCTGGAAGAGCAGCAGTCAGTGCTCTTAACTACTGAGCCATCTCTCCAGCCCAAGCACACAATAAATTAATAATATTTTTTAAAAAACAATGACAAAGATCTGCCCTCCCCCAATCCCTAAAGAAACTCTTATTTTTTCCCCTAGCCCAAATACAGGTCCCAAGTAAGAATGCAGTAATTTCTGTCTCTAATGCCCCCCCCCCCCAAAGTAAGAGCTACCAGGCAAGACCAAAGAGAAGACAATGGACTGACTCTACATACTTCCAGTAGCACAGTTCCAACTGTGGGAATGACAAAGTTGATTTAGTAAAAGGCTAATTACCAATGGATTCCTAACACCCAAGTATCATTATAAAGACAGACAATGATCCTTCAGCTCATATTCCCCAAATATTCTCAGATAAAAATAAACCTTTTAGCCGGGCATGGTGGTGCATGCCTTTAATTCCAACACTTGGTAGGCAAAAGCAGGTAATCTCTGTGAGTTCAAGACCAGCCTGGTCTACATGGTAAGTTCCGGGACAGCCAGGACTACAGAGAAACCCTATCTCAAATCAAACAAACTTTTGATTTTTCATTACAGCTTGCTTCTCTAAATGTCTTCAGCTTATTCACAATCTTTCTCAAGAGAAGAAAAGACAAACCTGAGCTACAAGAAAATTTGCCAGGGCCACACTGTAGGCAAAATATTTTTGTGTACTGCATAAAGATTATCTTTGTGGGACTGGAGAGATGGCTTAGCAGTTAAGAGCACTGACTATTCTTCCAGATGTACTGAGTTCAATTCCCAGCAACCACATGGTGGCTCACAACCATCTGTAATGGGATCTGATGCCCTCTTCTGGTGTGTCTGAAGAGAGTGACAGTGTACTCATATATAAGATAAATAAATAAATCTTTAAAACAAAAAGGATTACCCTTGCATTATTCAAATGCAGGTTTCTCTGCCCCCATATCTATTTGCAATCCTGACATGGCATTGTAATGCTTATTACAAGTTTGTATAAACATTGCTCCCCATTTATTCCGACTTGTCAATAAAAGCTGACCAGCCAATGGCTGGGCAGAAGAGAAAATAGGGCAGGACTTCCACCAGTTTGGAGATGGGGGAAGAGAGGAAAGTTTCAATGAGGAAGGGGTCCTGGAGACATCTCTGAAGCCTAGAGAACCAAACCAATAGTAAAATGCAAGTATCTCAGAGATTCTGGCTAGGAGGTATCCAGATGAGCTTAGAAGATTAGAATAAATCAATGACTGCCCAAGCACTGTGCGGTAAAGCTTAATTAGATAAATCTTAGATTCAGTTTCATTTATTTGTGAACTAGCCAGAGATAGAGAAATACTGCCACTTTTAAAATGACTATAATACCACACAGTGAGACCATATCTTAATTCTTACCCCTTCCCCCCCACCCCTAAAAAGCCTTCCCCTTATTGTTTCTCTTCCCATAATAAACTCATTCAGCAGAAAATGCTTAAGTGAGGCTATAGAGCTAGCTCAGGACCTAAAGAGTCCGCCTTAGACTCGTGAACACCCAAGTTAGATCCCTAACGATCTATGTTAAAACAAAATAAAACAAAACAGGCATGGTGGAACACTTGTAAATCCAGCACTGGAGAGATAGGCAGATTCCTGCAGCTGTCTGATTAGAACAGTTCCAGGTCAATGAAACCCTGTCTCTAAAAAGATATGTACCTGAAGAACATGAGATTATCCTCTGAACCCCACACATGTGCATGCATACCACTATACATTAACAAACATACACGTACACACAAAAAGGGATAAAGTTAGGCTGGAGAGAAGACTCAGTGGCTAAGAGCACTGATTGTTTGGTCCAGGGTTCAATCCTCAGCACCCACATAGTGGTTCGTGATAATCTATAACTCTATTTCTAGGAGATCTGATGCCTTCTTCTGGTCTCCTCAGGCACTGCACATACATAATACACAGACATGCAGAAAAAAACAATAACCTTAAATTATATTTTTTTTAATGTGCTGAAGGGTATGGGTGCAAATGGATGTTTCCATGAGTTGCCCAACTCAGAAATGGGTCTAGTCAGACACAAGATGGACCAAGTTTCTTACCATTGATCAGAAAGAAGAAGGCTCCAGTTTCATTTGCCACAGCTCGGGCAATGAGAGTCTTCCCTGTCCCAGGAGGTCCATATAGCAAGATTCCCCGAGGAGGCTGTGGACAACAAAGTTCAGTTAGGGTCAGGGGTTTACCTTCCCCCAGCCCACCCATCCTAAACTAGCTTGACTAGAGCTCTAGTGAGAGGTGAGAATAAGGGCTCTACACTGATACCATTAAGAAAAAGCCTTTGGGGTCTAGAGGGATGGCTCAGCATTTAAAAGCACTGGCTACTCTTCCATCAGGTGTGGTTGTAGCTGACAACCACCTGTAATTCCACTTCTAGAAGATCTATCTGATGTCTGCTTGTGGTCTCTGTAGACACTGAAAGCTTGTGAGGCACACATATACATATCAGAACAGCCACACACATAAAGTAGTAATAATAAAAAGAACAAACAAGCCTTTGAGACATGCTCATAATCCCAGCTGAGGAAGGTAGGAAGGATTGCATACTTGAGACCAGAATGATATACAATGGGAGACCAATGAAAATCAAAGAGCCAGATGTGGTCTGCACCTTCAATCCCAGCACTCAAGGCAGAGGCAGGCAGGTCTCTAGCTGGAGGCTAACCTGGCCTATATAGTGAGTTCCAGGATAGCTAGGAATAATACATAGAGAAACCCTATCTGAACCTCCTCACCCCTTGCTGCCCAAAACACACACACACACTCCTCAGAAATAAACACTAACTAATCATATACATTCTTATTACTAAAGGAAAAGTGCTGCCAGAAAGCTGGTAACAATTATAAATACAACTTGCATAGGAGACTAATAATGAACAACCTTTAAAAAGTCACACCTGGGGACTTTAAAAACTGGAAGGATAGTGAGTAACAAGTTATGCCAAGGGCTCAATTTCTGACAAACCAGGATGTAAGGTATTTACTACAGCAAGGTCTGCTTTTAAAGGTTAGAGCGTATCACTCATGTGTTGACAACCTTCTAGGACAGTGGTTCTAAATCTGTGGGTCACTATCATTGGGAAAAAACCTTATGCCTTAGGATCCCCCAACCATAAATTTCTGTTGCTACTTCATAATTCTAATTTTGCTAATGAGTAGTGTCTTAGTTCCTAAGACTACCAGAAATATGTGATTTCCAACAGGCTGAGAACCGTTGTTTGATAATCTGATAAAAGGTTAGAATGTCTTTTTTTTCTTTTTTAGATTTATTTATTTTTTTATTTATATGAGTACACTTTAGCTGTCTTCAGACACACTAGAAGGGGACACTGGATCCCATTACAGATGGTTGTGAGCCAACATATGGTTGCTGGGAATTGAACTCAGGACCTCTGGAAGAGCAGTCAGTGCTCTTAACGGCTAGCCATCTCTCCAGCCCTAGAATGTCTTAACAAACAAATAGGACTTCTCTGTGTAACCCTGGCTGTCCTGGAACTTTCTCTGTAGATATGGCTGGCAAGCCTCAAATCCACCGATGCACCTGCCTCTGTCTCATGAGTGCTATGAATGAAGGCATGTCTTTTTTTCTAAAATAATCAACCAAAACTTCTTGAAAGTAGTCTGCAGCCTTATCCACAAGACATTGAAACTGCTCTCAATGAAGACAAAACAAAACCACCTGTATGCTTACTAGGCAAAGTAGTCATTTCATCTTTAGTGTATTCTATTACATAAAAAAAGGTCAAAAAACTATATCCTAAACAGGTGGTTCTCAAATGTTTAACTCAGGATCTTAACACTCCATTAATTTCCTTCTTCTTTTATTGAGTAATGGTCTACAAAAATTGGCAAAATTATGGTTGAAATTTTAATAGGATCCATGAAATAAGAACTGTTGTTTAAGCATACTATGTATATGTGTATATACTTATATATGACAATCTATAGCTCTAATGAATTTGGAGACTACTATAAACCAAAGATTATTATTGCCTCTTTAAATCATTTATGGCATCAGTCACAACACTGATTGTACACCATAATCACCATCTTAGACTCTCCACAGACCTTAGGATACTCACCTTCACACCAATTGCCTTAAAGAGTGCAGGATGTCTCAGTGGCAGCTCCACCATCTCCTTTATTTGAGCTAGCTGCTTCCTGCAACCACCGATGTCATCATAGCCTACTTCATTCAAGGACTCCTCCTCATCCTGAATATAGAAGAGTACAAAAACAGGAATAGTATTGTCAGCAAAAATACAGTTTCTCCAAATCCTCCCACTATTTGGCGTGGAAAAATAGGCTGTGTGAGAAGATTCTCATCTACAGGGATCTTGCCTTAAGCCAGACCCATGCCTGTAAATTCTATACTTGAAAGGCACAGGCTTCGAAAGACTGAGTGTGAGGCCAGCTTAAGCCACAAAGTGAGTTCCAGACAGCTTATACAGCAACACCCAGTCAAAGGAAAACAAACAAACAAAAACACCCAAACCCTGCTCTCTCATAGTCCATAGAATCCCTTAGTGAAAAGGGATTCCCTAAAAGAACTACAGCTGACCTACACAGGACTGAGTTCGTCAACACCCCATCTTGAATGGGGTGGAGGTAGGGAGTAGTTCATAAAGGCACCACCCCACCCTGAGGTGTGGGGCAAGTGGACCATGCAACCAGACAGAAAAACTGGCAAGGCTGAGTATGCCCAAACCCCATGAAACTCATTGAGAACAGTAGGACCGGAGCCAACTCTCTGCCTAACTACCTGTTCTGGAAGCCCACAGAGGACCATGGCAATCAGTCACACAGCACACAGTTCACTATGCTAATGAGTTATCTAGATAGGCCCTGAGCATTCAATTCAGCCAAAGAGCTTCCCTTTTGGGGCATTGTTTCCCTCAAAAAGTATTTAATCTCTAGTTCACCTTCAATTACGTATTCACATCAAATAAAGCGGTTTGGATAATGTAAGCAAGGACCTTCTCTTCAATCAAGGATCTCTGCTGGGGGGAAGGGGGTTATGAGGGTTGGGGTGCTTCATATCGAACCCCCAATGTCCAGGAGGACGGTTCTCTTCCATCCCTCCATACTCTCAGCACTCATTCGGAATCAAACTGGGAACTGGGTTCCACCCGTCCAGGCTCTGTCTTCCCCTTCCTGCCTGGCCAAGTGGATTCAGCACACCAGCGGTGCCTGGGTACACAGGAGACCAGAAACCACAGCAATAGTCCCAAACTACACTTTTTCCCATTCAGAAAAACAACAAGACTGAGTTCTGCCTCCCCCGAGTTGTGTGTGTTAGACAAGCAGCCTGGCACTGAGGAGCTGGAAGACAGAATATTCCTTAGTGGTGGTATAGCCTCTGGTAAGCTATAACTTTTCAGTAAACTCCCCCCCAACCCCCACCCCACATACACAGAATCAATTCTAAATAAATTCACCAAAGGGGGGGGGGGGATGCTGGAGAAATGGCTTAGGGGTTAAGAGCACTGGTTGTTGCCAGGCAGTGGTGGTGCACGCCTTTAATCCCAGTACTCAGGAGGCAGAGGCAGGCGGATTTCTGAGTTCGAGGCCAGCCTGGTCTACAGAGTGAGTTCCAGGACAGCCAGGGCTACACAGACAAACCCTGTCTCGAAAAACCAAAAAAAAAAAAAAAAAAGAGAGAGAGAGAGAGAGAGAGAGAGCGCGCAAGAAAGCGCGCACTGGTTGCTCTTCTAGAAGATGTGGGTTCAATTCCCAGCACCCACGACAGCTCACAACTGTCTGTAACTCAGATCTCAGGGAGCCAACATGGACATGGCATACAGACACACATGAAGGCACACTACCCAATCAAGTAAATAAAGGTTTGGAAAAAAAAAAAAAAAGGTATGAGAGTAGGAAGACTTTTGAGGGGGATAAGTAGAATTTTGCACACCGTGGCACATGCCTTTAATTCCATCTTGGGAGGCAGAAGCAGGCAGATCACTGTGAGTTCCAGGACAGACAGAACAACACAGTGAGACCCTGTCTCAAAAACAAACAAAAGGAGAGGGGGTAATAGCAATTAAGTGCTGGGAACTGAACCCAGGTCCCCTTGAAGAGCAGCCAATGCTCTCATCCACCAAGCCCATTTACATTTTAGAGACAGAATCTCACTTCATAGACCATCATGCTAGGCTCAAACTTAGAGCAATATTCCCACCTCTACCCTGTAAGCATTAGGATTATTGGTAAATACCACCACACTCAGTGCCAATCATTTATATCTTTTAGACTTCATCTTACATTCATGGAATTGGGTTCTTTCAAGAAATACTTAGGTAGTTTTCTACTTCCATTAAGGCCATCTAATCTCCAAAAGTATTCAGTTTGATAAGCAACACGAATAGTACCTGAGTGGTAATGATTTGGGAGATGAGGATGTATTTCAGTGGCAGAGTACTTACCTAGTATGTACAAGGCACTGGGTTCAATTCCCAGCACCACAAACAAAAAGCAAAATCAAACTGTGACCTGGGATTAGGGAGTAACTCACCTCTCGCTTGATTGGCTCCCCCTCACAGTGGATCACTGTGTCTGGAGCAACAATACAGTAAGGGCTGGGATCTGTCTCTACTACTTTGAACTCCACAGCACGCATCCCACCCCGGACAAGAAAAATATCTCCTATAATACAAAGCAATACAAGTGCAATTAGAGGTGCCAAGTACAAGACCAGGTGAAACTTCATTAGACCGCATGATCTAAAATACAAAGCTCAGTCAGTAGCCTTTACTTATGCCTTCCTTCCCTACATCAGGCAATAGTAAAACACAACTCTGTATTATATTCCTATAATTTGGCAAAAGCCCCTTTAACTATTAAGGCATAGACAGCCTAAGCTTTCATTACAACCAACAATGGTAGAGCTGTACACTTTCAATTTGACAGCAACTGCATTATCCTTCAGAGATACATGAGAACTGCTTACTATACTAGAGCACAGAAGGGAGGTAAGAGAAGAGAGCAGACAATTGAATATGTGTACAGGTTATATCTGTACATACTCCTACATATGAAAATAACAGAATTGTTACAAAGTTTACTCAAGTAACAACTGTTCTTAAACTCAGTTTCTCTCACCTTTACGGATGGGCCGATAAGCTTCCAGGAAGTACGGCTTAAGGTATACCTCAAAGAGATTGCCAGTGATGCCTTCCACTGTGTCATCGATGGGTAGCACGTGGATACGTTTGCCATACTTTACATCAGGGCATGGCTGGATGCTGAGGATGACAAGCAGACTCCACATTACCAACCACACTGCAGTCCCAAGCACTGGGTGTCCGAAAGGGCCTGGCACAGACAGCTGATGGCAAGCGAAAGAGAAAAGGCAGGGATGGCCTTAGGTGAAGAGAAGGAGGAAAGCAGAGTGGGAGAGAAGGCAAAGAAAGGAACAGCCAAGCAGAACTAAGACAGGTCACATTCAAGATGAGGTAACAGAAGTCCACCCATCACTAAGCTAAAATTAAGAATATTTTGAAGCCTCACATATGCACAGCCCTACCACTGGAGTCTTCAATACAGTATACTCAACAATGATAATCCTTTCTAGCTAGTGCCAACCATCTCCTGTCTCTGAAGAACTGAGATTACTGGGAATATAGGTATGTACTACCATGTCTAGCCCTCTAATTAATATTAATGTCCCAGTATTACAGTGGGGACGACAACAAGGTTTTACAACTGAATCAAAAAATAATAATCTCAACTACAATATCAAAAATACCATGAGAAAGTGACGAAGCAGTCTAAAGAAGAAAGTACTTAAACCATAGTAAGACTTCATTAAAAAGAGTTCAGAGACTGAATGGTCCTGGCCAGGTAACTAGGAAGCCTCATGCCTAACTGGGTACAACAACCAAAATCACTCCTACCACAGCAGTCCTAGTCAAGTCATAAATTATGCTCCCTCCTCTCCCCTAGGTTTATTACCTTTCTTGCTTTTCAGAGACAGGCTTTCACTATACAGACCATGTTTGCCTGAACTCATAGACCCACCTGTCTCTGTCTCCCAAGTGTTGGGATTAAAGATATGCACCACCAAGCCAGGATTAGGTTTACTGATTTTTAAAAGAAGTCCTTCCTATTCACATTTCCACTTTATTTCAGCACCATTACAAGCCATTAAGCAGTCACAGCATTATGATCAGTAGATACACTACAGATGTATTTGTGTATCATTTAGTAGCTGTAAATCCTCATACAAAATCTCCAACCCAATTACAAGGAATTATACTCCCCAGCTGGAAAAACATTTAGAAAGGCACCAAGAAAGCCATTTGTCCTAAGGACCATGCAGAGGTGGATTCTCAAGTCTAGAAAGGCAGTGCCACCGACACACAGCCCTGGAACCAACACACAGGTCTTCCCATGACAAGGTGGATTTCCTACATCTGCAGCTCCTAGGATTCAATCTTGGCCGCAATGCAGGGGGAGACGGCATCTACCGTGCAGACTCTATCTGGTCTCATGTCTAAGAGGTCAAGAATCTATCCCCCACCTTCATACAAACCTGATGACATCTCCTAGGCGAACTCGGAGGTTATTCCGAACAACTCGATTCATTCGAATCTTCTCATCGGAACACGTGTCATCGGAAAGAACAATGCACACAGCTTCCCGTCTCTTCTTTCCTTTTAGCAACACCGTGTCGCCTCGGAACAACTGCAGTTCATCCATCTTGGGCTAAGGAAAAAAAAAGGTTAAGGACTTTGGATCACTGACTTTTAGACAGGAAGAAGTCCATATAAATCCCACTTTATCCGTCACTTCAAGAACAGTGACAAAAGAAAGCTGGGAAACCTCTCTAGTTAAGTAAACACTAGACTGCACTCCCAACTTACTTGGGACAAGGACACCACACTGTTATCTTCATTGATGGCTTCATCAACAATTAACCGATTGGGACGGTTCTTCTGTTTTAGAATGGCTGTTGATAAATCATCACCTTTGGAACTAGAAGGAAAAAGTGAAGTTAGACCTAATAGATACTGAGTACCACCAATCTCTAAGATTCACTAAGGAAAGAATGGATAGACAAAGCTTAAAAGTGCAGCTAGAGGAAACCCAGATAAGCTCATGATGAACATTTATTTCATTCCCATTCCATATCTTAGTATTCTGAGTGCTGCTGTTCCAAACTGTTAGGCCCCAAGGGATCCTACGCCAACATAAGAAAACTGGCCAAAGAATATTAAAAAATATAACAAAAGTAAAGGCTCAAAAGCAAGCAAGAAAAAAAATGAGTCTAACAGACTCTTAAACTTTACAGAGCAGGGCTCTACAACAAGACCTATTAGGTCTAAACTCCAACTCTGGTAATGCTTAATTGTGATCTCACTCAAGTTGGTTAACCTGGCTGGACTTTGATTTCCTCATTTGTAAAGTGGAGACTATAAGACCTATCTCAATATTCATTTTTACACTTTGAAACAAAAAATGTGTTTTTATAATGTCTTGTACATGGTCATCATGATTAATTCCAGAGCTTTGAAGAAGTTCTCTTATTGCCTGTTTTCCAAGGGAATGAAATGATCCAGACAAGGCTCAAGGAGGCCATGTCTCATCAAGCAAGCCTCAGAACAACAAAACACAATTTTTAGCACTATCCACTCCCAAAAATAAACCTGATGAACCTAGAACATTTCCTAGTATCACAAGAACACCAAGCACAAAACAAAGAACATACAACAAGAAGTAATACACAAGAGGATAAAAACACACCCAGAACCTTCAGACAGAGGATCCAACTAAAAAGGAGCATCCTAGCATTTCTGCAAAAGCACATGATTGTTGTTAATTCATAAAAATCAAGAAATTTTGAAAAGTGGTAAAATTCAAATTCTTCTCACTTAAGAGACTAAGTTGCTTTTTAAAGTTTATTCCATGTATTAGTTATACATGATGGGTTCCACCGACTTATCACGCATGCATATATTTTTATATTAACCTTATTGCCCTCCTTTGTCCTTCTCCCACCGACCCCCTTCTTTCTACCAACTGCCCTTCTTTCATGATTCTGTTTTGTGTATGTGATCCAATTAGTTTAAGAGCTTACATGATGAGGGGTTATTTACAGGAACAACTTAGCCTGTGGCTATACTACTTTATGAAATATGTCCCTTTACAAGAAACCATAGCTGCCAGGAACTCATCAAGGACTGGTTAGACCTTTTGAGTTTCCCTCAAGCAACTAATTTTCTATTAATTTCCTAGTAGTATTGGTCTCTAGACAGTGATAGTAATTTTTTTCTTTCTACATTTATTTATGTCTGTCTGACTGTATATATGGTATGGTAGTTGTTCTCTCCTTCCACTATGTGGATTCAATGGACTGAACTTAGGTTGTCAGGTCTGGCGGCCTTTACCTACTAAATCATGTCTCTGTCACCAATATCATAACTAGCTAGCTCATTTCTAGCCTTCACTTACTAGACTCAGTGGACTCACCTTTTGAAAAGTTACCTCTGGCCAGGCACAGTGACATAAGCCTAGCACTTGGGAGGCAGAGGCAGGCAATCTATGAATTTGAAGACACATTGGTCTACAGAGTTCCAGGCCAGTGATATAGTAAGAAACCCTAGCTAGCCAAAAAGAAACAAAAATGCTTTTCAAGGTTAATGAATATTAACTGAAACAGAGGTCAAACAATGGAAAAAGCAAAGTAAGGGGAGAAACTGTCTTCAACAAATTAATGAAATCCAGGCATAGTGTGGTCCATGCCTGTTATCTCAGTAATTGGCAAAAGGCTCCAAACCAGCCTGAGCTGCATAGCAAGACTGTTTCAAGAATAGTACTAATCATAAATTGATGTCTACAAAGCATTCTTCCAGGAGCTGAGATGAGACAGCAAAATCAAAAAAGCACTGCCACAGGAAATATCTTACCCTCACTTATTTTGTTATTTAAAAAATGGGTCTTGCTATATATAGTTCTGCCTGGCTATGTAAATCAAGATGACCTTGAACTTGCAGTGATCCTCCTGTTTCTATTAGAATCACAGATATGCATCCCCATACTCAGCTATGTTGTTACATCCCTAACCATTACTTTAGAGTAACGCGAGTTTCCTTAGTTCTTGTTGATTCAAAAAAATAAATGTGTGCCGGGCAGTGGTGGCACAGGCCTTTAATCCCAGCACTCGGGAGGCAGAGGCAGGCGGATTTCTGAGTTCGAGGCCAGCCTGGTCTACAGAGTGAGTTCCAGGACAGCCAGAGCTACACAGAGAAACCCTGTCTCAAAAAACAAAACAAAAAGAGATTTATGGAAAAAAAAAAAAAAAAAAGTGTGTAAATCCACCAAAATTTCTACTGCCCCACATCTATAAAAATATCTTCCCTCAGAGGCTCCTCATCTTCTTGATTTACAAGCGTGCCTTAAGTTATCACTTAGTATTTTATTCTCATAAGTGCTTTTCAGGACAACCTCCAATCTGCCTACCAGTAAAGACCCTGGCCCAAGAGATGAGCAGTAGGCCCTTAAAGTCCTGTAATTACTGTGGGGATTAGAGCTGATAACCTCCAAAAGAGCTGAGGGCAACTACAGCTCTAAATGTTCTTTAGGGAAATCTCCTATCATCTGCATGACTCAGGTCCTTTCCAGAACTCAAAGACCACAAAAGGAACTTGGAAATTCAGGTAAGAACTAACAAGATGACCTAAAGATAGAAACTGCTTATGATGCCAGATTTCAGAAATTCTAACTAAAACAAAAACAAAAAACTAGATATAAGTGGGGCATACTGTGACATTCCTGTAACCCCATTATATGGTAGGTAGTGTTAGCAAGACTAGGATTCAAACACAGCCTTGACTACAAGGCTGAATTTGAGGTCAATTTGGTCTACATGAGTCCCTGATATTAAAAAACAAAACACAGGGCAGTGGTGGCTCACACCATTAGTCCCAACACTTGGGAGGCAGAGGCAGAAAGACCTCTGAGTTTGAAGCCAGGCTGGTCTACAGAGTGAGTTCCAGGACAGCCAGGGCTACACAGAGGAAACCCTGTCTCAAAAAAAAAAAAACCAAAAATTTAACTTAAAAAATTTTTGAAAGAGTATATTTTGTTGTTTTTTGAAACAAGGACTCAATATGTAGACTCCCAGTGTAGCTAGCCTAGTAACATGCTATTCTGCCTTTCTTTCAAGTTCTAGGATTAAAGATGTACACAATACCACCCATTCTATTTAAAATATTAATAGTCTTTTAACCAAACAATTGAGTGAATACTTCATCCCAAGAAAATAAAACCTAAAACACTCAGAACACCTAATGGCCTCAAAACAGCGGGATTTGTATAGTTTCCTACACTTGCTAGCTTTTTGTTTTGCTTTGTTTCTGTATGGGAAGCTCTAGTTTCTAACTAAACGGGCTGGGATAGCTAGGTTTTATTTGATGCTTTCTGAAAGATGAAGGTGGGGCCATAAAAGCCCTGAAACTCAACGTCGATGCTCCGGGAAAGAGATGCGTTTATTTTGAAGAGTTAAGTCAACTCTAACCTGCAAGCTCTCAAAGCCAAGACACAAAAAAAACAAAAACAACTCGGATTCTAACATCAGCATCTTAAAATAAAAGGAAAACACCTCCTTTCTAGCCACCTCCGATCATAGCAAAAACAAAAATAAATACACAAAGCAAAACAACAACAACAAAAATAACCTAGGTAAAACTTCAGGGTGTTTACAACAGGCCTAACATGGTGAAAAACTGCCATTTGAGAAAGGCATGACCTGCCCTCTCACTACATGTAGTTCAAAAGATGCCAACTTCGGGCAACACCGTCCCATATCCACCAAGACCGGCCTGGGCTTCCCCCTGGTCTCCCAGACCGGCCTTCCCTTGAGTCTCAGGGCTCCTGAGGCCTTCACGTGGCCCAAAGTCCACGCCCACTGGGCCCAGTACGGGCCTCCGGCTCGCAGTGTTTTCCCTTCTCAGGCTCAGGGTCTTCCGCGTGTGGTCGGCGAAATGGCCGGCCGGCGTTTCAGCACCCAAAGGCTCCACGCAGGGAGTGTGGACCCTAAGGCCTAACTAGGCCGGGGCCGCCGTGCCGAGGGAGCTACTCAGACCGTCGGGGCCTGCATGACACAGCACCATCTTGTCCAGGCTCCGACCCAGGCCCAGCGCGGGCCCGACCTAGGGGGCGCGCGGGTGCACAGCCCGGCCCGAGGCCTTCACTCGCCCCTTGCTTCTCCTTCCGTCTCTCTCCCTCCCGGCTCAGACTCTCAGACGCGGCCCGACCGGGCCTACACAGCACGGCGGGTCCCACGGTGCGCGCCCCCGCAGCCGGCGGGCGGGCGAGCGAGCGAGCGCGCGCATACACTTACTCGGCTCCAGAGGCCATGGCGCGCGCCTCTCCCGGTCGGCGGCTGTGGCGGCCTGAGGGTAACGGCTACGAGAATGGCAGGCGACCGACTAGGCCCGGGCTTGACTCACTCAGGCGGAGGAGCAACAGCAGTGACAAACCCTCAGGTAGCCTCCCTCTCGCTTCCTCCCAGCGGCACCGAGGCGGCAGGCGGGCGGGAGACGCTAGCTCCTAATCCGCGAGGGGGGCAGCGACTAATCAAACGACGGCTGCAAACGCTTCACGGAGACTGAATCGAGAAAAGCCGAATCATCGGAAGGAAAGCTGCTCTAACCTCAACCAATCAGAGCCTGCCTTGGGACTCGTGCCCGCCTCTCCGTGCCTCTCCCCAGCAACCCGCAGACTATAACCAATCAGAAAATTCGTTTGTGGCCTAGCCCCGCCTCAAGGCTGCAACACGCCTAGTAACGCCACGTCAATTGGCCGCAGTACTACGCTTCCTCGACGGATAGGGAGTCTTGACCAATCGACAAAAGCAATAGGCCAGATCCTCTGGTAAAAGGAGAGTCTTTATCCCTCCGAGGAGGCCTCTCCTACTTGGCTCCAATTGATTGGCTCCTTAGTTTATAAGCAGCTGGGAGAACCTCGCACAAAGGCTTGGACCCTTATTAGTTTACTTGGGTTGAAATAATAACCCACATAGTTCATTTCTCGCCAATCCTAGAGATCCTCTTATTCCACCATACTAAAATCCTTCGTGCTCCTTTAAAACACTGGATCCAACGAAGGGCGTGGTGGATGGGCTAGGGCTGTACTTTAGCAGTAGGGAAGCTGAGGCTGGAGGGCTATTAGATGGAGATCAACCCAGGATAAAGACCTTTTCTGAAAAACAAAACCAGGTCGGCGTAGAGGCACATATCTATAATTCTAGTCCCAAACAGTATCTCAATAAATTTTAAAAGCATGTGGCGGTACATACTTTTAATGTCAGCACTTCGGAGGCAGGTGGCTCTCTGTTCTAAGTCAGCCTGGCCTATAAAGAGTTCCAGCCAGCCAGGGCTACGTAGTGAGACTCTGTTTAAAAACTAAGTAAATAAAAAATTTAAACAAGTAAAAAACAGCTGGGTATGGTGGTGTACATCCTAGATCCCAGTATTCCGGAAGCAAAAGGCAGGAGATTGAAAGTTTGAAGCCAGCTAATGCTGCATTGCTAGCATTGCTAGACTCCACTCTACAAAACAAAACAAAACCCAAAAACCTAGCTGTGCCCCACCCCCTCTTCTCTGGACCCTACCTAGTTCTGAATCAGCACCCCAGCTCTTAATCCAGTCTATTGCCATTGCACTCTCTTCTAATCACGCAGGTTTTGCAATTCCTCGGGGTTTGGGAGTATAAACTCCTTACCATAGTATAAATATTATCTGGGGAGGGAGAGCACTGAGGTTCAAGGAAGTCAAGGACAACTACAGAACACACAGAAATGCAGTAGTGCCCAAGAACAAGAAAATCAGCCATGTGCTGTGACTTAAGGTCCTTGTGCCCCAAAAGACAATTAATTGGCTTTCATTATAGTCAAAAGATGGTTGGTTGGCTCTGTTGCTTGGCTCAGGTTGGCATCCTGACTCAATTCACCCTTCACCTCCTACCTCCACAGACTGACTTGAGACAGTTTGTTACTGAGAAACACCCCCCAACACCATTTTTGTTTTGATATTTTTTGAGACAGGGCCTCTCTACATAGCCCTGGCTGTCCTGGAACGTACTATGTAGACCAGGCTTGTCCTTAAACTTACTATGTAGAGCACCTGCCTCTGCCTTCCAAGTGCTGGGATTAAAGCCATGTATGGCATGTCCCCACCTTCTTAAGTATCAAGTCCCACTCTTCCTTAAGAGGCCTGTCACGATCACTCTCCAGACCTGACTTTACTCCCTGTTATTTATTTTAACAGCTTCCTGGGCTTTTAAAGGCTGTGCTTTTTAGATAACATAGCTAGAGAGATGGCTCATGTTAAGAGCATGTAACTGCTCTTCCAAAGAACACAGGTTGGAGTCCCAGTACGCAGGTCAGGCGGTTCACAACTGCCTGCAACTATAGTTCTAAGGACCCAACACCTCTGGCCTCCAAGGGCACACACACACGTACAACTTAAAATAAGCAATTCAAAATTTTAATAACTTAAAACCGACTAAGCCACTGCTTCCCCAGAAGAATTAATGTAGCCTTTTCTTCAGACTCATACCTCAAGCTCTTATGGTAAATGGTGAGGTGGGTAAAGGGTAGGGAGTGGGGATTTATGTGAGGAACTGCAGTTTACTCCCCAGACTCCAACCTACCAAAAAGACAATGGAAGGGAAGGGGGAGTTAGGGAGACAGGGAAGGCAGACAGAAGATGGATGTTGGAAATAAAGCATCTTAAATAGCCAATACCCAACTAGTTTGCTGTGAGCCTTCCTTCCCATTCAACTACGTGTATTGAGCAGATAAGACATAAATAGAAGATTTTACTCTACACACACAAAGAGAGAAAAGAAAGAAGGAAGACAGGGGGGAGGGAGGGAGGAAGACAGGGAGGAAGGGAGGGAGGGAGGGAGGAAGGAAGGAAGGAAGGAAGGAAGGAGGGAAGGAAGGAAAGTGACAGGAGCAGACAGTGATTTGTTCATGGAACCATTCTGGAACTAGACTGGTAGTAAGTAGATCAAGGTTCACAGGACCAGCCTCAGGAGTGAAGGAGTTAATCAGTTCTCCAAAAAGGATAATGCAGAAAAAACCCAAAAAAGCCAACCCTCCCCAAGGAGAGTCCACAAAGGCCAAAGTTCAAGCTCCTGGAAACAAGGAAGCTAAAGGTCACAAGACTCCACCACCGAAGTCCCAAACTCCGCGAGGAAGGCTTCACAGTTAGGGGGATGGATCCAGCTCAAACAGGCTTCCAAATACAGTGGAAGAGACCTGAAAAACAAGAATGCTGATGGCTGAGAGTGAAAGACGGCAGAGTTCATGTCCTTCCTTCTGTCCCTCAGCTCCCTCGCTAGGTCTCAGAACCACAGGACTCCAGCCCCCCCCTCAGCCCCAAGCCAGCAACATTCAGCTCACCCCGAAGCTTCTTCCTGTGGCAGTTGACTTTGGGCCTCCCGCCAGAAAGCAGTGGCCTCATTCTTCCGATCCAATCTTTTCAGAGTCTGAAGCAGGTAAAAGGAACCATCTCTATTGCCTAGAGCCCCACCCCAAGGTACAAAGGCTTAGAACCTGATAGGGCCTGAGGCATCATTTTTAAAAGAAAAAAAAAAAAAAACGCGGACTGAGAGGAAGTATCTTCTCTCCACACATACACATGAAACCAGAACTAGATTATTTATAACCAACCTCTCCCAGAGGCCATTGCCTGCCTAGTACAAAGTGTTCAGCTGGCCCTGTTCCTACAAAACCCGTCCCCCACATAGTCCAGGTTTTCGTGTCTGAGGGCAGTAGGGAGACCAAGGAGCTCTCAGGAGCCTTGCATACATATTATGTTCACATGGTACCTCCTGGGTTTATACAGCACAACCCTATTCCCTCCTATCTGGGAATGCCATCTTTACACTTCTGTCCAAGTACCTAGACTGTACTTGGACCTCCAGTACACAGCCAATGTCATGCAAACATACGTACCTGGGCATATCTGCACACTGAGGAGGAAGTCACTTAAGGCTTTGGTATCCTGGCCACTGGCTACCCATTCCAGTCCCCGACTAATCAAAGCGGCCACTCGAAGCTGTTTCAGTGCCACGTCAGACCTACACTTCTGCTCACAGTTAGAGCCTGCCCCTAGAGACCAACCAAGTCAGCAAGTATCTTGCCATCGTCCCAGACACAGTCACAGTCACCAAATCCCTAAGTCCCCATTCTCATGTCCTCCCCAATTTTTTTTTTTTTTTTGAGACCTTGTCTCAAAAAAACCGCACAGCCTGGTTGACTCAGAAGTCACTGTGTAAATTGGGATGGCCTCAAACTCAGAGATTCTCCAGCTGGGAGTATTGGAATTAAAGGTATATGCTAACGCGGCCAGAGTGTCCCCTTAAGTCTCCTAGTCTGATGGACTGGGGTGCAATGGAAAGGGAACCCACACACACCACTTTTCAGGGTTAAGAAAAACTGACAGTTTACGTGAAAGTCAGGCACAGTGGCAAACACGTACACTGACAGCAGTTGGGAAGGAGGAGGAAGGAAGGCAGGAATCCAAGGTCATCTTCCACCAAAAGAGTAACCTTGAGGCCATCCTGGTCTATATGAGACACAGTTAAAAAGAAAAGAAAAAAAGAAAATGAAATCACCTTCCTCTTTGTCCTCAGGCAGGGCCCGAAAGAGCAGCTCAAGGCACCTGAAGAGAAAATAAATACAGGAATAAAAATCCAAGCTCAGAAATTAAGGTAGCCACTAAGAATAAAGTAAACCAACCCAGGTCCCAGTCAGAAATCATGCTTCCCCACCTCCCCATACCCTGTCTTCCTGGACTCACTGGCTAAATTCACTAAGTGCCTCTTTTTGAGCCTTTAGTTGTGACCAGGCCTGGCCCTGAAGCAGGTGGGTGGCAGAGACCCAGACTGGGCAATATGGCAGTTCTCTGGTTCTTTTTCTGGTATTTTCCCACAAGGAGGACATCTTGGGAAGCAGAGATGAGGTACGGCTGAGTAGCTCCTCACACACAGTCAAAGCATCTGAGGCTCGGCCTGCCTGGATCAGCGCTGCTGCTGCCTCCAGACACAACTCTGGCATACAGGGCCCTAGAGAGGAGGTGGGTGGGGAGAACTGGGGTGGGAGGAGGGTACAAGTGTCTTGAAGTGGCATGAGTCACCATCCCTGAGCTCTTTACCCATGGCCCCAGTACCAAGCAGAGAGAACTGGTTCCCCAGTGAGACCAAGTAAGGGGGCAGGGGTGATGCCAACCATCCCACCTAAGGGCACAGAACCTTAGACGCACACCTACCCTTGGCTCTGAGCCACCCAGCAACATTGCCAGCAGGTCCAAGTAATGCTCGGCAGCATCTTCTACCCTGGAGAGTCAGTCAGCCTGTGAGCTTCACCAAGGCCCCTGGCTCCCCAAAAAGGTTCCAAAGAGAATATTCTCTTGGCTAATGGAGGAATGCCTGAGCACTGAGGTGTAAAGTAGAGAGCAAGGTCTGGGAGCTCCATTCTCGGCTCAGTACAGATCGATCACATTTCAGGATGGATGGAGAAGAAAAGAGGTTACTGCCTGAGTGAGGACTCACTTCAGGTTCTGCTGTGAGGCAGGAGGCTAATAGTGGGGACCTATGTCTTGCCAATGCTTTGTTCACAGGGATGGGGCTGTAGAGAAGAATGGGGCTGGAAACATGGTTAGCTGTATAAAGTGCTTGTTATGTAACCATGGTGACCCGAGTCTAAAAAGCCAGTTCAGCAATACACTTTTTTTTCCTTTTCTCTGTTTTTCTTTTTCTTTTTCTTTTTTGCTTGTTTGGTTGGTTGCCTTTTGGTTTTTGGTTTTTAAGAACAGAGTTTTTCTGTGTAGCCTTGGCTATCCTGGAACTCGCTCTGTAAACCAGGCTGGCCTCCAACTCAGAGATCAGCCTGTCTCTGTCTCCAGAGTGCTATGCGCCAGTACCACCACTGGTGAGCAGCAATACACATTTTTTAAAAAAAGATTTGTTTATTGTATTTATGAGTGCACTATAACTGTCTTCAGACACACCAGAAGAGGGCACCAAATCCCATTACAGATGATTGTGAGCCATCATGTGGTTGATGGGAATTGAACTCAGGACCTCTGGAAGAGCAGTGGGTGCTCTTAACCGCTGAGCCATTTCTCTAAGCCTAAGCAATACACATTTTTAAACACAACATTTGGGGTAAGGGAGGAGTCAGAGACAGGCAAATCACAAGGTTTCAATGGCCAGCCAGTCTAGCCAAAACTACTGTGCTCCAGGTTCACTGTAAGACCCTGTCTCAAAAACTACAGCAGACAATAGAGGAAGACACCTAATGTCAATCTCTACCTTCTACACACCCCAAAATAGCAGAATGGGAGGTTCCTCCCCCCCCCCATCACATACGCCAAAATAAATAATATTTTAGAGAAAGAGAAAGAATCACATGACCAGTGAAAACATCAAAAATGGGAAGAGCTGCTCAGGTGAGCTGGGGGGTGATCTCACCTCCCCGTCTGTAGGCACCGACTTGCTAGCAGGTGCTTGGCCTGGCTCTGTGTACCACAGTGAAGAGGAGAGGCTGGGTCAGGTTGTGGAAGTAGCAATTCTACATCAATGAGACGTTTGAATGTTTCAGAACTATGGGTGGCACTCAAGGCCTAAAAAGAACAGGAAAAAATGTAAATCTTGGTAAACCATACACATCTGTATACTCCTGTCTTGACAAGTCACCAGAGCACAAGCACCTCAGCAGTCCTCCACAAAGTGTCTCCCCCTGGATGCTCCTCACCTCAACCAGCAGCTCCAGACTCTCCAGCTCTGCTGCTGTGTCTCCTAGTTGCCTATACACTTTGGAAGCCTCCAGAAGCGGGAGGGCACAGGTTGTTCCCACTTTCAGGGCTTCAGTCAAATACAACAGTGCCCTCTGTGGATTTCCCTATGTGAACAGAAAGATACAAGCCTTAGCTACCCTCCCAAAGCATGCTGCCCATGGTTTCCCCCAATTCTTAGGGCTTTATCTTTACCATCTTACGGAAACATGTCCCCAGCGCTGTGTACACCTGGACTAACACAGACGGCGGACACGGACCTGAGGCTGCTTCATGCAGGCTGCTCTGTGCATGGGGTAGGCTCCCTGTGATTAGCTCCTGGAAGCCTGGGGGCAATCATGGCACAGGCTTAGTAAAAAAGCTCATAAGGCAGGAAGCATGATGGGAAACAAGAACACAGAGAATCTGCATAGAGGTACAGAGAGCGTAAGACCAGAGGACTCCTTGAAGAAGGGATGATTCGGGTTGCTAGACCTTGGCGGCAGGCAAATGCTGTCAGAAGAACATCCCTCAAACTCTCAGCATCCTGCAGAATCAGTGGGGCATGTGACTTCTCAGATGGTGGACTCCAGGATTTTAGCAATAGTAGCAGGTCCTCAGAGGTCTCAGTCTGGAGAGAGAAGGACAGTCAAGAGACTCTAACCCTGTAAGAATCCCCTTTCTTGCCAGTCTATTCCACCCAGTCCTTGAGCTCAAGAGTCCTTCTGATCACTGTTCCCCAATTATAAGAGAAAGACAACTGTGGAGCAATGATGTGGGCAGGAAGAAAACTGCTCAAAGGTGCTAACTGGAGCTCCCTGTCACTCATGCCCAGGTGGACACAGGACAAGGAACATGTCTGGGTTATTAAGAGAAGACAGAGGCTGGGAGGCAGCATTAGCACAGTCCCAAGAGCTTTATCCTTACTTTGATTCTTTAAGCTGTTTTAAACATTGCTCCCAAGAAAATCACCCAATGAGGAGCTAACCAGAGCAAGGTCACTCAGAAAACCTGCCAGGCTTTCTTAGTTGGTGAGGGTTTTTGATGTTGGTATTTTAGGTTTGTGTGTGTGTGTGTGTGTTTGTGTGTGTGTGTGTGTGTGTTTTGTTTTGCTTGTTGATAACCATGACAGTAGCCTTCCCAGAATAATATAATGATGCTATAAGCAGAGAATGGTGGTACAGGCTTCTCATCCTAGTGACTCATACTCTAGATGCTGAGGCAAATGACCATAGGTTCAACATCTTGAACCTTCGCTACAGAGTGAATTCAAGGCTAGGCTACACTGGACAACTTACTAAGGTTCTATCATCAAATAAAAAGTAAAAAGAGAAGCCGGGCAGTGGTGGTGCACACCTCTTTAATCCCAGCACTTGGGAGGCAGAGGCAGGCAGATTTCTGAGTTCGAGGCCAGCCTGGTCTACAGAGTGAGTTCTAGGACAGCCAGGGCTATACAGAGAAACCCTGTCTCGAAAAACAAAAAAAACAAAAACAAACAAAAAAAAGTAACAAAGAGGTGGTTCACACCTATAAATCTCAGCACTGGAGAGGCAGTGACCGAAGGACTGCAGAAAGTTTGCAGCCTGGGTACACAAATCAAAGTGGGAGGCCTGGCACGGTAGTGCACACCTCTAATCCCAGCACTTAGGACACAGAGGTAGGTGGGTCTTTGTGAGCTTGAAGCCATTCTGGTCTAAGGCTACATAGTAAGACCTTGTCTCAAAAAAAAGTGTGTGTGTGTGTGTGTGTGTGTGTGTGTTGTGGAATGGGGGTAGACTAGAGAAACGGCTCATTGGTTAAAGGGACTTATTCTTACAGAGGACCCAAGTTTGGTTTCTAGCACCTACACAATGCCTCACAATATGGTGACTCCAGTTACAGAGGATCCAACCCCCTCTTCTGACTTCCACCAGGCACACACATGGTATGCATACATATATTCAAGTCAAACACATAAAAACACATTAGAAAACAGGAAGACGGGCAGGAAGGGAAGGTGGGAAAGGTAGAGTGCTTGCTTAGCATGTCTGAAGCCCTAGGAGATTTTGGGGTGGGGGTACATTCATCTTCATTTCCCCAGTTACCTGGCTGCCATTTAGGGCTTGCAACAGCAAGGTCAGGTCCCCCAGGCGGTCAGTACTGATCCAGAGGACAGCTTGAAGGCTGGCCAGGCAGTGTAAGGCAGGCAGCAGCTCCAGTAGAAGGGAGGAAGCAGAGAGGACAGAGTGCCACAGCTCCTTGAGTCCCTGCTGTGACTTAGGCTTCAGCTGATCCTGGGCCTCCAGCACTGTAGAACACAAACACACACACATCCATCTCTCATCGCCCCACCCTCTCCAGAGGATTGCAAAAGGAGATCTGTCTCTGTGGACACATGTTCCTCTCACCCCCAGCCCCATCCCTAAATCCAAACTGAAACTACCAGGAGCAGGAGACCTTACCTCTTTCTAGGCCCCTTTGAACATCTTGGGTAAGGTCTTCATTGAAACCCTGGGCTAGGCTAGCCCTCAAGATTATATAATTACAGATGACAATCAGCTCCAAGGGAAGAGCAGGAACAGCAGCAGGGAGTCCTGGAGCAATGGGATGCTGGTCTCACAGGCTGTCCCATGACACAACCCAGAGACCAACGCCATTCCCACCAAGGCTTCATTTTTTGCTCAGACAACTTTGCAAAGAGCAGGAAGTTCTCTAAATCTCCTGAAAATCATCATCTCTTCAAATATTCCTCTCTCTCTCTCTCTCTCTCTCTCTCTCTCTCTGTGTGTGTGTGTGTGTAAGACAAAGAGTAATTAAGCTACTGAAAGACAATCCCACCCAGTCTCTTCTGTGCTTTACACAGGACTCCATAACTCCCAGAATAATCACCTCAATCCCAGAACCGCGTAAGAGAAGCTGATCTTTGGACGCTGAGGAGGGGAACTGAGACTCCTGGAAGGTCTTTCTTACCTTGCAGAGTGAGGAGGAGCTCCCTAAACCCTTCCAGTGTGTCTTGGGCCGACTGCTGTCGCCTCAGAGACGGACGAGAATCCCTAGTCAGCTGCTGAAATTAGGTAGGGAGGCAATTAAGAATCAGTCCTTCTCCTTCGTAGCAGAGACAAGGGAGGGACACATCCTGTCACTTCTGTTTCTAAGGATGGTGGTCAAGTTCTGCTCCTTCCTCTACACTACGGTGAGATCATTGCAAAACCGCTTTCTGGGATTGAGGATACAAGGTGAGAGCCCCAGCAACCATATTACCTTAGCCTGTCTAACAAGTTGGTCATTCTTTTCCCTCCACAGGTCCAGGCTACTGGAAAATGTTTTGGGGAGAGCTGGAATGGTTTGTCTGGACATTGTGGCTGAGGTAGATCACCGTTACCCGAAGGTGTCTTCTCATAGGTGGAGGCTGGTCCCACCGGTGTCTTCACCCTAACCACAAGAAGCCACTTCTGCACCCCGCCGGACACCCCTCCGGTCGCAGCCCGGCTGGCTCTCCCTGGCTAGAAGCCCAACACTCGGTCCCCGCCACCGCCCACCGCGCCTGTGGTTGGCCAGGCTGCAACACTCTCGGCCGCGGTTGGTTGTCTTCAAGAGACGGTTCCGCGGGAAACTGAAAAGAAACCCGGAACAACGAGGTGGGGAGACAAAAGGCCAGCCACATGCCAGGGGCGAACTGTTGGGTTTGCGGGGTCTCCGTGGGGGCCAGAGTATTGAGGCTTTTTTAGGAGTAGGTCTTGGCACCAGTCTCTGGCTGCGCTCCGCCTTAGAATCAACGGCAGCCTAGGTTTCCCCCTCCGTGGCTGCAAGACGGACCGCGCGGTGTCTGCTGGGAGTTGTAGTACTATAGAGAATGCCCAAGAAAAGATTCATCATCACCCGTCCCCACCCGCACCCAACCCCCCAACCCCGGAAGAAAATGTTTCCCGGAAGCTAAGAACAGGAAACTGAAGACCTTGGTAATCTCATCCTTTCTCTTTGAGCAAAAAAACCAGGGGAATCGGACATTCCTACGCAGAAAGGAAGGAGAGGAAAAAAAGTACTTAAGACTATGTATCAACTCAAAACAATTCACAAAAGACATATAAGAACCCCAAATAAAAAGCTTAGAAAACAAGAAATCATCTTCACGGGTTTAACAAGATTTGTTTTTGCTTTGTTGTTATCACTTTTGAAGGCTTGTTTTTGTTTTTTTAATTACGTTTATGTGTCTATCTGTGAGTAGGTACATGTGAGTGACTGTAGGTACCTGAGGTGGTCAGAGATGCACAATGCCTTGAATTTGAATTTCAGTCCTGAGACGCCTGACATAGGCACTGGGAACCGAACTTGAACACAGCCTGCACGAGGACTATATACTCTTAACCCTGAGCCATCTGTACAGCCCGATGTTATTTTTGAGAATTTCACTGTGTAAGCCTGGCTGGCCTGGTACTGGCTTTGCAACCTGGTGGTAATCCTCCTGCCTCTGCCTCTCAAGTGCTAGAATTACAGGTGTGCACCATCTTATCCAGCAGGCAATGAGTGTTTTGTTTTTTTCTTTTCTTTTTTCTTTTTTTGGGGGATGGGTGGGTGGGTGGGGGGTTGTTCTTTTGCTTTTCCAGAGAGGGTTTCTCTGTGTAGCCCTGATGTCCTGGAACTCCTTCTGTACACCAGGCTGGCCTCGAACTCACAGAGATCAGCCTGCCTCACAGAGATCAGCCTGCCTCTGCCTCCTGAGTGCTGAAATTAAAGGTTTGCACTGCCTTGACTATATCTGGCAAAGTTTATTTTTATTCATTTTTTAAAAAATGATTCATTTATTTACAGTGTTCTTCTTCTATCTACATGTATGCCTGCACACGAGAAGAGGGCACCAGATCTCATTACCGATGGTTGTGAGCCACCATGTGGTTGCTGGGAATTGAACTTAGGACCTCTAGAAGAGCAGCCAGTGCTCTTAACTGCTGAGACTCCCCCTGACCTTTTCAAAAATATTTACTTCTAAACAGTGATTTTTGTAGTCATGATAGTACATGCCTATAATCTAATCTAGCAGTCTGGATAGTAAGGAGGGTTGACCAGGAGTTCCAGGGTATTAGGAGTTATGTAATAAAACCCTACTCTAAAACAACCAAAGAAAAGCTATCTTAACTTTGGTGACAGTCTCTCAATATGTAGCCCTGGTTGGCCTGAAACTCACCTTACAGAACAGGCTATCCTGAAACTCAGAGGGATATCTTGCCTCTTACTCCTTGGTGCTAGGATTAATTAAAGGTTCATGTTATCACACCTGGCCATACTTCAACTCTTAAAAAGATTGACAAAAAAGACTTTAGTCAAGAAAAAATGCCTGTCAGAAGGTCTCATTTTATGCCTACAGCAGGCAAATCCAGACAGGGAACAGGTTAATGGGGGGTGGGGGTGGGGATGGGCACATAACTGCAATTCTGGCACCTTAGGATGGAGAGACAGGAGGATCCAGACTTCAAAGCCAGTTTTAGCTCTGAAGGGCCCTTTCTCAAACAAGGAGACTTAGTGAACCTACAGAAGCTACAGGCTACAGTTTTTCTGAGTTGACAGACTGATTGTAGGGATGATTACACAACTTTGTGAACACATAAAAACCACTGAGTTATATGCTTCTAATGGATTTTCTTTGAAAACTGTGCCTCAACTTGGCCTGAAGCTCACTGCATAGACTAGGTGGTCAGGAACCTCTCCAGATCTTCCTGTCCCTGTCTCCCAAATGCTAGAGTCTCAGGCCTTTCCCATCACACCAGGTTTCTTTTTTCTAATTCATCTTATAAGCTAGCTGGAGATCCACCTCCCCCCTTTGCTTTATCAAGCCTGTTTCTGCCAGTGCAACCAAACATCAATGAATCTGCCTCAGATAATTTCTTCTATCTAGGGTTTGATGGCTATTAACAACTTGAATCTTCTTTAAATTTTTATGTGCTTGAGTTTGTGTGTGTGTACCCTGTGCATCCAAGAGCCTCTGGGAGTCAAAGGAGGGTGCTGGATTCCCTGCAGCTGGAGTTACAGGTGGTTGTGAGCAGGCATGTGGATACTGGGAATAAAACCCATGTCTTCTGTAAGAACAGCAAGTGCTCTTACTGCTGAGACATCTCTCCAGTTTCAGTTGTTGAATTTTTCTTTTTCTAAGATAGGGTCTCATGTAGCCCAGGCTGGCTTCCAACAAAATATGTAGCCGAGGATATCCTTGAAATCTAAATCCTCTTGCCTACACCTCCCAAGTACTAGGATCCGGGTGTGTGCTACTGTACCAATCAGTCCCACTTTTAACATCTGTTCATCTGCTACCCACAAGTCCCACCTCCTCAAATTAGAACTCACTCAAACCTCAAACACAGTCCCAGCCCTTCTCTCCAGACCCTCTTCCCTACTCCACTGATGGACATTTTCAGGATACTCAAACTTTAAACTTGACATGTGAGTGGTCAGACAGAGAGAGGCACAGGATGGACTTATAAGAAAATCATTAGCCAGGTGTGGTGACGCACACCTTTATTCTCAGTACTGGGAGGCAGAGGCAGGTGGAGCTCTGTGAGTTCAAGGCTGGCTAAGTCTACATACTGAGTTCCAAGCCAGCTAGAGCTTACATAGTGAGATAGTTTTTAAAAAAGGAAAGCATTCCATTCCATTTTTGTTTTAACGTGGGAATAATCAATAGGCAAAAAGATGCAATGAAGGTGGCATAGGCTGAAGACCTAGAGAGAGGCGTCTACAGTTGTGAACAGAAAGGGAACCAGGGGAAGAAACATGGTGCTTCAAACTGTGTTAGAAACATGTTCTGTGTGTGTTCAAAAATGTCTGGGAACTTCATGATGCTGGGCTTGTCTTCCCTGCTATCAGTTAAAGCAGAGAATGACCAAAACCAATCAAGGCAGAGGGCGGGACAAATGGAATAACTAGAACAATTTGGGAAAAGGTTAGTGAATCCAGACAACCTCTTGCCAAAGGGTTCTCTGGCACAGCAAGCCCTGCCTAAGATGACACATCTACTCATGCTTAGTAAGAGGAGAGACTGACCTGGTGAGCACTTCCACAGATCTTAGATACATATAAACATTCACATTGTTCTTTTATTCCACTTTGGTGACTGCCCCTATTGTCCGTCAGATGCATCCAACTCAGGAGCTAGGGCTCAGGCTCCAGGTGATTCTTGGTTATAAAATAATAAAGTCCCAGAGTTGAGCAGTCTCTGGTTACAGGTGGTTTAAGAGGTGTGGCAGAGTCTCTTGCAGAATATCCAGCACCAGAACAGGTCAGGCCTGATTGGTCCCCTGCTCTCTCCATGGCCAGGTGCCAGCATGCACCGCTTGGGCTACCTCTGCAGCTTGGGCTACCTCTGCTGGGCCAGAACTAGTTTTCTGAACCAGGAGCTCACAGCGCCATCCACCCGCATCACCAATGCTATGCCCAGGAGAAGTCCCACACTGCTCACGATGAAACCTACAGCTTCAAAAATGAACCTGTGGAGAAAGGTGGAGTATTTCAGGAACAGTCAACAGGTCTAATGCCTTTCTCTAAAGAGGCAAAACCTTGTCGACCTAGGACATGAATGGTTTCCTCCCAAATGAACCCACTTACTTGGGAGCAAACACCTTCCAGACCATGAGATGCCTGCGGAGGATGGAAGCTGCCAAGGCACAGGCTAGAATCTGAGGGAAGAGAGGAGGGGCAGTTACTTTGGAAGAAGCAGGGCAAGGAGGAATTGCTATAGAGACTGGCAAGAGATAAGAGGAAGAGGAGGAGGTAAAAGAGGAAGAAGAAGAGGAGGAGGAGGAGGAAGAAGAAGAGGAGGAGGATGATAAGAACAATGTATGCCACTGGAAAACCTGACATAGGAGTCAGGAAACCCAGTGCTTGTTCTGGTCCAGGCCCTGACTCATGTGAAGGCGGGTAGGTCACTATCCATCTGTAACGCTGACATTCAGACTGCCCTCTAACACAGGAAGATGACAGTGACATGCTTTCTGCCTTTGGACCACAGTTTAGAAAAGAATCCCAGTCACAACAACCTCAGCTTTTCCAGTATCTGCAATGTAACTAACAGGGTCCAGAGCTTCACTGCAGAATAGAAACGATCCAGGTTTGGAATAAGAAAACCTGGGCCAGGTCTCAAATCTGCCATTTGAGGTCTCAATTTGAGCAATCGCTTCATTTTCCTGAACCTCCATCAAGGATCTTTCCCAAAGTATTGGAAACTAAGAAAAAGTGTATATCATGCGCTCGGGAAAAGGTCACTAGCTCTATCATCTCCGTCTCCCCCCTGCGCCCACCTGAGCTCCGAGGACAAAGAGGTACTTGAGGCCCAGCTGCAACAGGGCTGCATTGAAGTGATGTGGAGCATCCCGGAGACGCATCTCCATCAGTGGCTCCTCCTGCTCCTCCTCCGGCCTGACTCTGGCCTCGGACTCACTTCCTGGGAGTGGCTGCCTCTTCTTTGGCCCTTGACGCTCACACAGGAAGGGCCAGAGCAGGAGCAGTGGGCAACCTACTGCCTCCGGGGAGGACAGGGCTGACGTCAAGGGAGGATCTTGGGGCCAAGTCCACCCTGGTCCCCAACCACCCTAGGTGGCTTAGGCTGCAAAGAGCTTAGGGCCACGGGACTACAAAGAGCCAACAGATCTTCCCCTCCAGAGCCAATGTTCTCCTTTCGTCCCACAATGCAGGAGTAAACAGAAGTCAGGGAGGGAAAGCAGAGAGGTACCTGCAAAGAGGAGGTGGGAGGCAAAGGTGTTAGCTCCCACTAGTAAGGCAGGCAACCAAGTAGAAGAACCATGACCGTCTGGGAAGCCCACGAAGGCTGCATGCCAATGGATGGCTGAAAAGACAGGCTGGTGGCCTGTGGAGTAGAAGGTCTGGGTAGCCAAAAGGGCCCAAGCTGAGACTGCCTGCCACAGCACAGTAAAAGGACCTAGACGAAAAAGGTAGACATCTTTACAACTCCATCCCATTCCCCAACTGACAGCCTACTGTGCTGGGACCACCCACGCCCAGTACTTGAGCACGTTCGTACACGGTCAAGTGCTACCCCAAATTTCCCTACAGCTAATACTGCTGTTTGAATTCCCTCACTATTGCAAATCACAGCACAAAACTAGTGCACAATCTCTTTCTCACAAAGAGCTCACTCTGTGACCACACATTCACAATGTATCACTTTTGTAACTGAGACAATCAAGGAACGTGCTGATGGAAAGACAGCATTTCTCTAGGAGATGAGTCCTGAAGTCCTCCGGAGGGGAGCGGGATTAGGATGTCGAAGGCAGATAAGGGAAGTCCTTCAGTCAGGGTCAGAAACCACTCCCTAAAACCAGATGCCTCAGGGCGAAGGGTCTGAATTTACCAGGGGTGTCGACTGGTGTCCCAGCAGCCAGCAGATGCAGGAGAAGGAAGCTCTGCAGAAACAGGAGCAGGAACACGAGGCTGACACGTTCCACATGCAACAGCAGTAGTGGGAAGGCCAAGAGGATGAGGGCTGTGACCATAGCAGCCGAGTAGACACTTCCCAACTGATAGGCAGCCACGGTTATGGGACCCTGAGCTTTAGTCCTCTGGAGCCGGCCCTGGAACTCCTCCTGCATGTGGCGGTAGATTTGGGGGACCACATAATCTAGGTCAGCCTGAGAAGTAGGGGGACCTGAGAAGGGAGTGAGGATAGTCCTGGTCCTTGAAGTAGCCGCCCCAGCCTTCACCAGCACTGTCACAGGCCTCCATAGCAGCAGCACGAGCCCCAAGGCAGCCAGCCCCATCACAGCCTGAGGCAGCACAGCTGATGCCCCAGCAACCAGGGCCCGTAGGCGTGGTGGTGCTTCCTCTGCTCCTGATGCCAGTGCCCAGTAGGCAGCCGTGCTCAGTACCATGAGAGGCAAGCCCCAGCGCACAAAGAGCACAGAGGGCTCAGGACTCTTGAGATTACCGTAGCGGCGAAGCCACAAGCGCACGATGACTAAGAGGGTCACCAGTGCCCCCACACAAGCTCCGTACCACAAATTCTTGGCTCGACCTCCCACCATGGATGCCAGAGGACTCAGCCAGGGAGAGGAGTGACAAGCAGGTGTCTCTTCAGGGCAGCGGTGAAAAAGCCCTGCTAGCCTTGTAAATAAAAGCAACCCAATTCCAAGCCACAGGGCATGTGTGCCACTGTGCCGTGGGGGTGCTGTTGGGGCAGAAGAGCCAAGGCGGGATATCGTGAGCAGTTTGGGTGGCAGTAGCTGACCCTCCCAGTGAAGCTGAGCAACCAGGAAGAGAATGAGAGAGCCCAGAAGGAAGGGGGTGGCCCTGGCCTCAGCAACAACAAAGCTGTCAGAGAAGAAGGTGGCCAAGCGGATGAGCAGCAGAACTAGGACAGGTCTAGGGACAGGAAGTAGGGGAGCCAGGGGCTTCCTGGACCCCCAGCTAACCCAAGCTTTCCACAGAAAAGGGAGGAGTGAACCGGCTGCAGCCACAGCCCCCAGAACCACTGAGTCTAGCTTTGATCCAGTAGTTACAGAGACTCCAGCATACAGTATGGTCCAAGTTATGCCCCAGGCTATAGGTATTAGCAGTAGTGGACGAAAGAGAAAGCCTGGGGCTACTGCCAACTGGGATGCAAGCAGGCAGAGAAGGCAGGCAGCAGCCAAGAGAGCAGCACCCCCTGCCATTCGGACCAGAGAGAAGCGGGCCCAAGACTCGATGCACAGGGCCCGAGCTCCCCGCAGGAACTGCTGGAACTCAGCAGTCAATGTGCTCAGAGCTGCCTCAGCCTCTTGGGCATCCCGCAGAAGGTGCTGGTAACGCGCAGAGGCCTTGGAGAAGAGCTTCTGCAGCCGATGAAGCTCTTTAACTTGGAGATCCTGAGTCGCAGCTGAGTAGGTATGAAGAAACCGGGACACCTGACAGAGAAGGCCAGGGATAAATGGGGGGCAGAGGTAAGGACAGAGGTATCTGGAAACCTAGGGCTCAAAGTCTATCCGAGATGGGGGAAGGGAAGGCTAAGGAAGAAAGACAATGGGGTCACGCTTGTCCTTGTGCTTTGTTACCCAGAAGTCCTTCACCCACCTGCTGGGCATTGATGTGGAGAGCTGAGGCTTGGGCTAGA
>JADRCH010000058.1:7924687-7948934 GCA_019843965.1 Rhynchomys soricoides | reverse complement strand
AAAAAAAAAAAAAAAAAAACAAAGAACACTCTGCAGCTTTGTCCCAAACCACAAAAAGGGGCTGTGCAACTCTTGTTTTTTTTCTCTCCCCCCTTCCTTCCTTTCTTTTTTGAGACAGTGTTTCTCTGTGTAGTCCTAGCTGTCCTAGAACTCACTCTGTAGACCAGGGTGGTCTTGAACTCACAGAACTCCGCTTACCCGTGCCTCCTGAATTAAAGGTACATGCCACCAACACCTGGTTTTAGTTTTTATCATCCTTCTCTTCTCCTCTTTCTTTTCTTTTCTTTTCTTTTTTTTTTTTTGAGGCAAGGTTGCGCTGTGTAGCCTAACTGCCCTCTGGCTTGTGCCCTTCCCACACCTCCCAAGCGCTGGTATTACAGGCCTGCACCATCACCCAGCCCTTGGTTTTTCTTATCCTCCAGGCCTCAGTTTTCTAAGCCTTGCAAACGATCCTAAGACTCTTACATCAAACCATCAAAGCAGGGTGACTCACGACCCGACAAGGCATCTGCAGGAGTGAGTGGAACCTTCCGTTCTCAGCTCCTGACACTGTTACTGTATGCTTCTTTTCAAAGAGTCCTAACCTGAGCCACCATACTCGTGACATCGCTGGGGTTGGACGGCAGTAGGACCGTGTTGGAATCCTTGGCCAGTTTGGAGAACGCGCTGACGTACTGCTCAGCCACAGTCAGCGAGGCTGCTGCATCTCCATTCTATAGCCGCCGTGGGTAAAACCAGGGGTCAGGGATTTAGAGAGAGAAGAGAAAGGTCCCGGTCCTGGAAAAGGGCCGTACAAACCCTAACACAAAGCTCACGTGACCGGGCTTAATGGAGCCACAATGTCAGGAACTCCCCACAAGGACAGAAGAGAGAAGCCCTTCTACGGTCTGTTCCCATCTCCCATTCCCTCCCATCCCCCATTCCCACCCATCAGCCTCTCACATGTTGAGTCAGAGCCCCAGCCAGAATTCGAATTGCTTCAGCTTTAGCCTTGGCCTTGGCCAGAACTGCACTGGCTTCTCCTAAAAGAAACAAAACAAAACCCGGCAGTTTGACCCACGCAATCAGAGAAGCCCAAAGCTTCTGTCCCTGCCCTTACCTTTAAAGCCCGCTCTGCTACTCCCTCAGCCTCCATGACACCGCTGCTCACCTGCCGCCTGATTTATCTGTTCAGCCTTTTCCGCTTCGGAGGCCAGAATCTGGGCCTGTTTCTTCCCCTCTGCCACATTGATAGCTGACTCTCGTGTCCCTTCAGACTCTAGAACTGTGGCCCGCTTGCGTCGTTCTGCCTCTACCTGGAAGCCCCAATGACCCCCATCAATAAGCAGCCAGGGTAAGCTCTAACCAGGACTTACCACTCTATCTACCACAATAGGGGATTCTAGTCCCAATGGAACTGGAGTAACCAAATCCTTGTCCCCACCTGCATCTGCATAGACTCTTTCACTCGGGGTGGCACATGGATATCCTTGATCTCATATCGCAGGCATCGGATACCCCAGCAGTCAGCAGCCTGGTTGATGGCATCCACAATGTTGGCATTCAGGGACTCGCGCTCCTAGAGGAAGAGAAATGTGAGTCAATGTATCTATCAAGAGGCTAAACTTGTTCTCCAGAAAAGATTTGACAGTATGTGCCCTTAAACCCTTCCTCAGGCCCAGATCCACTTACCCGAAAAACTTTGTCCAGAGAGAGTTTGCCAAGCTCTGATCTCATAGTCGTCTGAGCTAACTGGGTGACGGCATACTCAGGGTCTTCCACACCATAACTTGCCTGAAAGGGCAGGTATAGGATAAGAACTGAAGGTGCAGGATTTTAAGGAGAGGCAATTCAGAAGGCTAGATAAAGCCTGGGCAGGTACCTTGTAAGGATCCATGATGCGTAGGTAAAGAACTCCATCTATTTGTAGAGTTACATTGTCTGCAGGAGCAAACAGAAAAAAAAAAGAGGTAGGTCAGGCCTCTAAGTCCCAACCAGTTCTTTCTCCTAAGCCCTGGATCTATAGCAACCACATCCTAAAGCATCTAGCATATCCCTGTCACCCCATATCTCTTACCAAGAGTTACAGCTGACTGCTCAGGCACGTTGATAACAATTTCCTTGAGACTCTGCACATATCGTATTCGGTCTAACACGGGGATGAGAACGTTCAAGCCCTGAGAAGAGGAGTCATAGCTTCTCAGAAGTGTGAGAATAATAAACTTGAAATCTACTAAGTCTGGAGTAAGTGTAATAAGTCATGTATAAAACATGGAAAAACAATCCCTCCTTCCAAGACATGTCCTCAAAGGCTGAGGTGTCGTTGGTAGTCACCCAAGAGTACAAAAATGTAAGACTAGACCTCTGAATGTCAACATAATGGAAGCCAGCAAGAACTAGCAAACAGGTAGGGCTAAGAGTATGGTAGCTTCAGGAATGAAGGTGCATGCAGGTGGATTACTAAGGTAATAGGGAGCACGGAAACAAGGATGTGATGATGGTCAGGAGACTGGGCTCTGGTAGAACTGGTTCCTGCCAGGGTTGGTCCCTATAGGTTAAAAGTGCAGATAGGCCCCAAGGAAGTCCCACTCCCACATGACGATTTGACTGGCTGAAGGTGGGCAAGAGCGGTTCTCACAGGTTCCAGGATCCGGTGGAATCGGCCCATTCGTTCCACCACCCAGGCCTCCTGCTGAGGCACAAACAGTATCACGGTGTTTCGGGGCAGTCCAGAGGAGGCGCGGCGCGGAACGCGGCCAGAAGCCTGCACGGAGCCCTGAAGACGAGAGTAGGCTGAGGACGCGGCGTGGAACCCTAAATCCCTCCCCCGAAGGCATCTCCCTAAATCTCGACCCCCAAGGATCCCCGGAGAATGACTCACGTGGGAACCATGACCTGTGACCCCAGTCCTTTCCCAAAGTTGGAATCCCACTCCTTCCCAGCTGAAGACCCAGGTGATCTCTGTCCCGAGCCTCTGAAGAAGGTTGCCTCATTCTCACCCTCAGCAAAAGGGCTCCGCTGCCCCGCGCCGCGCGCGCCAGCATTTCCCACAGCCTCAGCGACCTCCGGAACCAACGAGAGGTGGAGCAGAGCGGCCTCTCCTGAAGCCTGAACCCGAGCCCTTCCTTCTGCAGTTCCACTCCGCCCGACGTACTTCCGGCGTCTCATTACACCTTCCCCTCCACCCCCCACTAGTTGGCGTAGGTCAAATCATTCCCTGGGAAACGTAGACTTTGAAGAGAGAGCCCGAGAATACAAGTTCGTTCTGGTTCTCAAAAACTAAGAAGCTCCTGGTCATTGTGATAGAAATTGAGGCAATAGTCTGTCTGCAAGTGGTACAGAAACACCGCCCACCAATTTCTGTACCCACAGCCATGACTCAGTTTACCCTCCAGCTCCTGTACAACTGCCTTAATCTGTTACCATAACGACAGTGGATTGGCGCTCAGTAGTTGCCCGTGGTTGCCATAGTGACATTCTAGCGTAGTCATGCTGTTGTGCCCAGCTCTCCCACTGGGGACTGACCCCATTCCCGTTGTCATGGTAACTAGTCGGCCTAACTTTGTCTTTCGACTGGGCGGAGATTTCTCCCTTCCCTCTTTTCCCAAGGCATCAACAGCTCTTTTCATATTTTCTGAGCTAGAAACGGTCAGACCGGATCCCCTTACATACAGAGGGCAACAGTGCCTCAACCTTTCATTTTTATCTGGAACATGTCACCTCGCTCAGGTCTCTGACACTCTCTCAAATACAAGCTTTAAACAGGCTTGTATCATCATCATCATCACCATCATCATCTTACATATATGGACACTGAGGGGCTCAACTAGAATCCAGATCCTCGGAGTTTAGCTACTGTAGTTTCACTTTACCCACCCAGTCCCCAGCACCTTATATGAAAAGGAATAAGACTATGGTCCAAGACTCAACTCATCTTAGCCTAAGATCTCATGGGTTCAAGCCTGTTGCCAGAATTCCCGCTCCCTTTAGACCTTACATCTCCATCCTCTTGAATACAGAAAAAAGTAGAGGTTAGTTCAAGTTTCCAAACAAGAATTTATTCTTTATTTTTTTCCTTAAAAAATGTACCAGGTACAATTTTTCCTGTTTGTTTGTTTGTTTGTTATGTTTTTCAAGTTTCAGCAAATGCTTGTTCCCCTCAGCCAAGCCCCAAGAGTTAAGGGTTGAGGCTGGGTCAGAGTCTTAAGTGGGGAGTGGAGTAACTGGGAACCATATGACTGAATGAGGGGCATCCCTCATCCCAGCTGAGGTAGGTGGGTCAGAGTCTGGTCAGGTGAGAGGAGGTTCCCCAGTCCTTAGGCCTGACTCTGTCCCTGGACACCTTCCTCAGTCAGGACGCCAAAGCAAGGAGACACAGGCAGGAGGAGAGGGGCAACTGAGTCTGAGCCCTAGGTAAGAGGTGGTTAAACCCCTGTGTTATACATACATACACATCCTCTCTCTCTCTCTCTCTCTCTCTCTCTCTCTCTCTCTCTCTCACACACACACACACACACACACACACACACACACACTCTGGCTTTCAAAGATGGGTTGAAGGGCAGGGAAGGGAAAGGGAATAGAGGAAAACGAGGGAAGCTGAGTCTTTGGCTAAGTGACTCAGTTCCTCTGGAATAAACCCTCTGCCCTTAGCCAGAGGAGAGCAGCTCTCCCCTTGCCCCGACATCAGTTTCTTCAAGTCCTGAGGTTGGAGCAACATGTGAGAGTGGGGTGATGCCAATTATCAGGTTTGGGAGGTCACCAAGGCAATCCAATTTGAATAAATTATAAATTAAAAATAAATAAAATAATAAGTGGCCCCTGCCCAGGACAGGGAGGCAACGCTGGCATTACTTGCCTGGGAGCATGGGACAATCTCAGGGTAGCTCTGGTTCCGCCTTACTACCTAAGCTGGCCTGGGAAACCCAAGGGAGGGGACAGGCACATGGACTACCCAGAGCAGACAGGGTATGGAAGGACTGAAGCTTTAAACACCCAAATAATCAATTTGGGTGTGAGCGTGATGAGGACTTTAATTCAAGCCTGAAGGGGCTCTTGCCATCTCTCCACAGTTTACCCTGTCCAGGATGGAGCAGGATAGGCAGGCTTTGGGCCCACCTAGGTTCAGAATGCTTGCAATCAGGGCAAAGGTGAATAACGTGGATTATGGGGGGCCTCAGTCACAGCCTGTAGTTCATAGGGAAGCCCTGTGTCCAGCTCCAGGCTCCGGCGGGAAAAAAGCAGGCGGATATCTCCATGCAGGCTTAGGCGGCCCGAACGAGAACTCCGGAACCTGGGAGGAAGACAGTGCAGTCCAAGTCAGTACCCAGACGATGGAGAAGAGAAGCTCTTCTTTGAGAGAAGGGGATGGATAGATATCTGAGCATCTCCAGCTCTCCCAGGGTCCTGTGCTTACCTGAGGTGCAGCAAGTAGCAGAGGAGGCGGTGGGTGGGGCTAGCATTTCCCTCCTCACCTACAGGCACCAAGAAGAGGCGATGGCGCAGGAAGGTCATGTGGGCAGCAGGCATGTCCGAGAAGTCAAAGGTCACAAGGAACATCTTCACCACAGTCTGGTTGGGGTTAAATAAGGTCTGGGGACAGGACAGTCCAGGTTGGTAGGGCCTACCAACTGACTAATTCTCCTCTCTTCCCACATCAACTCCCTCAGGGCACCTAGCACTCCCTCACTCACCACTTGGATGGTGCCCACCTTGGGCACACTGTAACCCTTCCTCCCCAGAGGATTCAGGTCCACGACTCCCTAGGAAGATCATAAACGTCAGCCAGGGTAGGAACTAGAAAAGTCAGTCATGAGCACCAAATGCAGACAGCTCTGTATCACCTCCCCCGGGCTTAGCTCCACCCTACACTGGGACTCTTTCCACCTTACCCTGACTCACTCCTAGAAGAAGAACATGGAAGACATACCTTTTGCCACCCAAGCCCTCTGAGGCAACTTTCAGGTCAGTTTTATATCATACCAGGAAGGGGGCCGGCGCATTTTGCTCAGAAACATCAAAAAAGGTGACAGTGACGGGCAGCGTGACATGCTGGGGACAGTAAGACCCACTGGCTCCAATCTCTGCAGTAAAGCCTTCAATGTGGCCAGATGGTGCAAAGCGTCCTCGAAGCAATGATTCCTGGTATTAGGGTGGAGTAGACACATCTGAGAGGGATGCCAAGTCTTTCCTTTGTCCATTTGAGGCACATTCCACCATTGAATCCCTCCCAGGAACCCTTAATCACAAAGCCCAAAAGGAGCTACCTCAAAGTTGCCCAACAGGGTCCGGCTGACAGCAGGGGTGGGAAAGGGGTAGGCACTGGGAGGGCTCAGCAGGCCTGGCCCCTTCCGGAGCGTTCGAAGGGAGCTCCTGGTAGGAGAAGGGACACAAAGATTGACTTGAGTGTTCTGAGTACTCCTGCTTCCAGTCTTTGGGTACCACTCTTTTCTCTTCCCCAGGGCTCCCTACTACATATAGTGTTGGAAAAAACTATAGACTTCTGCCTTCACTTTCATGGCCAGGGGAGAGGGAGAATCTGATCACTTACAGCTTCAGGCGACGGGCGCCTTTTAGCCTCCGCCCCATGGGACTGCAGTCTGTTGGGTCCTATGGTGAAAATATTGAGAACAGAGACTTCATGAAGGCCAGACATATTTAGGGACAAGGACTTATTGTAAGTTCTGAGAAGAGCATCACCTACACAATGTCTACTTAGGAATAGATGAGAGTGGGGTAGCTGGACATCATATGTGGCTCTTAGGAGATAGAGGCAGGAGGATGAATTAACTCATCCTTGGCTACATAGGGAGTTCGAAGTCACTCTAGGCTATTTGAGACTGTCTCAGAAAGCAAAACCAGGAGACTGGAGATCCAGCTCGGTTTTCGGAGTGTCTATGTAGCAGACACATAGCCCTGGGCTCAATCGACATTCAATCCACAGCACCATACACAGTAGGTGTGCTGGTGTGTGCCTTTTCTGATTCCAACACTGCACTGGAAGGTGGAAAAGAAGTTCCAGCCCTAGGTCTGCCTGGGATACATAAGACCATGTCTCCAACGAAAGGAAAAAAAAAGACAAACTTGTCCACTGGCTTACCAAAACAGGCTCCTTGGGCCCAGGCAGCAGGTGGCTCCAGAAGGGTGTGGCTTTGGCATCAGAACTATTGGCATCGAGAGGGCAGCCCAGGGTTCCCCGGCGCCTCCGAGGGGCTGGTCCCTCATCCTCAGAGCTGACATCAAGGGCTTCTCCAGCAGGCAGCAGCCTTCGCTTGGTGGGGCAGGGGCCTGGAGGTCCAGGGCCAGGGGGTGTGTGCTCGGGACTGTGCCCATTGGCAGTTCCATGGGACTCCCTAGGCCAGGGGTTGCTCCCGTTGCCCACCCTAGCCACTGGGCTCTTACTCCCTATTTGTGCAAGATTGTGCAAATCAGTGTCAAGTGTGTGCAGCTGGCCTGAAGGGGCTGGCCCTGGAGACTCCCCCAGGCACCCCTGTGCCCCTTGATCTGGGAAAGCCCAGTCTCTGGTGTGCAAAGTATTGCAGGAAGCATTTGATGAGGGCCAGGGGGTACTCTGGGTCCCTGAAGTCCAAGGTGAGGTGGCACTACCTCCCTGCTCCACAACACAGAGGCCATGGTGGGAGAAATGCTGGCTAGCCACACCCAGTCCCAGACCCAGTCCCTCTGGGCTCAAGAGTCCCACAGTAGATGGTTCTTCAGGGGGTAGTCCCTCTCTGGCCCCCAGCCCAGGGCCTCTCTTCAGCTCCCGGGGACCCTCAGTGGGAGGGGCCGGCCGCTTCAGAGCCCTAGGAGGCTCGGAGGCACCAGCTGAAGGGGAAAAGATGGATACCTGGTAGACCCCGGGGGATGTCGCCCCCCCTGCTGGGCTGTAGCCCATGAGCAGGCCACCCTGGAGGGTCCCCTGTCTGACTGGAGGCTGTGAAGGGCCAGCCTCTGGCTCTGAGGATGGAGACAGCTCCGCCTGCACGTGGCGCATGAAGCCCCCCTTGGGTCAGGGGGGCCCCCCCACACGGCCTTTATGCTGGGCCTGGGCTGGGGGGCCTGGGGACATCTGTAGAAAAGAAAAACAGGAGGTCAGGAGAATCAAGGAGTCTTCTTTCTTCCAGCTGAGTTTCAGATCCTTCCTCTATCCTCAACAGATGATCTTGAGCAGTTTGTGGAGGGAAAGTTGTCCAAATCCCTGGAACATCTGGGAGGGGCACATGCTCCGCTCCAGTTTCTTACTGGATTTGCAATACCCCCCATCCCCCACCCCCGAGTGCTTTTCCTGGAAGTTACCCCGATGAAGAAGCCTCAAGCCTGGGTGTGTGTCTTCTCTTCCTGTCTGATGTCTTGTCCCTTTAGCTTGCAGTCTGGTCCATGCCCACTGCACCGGCAAGGTGACTGCCACCATTCCGTGCAGCTCCTGGGCTCAGTTGGACCCTGAGGGAAATGAGAAAATATAAGCCAGGATCCATGCAGCCAATGGTAAAATCCCCCCACTAATATGGGTTACTATCAGCACACACACCAAGACATCTTCCTGCTTTGGGACAAGCTCTTCAGAAACAGAAGAGGCAGGCTGGAGACCTAGGGCGTACGCAGAAAAATTAGGCTACCTGAGGACTCAAGAGAGAAGCAAGTCTTGGCTGACTGTGAGAAATGAGTAGAGGCAAGATGAATCACATGTCAGGGTCTCCATCTTGGGAACTGGCCCTGAATAATAGGGGATAAGATGCCCCAAAGATCAGAGAGATCCCATGTCAGCTAGTAGGTGGACAGGGCAATAATGTACTTCTCTTACTTAAGGCCACCGGGTTACACAACTCCTCTCCATATGTCTATCCAAAAGGGCAAATGCAGAGGTCACACAGATAGACACACCCCATCACACAACTACAGACCTCAGGTCAGCTCCAAGCCAGCCCTTCACATTTAAAATCCAGCTTTCCCCAGAAATCTGTTTTTAACAGAGAAAAGAAATCCAAATCGGGGCAGTGGTGGTGCTGGGATTGGTGGTACTCACCTTTAATCCCAGCACCTGGGAGGCAGAGGCAGGTGGATTTCTGAGTTTAAGGCCAGCCTGGCCTACAGAGAGAGTTCCAGGACAGCCACCGCTACACAGAGAAACCCTGTTATCCCCACCCTTAACCCCAAAAAAACAAAGAAATCTAACCAAAAACAAGTGGTGGAAGGAGAGAACACGGTCAGAAGGCACTTTCTAGTTCCCACCCCTCCCCCCAGGTCCTGCAAACCAGAGATAAGGAAGCAGTAAGCAGTCAACTGGAAACAACTGGAGTATCTCTCCATGCCCCTCCCCCAGGGCACAACCAATACTCAAAAAAAAAAGCTAAAGCATTTCTTTGTTGCAAAGTCTTCACAGACCATTAACCAATATTTCAGTTGAAGGCCAGCTATCCCCACTGTCATCCTTATTTGGTCAGCAGTCTGGGAGTACTACCAACCATAATGCCCTTTAGCATAATGCTAGAGGCTGAGGCAGGAGGATCTAGACCAGACTAGCTACATTTTGAGAGATCTTCTGTCAAAATCAAACAAACAAAAATAACAAAAAGAAACAAACAAAAATCAGGTTACAGCCAGCCTTCCCACTACACCAGACAGTTAAGGTCAGAAGGGGGTACAAGACATCCTATCTCAGATAAAACGCAAAACCAACAAACTAGCTGAGGGGTGGTGGCACACACCTTTAGTCCACACACTCCAGAGGCAGAACCAGGCAAATCTCTTGAGTTCAAAGCCAGCCCGGTAAAACCCCATCTCCGAAAAAAAAAAAAAAAAACAAACCCAAAACCAACAAATAAAACAAAATACCTTTTCCCACGCCTCTTTCGTGGATAGCTCAAAGTCACTCCCCTCCAAAAGATCTCTCTGTCTTCTAAACTTCCATAAGACAGTGTTATTAAGTACTTTCTGTAACCCGATGATACTTCTGTTCACTTCTGATTATGTCAGACCTGAGGACGGGTCTGTGTTTCTTCCCCAGCCCAATTTCAAGTTCAGGAGAAACACACATCAAGATTTAAAAAAAAAAAAAAAAAAGCCTAAATACTAGCACCAGTGATCTGGTCAGCAGTACTGACAGTGTAGAGAAACACTGTAGGGGTGAAGAGTAAAGAGATTAATTGTACAGGAGGAACTGCAGTTCGTGTGCTGGTAGGAGACAGAGAGAAAGACGACATTTACACTTAGAGACTGAGAAGCTCTCCTACATCAGCCATTGCCTTCCTTTCAGGCCATACTTTGCCATTTCACCAGGCCCCCTTTTGAATGAGATCCTAAGAATATTCTGGTCCTTCACGTCGGTGAGATGGCTAGAAAGCAGAGACCGTCAGTAGTCAGTAGTGGCAGTGTCATGAGAGTATAACCTGTTCTCGTTTCTTCCCTTCCTATTCTCCACCCAGGCTTTAAAGTTCAAGAAGGGCGTTTTCCTGAGCACCCCAATTTCCAGGTCATCTCAGTTGCCCTCCTGAGCCCTTGCCTTGAGGAAGCCAGGTGATGACATGATGCCCTACTTGACCCCAGCATGCCTGGCATCTGCTCATTAATCCAGAGCCTATTAGTTCCCTCCCTGTCCAGAGACGCTCGAAAACTCACTCCTCTGCCACCCAGCTTCAAGCTGACTCATAGGGTAGGACTGCAGGGATAGGGGACAGGCCAGTATAAGCCAAACCTTGCACTCCATGCTGGGGATGGGCAGCAGCTGGCATTAAACAGCTGTGCCAGACTGTGGCTGCCAAGGACTACAGCTCCCAACATGCCGAGAGCAAGGCCAGCAAAAACAACAAGTCCCAGAATACCATGAGGTCTGTCCCCTCAACTAGTTAGACCTGGGAGGTGGGAGAGGTTGTGGTACAGGAAGAATACCTAGGCTCATTCTATCCTTCTCTTCCAGTCTCAAGACACCCATTTTTACCGTAAGGAGGGTTAGGGGAAGAATTCCAATCCATGTGGTTTCCACTCTTATCCTAGGCAGAGTCTTGCTGCTCACTGCTTTACATTTTGTCCTCACACATGTCTACATACGCTAGGGTGACTGTTCCCAAGACCACTGCTGTGAGTAGAAAGGTCAATCTCTGCTTTCGCCCTCACTCTGACTCCTGGCCTAAAGCCCTTCACCCTTAATAGAGAGGGAGCAGACCTCAGAAACCCCTCCAAACTCAGACGGGGAGACTCACCTTGGCGCCTGGACTCCTTGTTCTGGACGATTCCCCCCACCCCCTGTTTAGCTTCCCAGGTCGGTTCTTATCCCTTCTTCACAGCCTGGGACAGGCCCCATACCCTGCAGAGGTTTTGGAGATCTGATCCTTCCACCTAGTACACACTCACCCCGCTCCCAAATTGGCTCCGCCGCGGTGGCCGCTGCTCCGGGCCCTTCCGTCCTGTCCCTGTCCCGGTCCCGGTCCCTCCCCTCGGATAAGCGGTCCCCCCTACTACGGGCCCCCAACCCAGACAAAGGGTGGCTTAGGCTGAGAGCCTTGCTCTGCTTGGCTCTTCTCTGATCAGCTTCGTGTGCAACACTAGCGGGCTCTGGCGTCCGCAGCCCCTCTAGCTGCTGTTGCACCCCTCCCGGCGACGGTCCCTCCCCGGGGCCGCCCCGGCTCCGCGCCGCAGACTCAGCTGCCCCTCTGACTCACAGGCCATTTCCTACCAGCTGATGGGGCCGCCCGCCCCGCCCAGCGCCCAGCCACCCCCAGCACTGCGACCACGGCTGCCACGCCCCCCTCAGACCACACCCTCCATGGGCAACAACTTTGTTCATTGGTCCAGTGGAGGCCAGCCTCTCTGCAACCTCAAGCGTGAGTCACGCCCTCTCCAAGGGGCGCACGCCTATTGGTCCACATAAGGGCAGGCCTACCCAATGTCGCCCCGCCCACCTCCTTAACCCTTTTTCTGTCCAAGTCCTAAGCAATTCTCTGCCCTGTCATTTAACCCCATTCAGACTTCATCCTCTCAGGGCTCAACAAATCTGTCTCCTCCACACTTCCTGTTCTGAAGTAAATTAATAGGAAGCTCCAGTGCTTTCACAGATACAGCTCAACAATCTCCAACTCATACCAAACCCAACCCTACATATCCCCAAACCTATTCACCCCCTCATCCTGAAACAGAGCTCCAAGTAAGAGGGTTGTTACTATCTAGTAAGCTTTCTACAAGAGCAGGGGAAAAAAAAAAGACCTACAATCATACTTAACGCCATCCATACTGAAAGATGGCACCCCCCCCCTTTTTTTTTGTCTTTGTTAGAGACCCCAGGAGGCTCCTGAGATAGGAATACATTTACATTTCAGGGACTCAGACCTTATTCTTTGTAGCTTAAAACTGTTCACAGATCAGGCTTTGGAGCACTCTTTGCTGACAGGCCTCTGCTCCAAGGTATTAGAGCATCCTAAGAAGTGAGTTAAAAGGCCTTCTGCCCAGAGTTAGTCTGAGACCAAGTTGGCCCTCATGACTCACTGCTCCCTCGAAACTCACCAAGCTCCCCCTGAGTCACCCGGCCCCAGGCCCAGCCCAGAGACAGCCAAATTAAGCAGCAGCAGAATCAGCATCCCTAACCTTTGTCCTTAGCTCTGTAAATAACCAGGGTGGAATTTTTGCAAGGACTGGGCATTCATAGACACTTTTTAGAAGGACTGCACTCAAGATAACCTGAGAAAATGGATAGCCTTGTCTACCTTGTCCTCTGAACTTATCAGCGAGTCAGACAGGTTGTCACCAACTCAGGTCTTTTCTCCCTGTCAGTCACAGAAACAGGGAAGAAACAGCAGAACCAAAAGAAGTAAAAGCCCATGCTTTGTCTATGCTATGAGCCTCCAGGACCGTCAGTTTATTACCAGACTGTAAAGAGAGCCCTCCCCTCCCTACTTCCTCTCTGGGTTCAACAATTAATACAAGCAAACAATAGTGCTCTAGGATTCTTTCTCCTTACCTCTAGCGAGTAGGAAACCCCTAAAAAAAGACCCCAGCTCCCTAAGATTGAATTCCACACTACAAAGGAGCAGGATTTTAAAAAGTCTCAAAGGCCTAAACACAAGTGAAGAATCAATGTGAGAATCTATTTGCTTAGCAAAGCTCACTAGGAAGACAGAAAGACAGAGCATCTTAGGAAAATCCTTGCAGCCCTCCTTTGTTCTGTCTAACTATAATTTCAGGCTTTAGTTTTCTACAAAGATCAGAGGGGGAACACTAAAGGAGTCAGGATAAAAAAATGTTCTAGGCCTCAGTATGCCCTGGGGAAAGGAGCATGGCTCAATCATGCATGAGGTCATACCTAGTTGCTCTAAACTCTTAGCTTGCATTTTTTGTTGTATTTTTAGAGCCAAGGTCTTGCTATATAACCTAGGCTGCCCTTGAACTCATGATCCTCCTATCTTACTTCCACAGTGGTGGAATTACAGGCTACTTGGGGGGGGGGTTTGTTTTCTCTCTTTGTTTGTTGCTTGTTGCTTTGTTTTCTAGCAGCTCAGAATGATAACTCCAGCTATCTCTTGGATCTGCCTCTAGTGCTGAAATTACTGGTGTGTGCCACTGGACACAGCCTGACCTAAAAAAAATTGTTTTAAGACAAGGTCTCCTGTAATTTAGGCCTCAAACACCCTACATGTCAGAGGATGATTGTGGACTCTTGATCTTTCTGTTCTCACCTCCCAAATGCTGACTTATGGTTTTTTTGTTTTTGTTTTGTTTTGTTTTGTTTTTTTTAAAAAAAAAATCTTTAGAGCCAGGCATGGTGGATGGCTCATGCCTTTAACCCTAGAGATAGGCAGACCTGAGTTCAAGGCCAGCCTGGTCTACAGAGTAAGTTCCAGGACAGCCAGGGCTACACAGAGAAACCCTATCTCAAACCAAACCCAAAGAAAAAAAAGTTACTACTGGGAATGGTTGCATATGCCTTTAATTTTAGCACAAAGGAGGCTGATCTCTGTGAGTTCAAGGCCAGCATGATCTACTTATGGAGCTCCAGACTAGCCAAGGCTACATACACAGTAAGGCCCTCTCTTTTAAAAAAGAAACAAACATTTTATCCTTCTCCTTCCTTTTCTTCAACAACATCATCATCATCATCATCATCATCATCATCATCATCACGTGTGTATGTGTGAGGGCAGGTGGGAGGACGACTTGGAGAATCTGGTTCTCTCCTTTCACTATGTGGTCACTATGGGTTCAAGGATTATAATCAGATCAGGCTTGCTGGGGCTTTTACACACAGAACCGTCTTACTGCCCATGTCACTTTTAAATACATAGCAGCTACCACTAGCTTACTTAATTTTTTGTTTGTTTTCCGAGACAGGGTTTCTCTGTGTGACCCTGGCTGTCCTGGAACTCACTCTGCAGACCAGGCTGGCCTTGAACTCAGAGATCAGCCTGCCTTTGTTTCCCGAGTGTTGACTGTGATTATAGGCATGTACCACCACCCAGCGTCTTCTTTTCTCACAAACAAACATAGTTTCCTCCTCCTCTTCCTCTTCTTCTTATTAGGCGCTCCACAAGAACAGCAACTTTGTTCTTTGTACTAACATCCTCTGAGACTGGTGTATAAAAGGTACTCAATAAAAATTTAGTGAAGTAAACAGTAGGTCAGATAATGGACAGCACTGTTAAAATTTGGATCTTACCTCCCGTTCTTTCACTATGCAGCTTTAGGGACCAGTTGTTGTTTTAGTTAGTTAGTTAGTTTGTTTGTTTTTACCACAAATGTGCAAGTTTGTAAAATGAGAGGTTCTGGGCTGGTTTTGGTGGTGCACATGTATAATCCCAATATCTGGGAGATGAACACAGATCAGGAGTTCAAAGTCATCATCTGTTACATAGTGAATTTGAGGCCAGCCTCAGCTACTAAAAAAAAACCCTGTCTCAAATGCAAAATAAACAAGCAAATAAGGATTCCTTAAACAATGGCCATGGAGGACTTCTACTGCCCTGGCTTTATAATCCTAATGGCTGCTGTACATTCTTGTTCATCACAGAGGATGGGCTTAAGCAACTGAATTCCCTGCTGCTGGCACTGAAGCAGAAAGGCTCCATACTCAGCCTAGCAAACTGCTGCCTTTTCTCTTTATGCCCCACCCACTCACACGAAATGCCCCAGCCCAGAGGAAGCCTGAAAGCCTCTGCCCTAGGCCCGCCCCTCTCTGATAGAGAGCGTCTGGGAAGCAGCGTTGCCATAGAAATCAGTGCTCCTCAAAAGGCTTCAGCCTGCCCTTCCTTACCCAACCCTACCCCAAGGCTTTGTCTGTCCTGAGCACCCCTCCCTTTCTCAGCCAGACTCAGCAACTGGGTGGCTGTATGAGAAGGCTGGCTTGGGGCCTCTTTCAGCAACACTGTCACACTCATTCAGTCATGGTGTGGAAGGCAGCCCTTCCCCACCCCCTCCAAGCCAACCTAGAGGCAAAAGGAACAGTGGCAGTACAAGTTCCTGGGCCCCACTGTCTGTTCTGATAGTTTACTTCTAAGCTTGGACTGTAGGAAGCCATTCTCTCTTCATCCCCTAGCTGGACTTCCCAGGTCAGTGCTCCACCTCTCAAAGCACATAGCAAAGACTTTCAGTACTTCTCAGCATTTCTCCTAGAGAACCCCCAAAACTGCTGAGGACCCTATGATTCCTCACCCAGGGAAGGACAAAGGTAGAGAAAATCAGTTTCTGGCAAGAGGTAAAACGTGGCTACCAGTCACTTGGCAATTACTGGCAGAGGTGGTGGTGGTAGTAGTGGGGGTGGAATCTGAGCCTCCATGCTGGTTATGAGTGTCTGGCCATTAAGTACAGAGTCAGGAACAGGTCATAGATCCTAGACTGGCAAGAACCAGGCCAGGCCTCAGTGTGAGGAAGGAAGTGGGAAATGAGCACACCCAGAACATAAGGGCAGGGCAGGGGGTGGGGTGGGGTGGGCAGAGACCAAAGCAGGCTTCTGTAGGAACAGGAACTAGGTTGAGGATTGACAGGAACCCAGTGACAGAAGGGTTCCCAGAGACACTTTGGGGAAGGAGCCCTAGCCTGGGCTAGCTACAGATTCAAGGTAGGATAAAGACACAGTCACACAAACCCTGGTGGCCAGCAGGGCCTGTCTGCTCTCTGTGTACCCATGCCAGAAGGTGGGGTCAGGAGCTCAGCAGCCAGTAACACTAGACTGGCTGCTTGTTCTGCTAAATGCAGCACCCTCACTCCTAGAACATAGTGCACAGATGTCTTCTGGGGTCCTTACAATGCAGAATGTTACTTTCTAGAAGTACTGAGATTCTCCCCAGCAGGAGGGGCTACAATCCCTGCCCTTCATACAATACCCCACAACCCAACCCCTCTTTCTCTACCCAACCCCATCTACTCTCCCACACACTGGAAAGCCAGCCCGTCTCCACCACATATACCCCCATTCTCCCGAAGTTCCTCCAAATCGTTCAAGTATCACCTGTAATCCTCCACATCATCAGACAGTGATCCTTTCCCCTAACTGTACCTCCCACTTTCACAAAGCGCTCCCGCCCTTCCCCCACAACGGCTCCTATAGTACACCTCCTTGCTCACACATTAAGCCCCCAACTGCTCCCCCAATCCCGCCTCACCCACTCCAGAGCAACAATCTCCAAATTCTTTTCTTCGCTAGCGGTGTCGGTGTCCCTACTTCAGGTCTGCCCAAGCCCACCTTCGGCCTTGTCTCTTTTGCCACACGCACCCCGCCCCACACCTGTAGTTCCGTAGGTCCTGTTGCACTTGAGAAGGTAGTAGATTGGGACAGTGACTGAGCAGCCCTCCTTGCAGTCTGGGACTGCAAACCTCTCCCCTTGGGTCAGAGCCCCGCCCCCGCAACGCCCCAACCCGAGTTCCCACCTTCCCGGGGCTGGTCCCCTTGCCCCGGTTCTTTAATCCCTCAGACTCCGCCTCTGTAACCTGACCACGCCCCTCCGCGACTCCGCCCCTTTCGCCTTCTTTGCATTACCCCAGGATCCTCTGCTTTCCTGAGACCCAACCCCTGGTTCCCGCCCCCGTTTGGTCTCTCCGCCTTTCACTGGGACCCACCCCCTCAGATTCCAGCCAGCTGGAACTCGTTCCAGGTTCCTTTCACAGGAACACTGTCCCCTCCAAATGCAGTGACTTTCATCCCCCGCCCCTTTTCCCGCCTGCCTCACCAGGGCTCACACGCTCCTTGGCCCGGGTCGGCTGGCTGTGATTGGCGCCGGCGGCCCCAACAGATGACGGAGGAGACAGAGTGATGGCTGCAGGTCGTCTGAGGTCCCACCCCGGCCACGTGCGGCTTCTGTGATGACAGGTCCAGAAGGGCGGGGCTTTGGCTGACCAGCTAGCTACAACCTCAAACTGACCAGATCCCGCGGCTAGTGGCAAGCCAGAACTCCCGGCAAAAGCTCGCTCTCTCTCTCTCTCTCTCTCTCTCTCTCTCCCTCTCCCTCTCCCTCTCCCTCTCCCTCTCCCTCTCCCTCCCCTCCCCTCCCCTCCCCTCCTCTCCTCTCCTCTCCTCTCCTTTCTACTGCAAACTGGCCTCTAGCTCGCTCTTCTTCTTCCTCTCCCTTCAAACTGCGGGGTTTCCTGAGATTGTCTTGCTGGTGTGAGCAGCTACTTGCTTGAAGAACTTGAGCCTCTATAAAGACTGCTGAGTTAGTAATGTGTATTTGCCCTAAAGGAAATCAGTGAGGGTTACAACATAGTGTAAAGTGATCTCAGGGGTCTGTAAAAAGTGGGAGACTTTGAACAGTGGGGCTTCAGGTTTGTTAAACTATGTGGTCGGGTCTGGATTCAGGAATGGGCAAAAGTCATATTTATTTCTGTTGAGGTGGCTCAGGGAAATGTGTGACCTTGTTTTGAAAGTGGGAGGCAAGACGCAGAGTGAGGGAAAAATATTTGCAATAGATTTCTCTAGCAAAAGAAGACTACCAAGAATAAACAAAGAGCTCCCTACAGATAGAAAAAAACACAAATGAAAATAAACGATACCGTTCCTTGAAATGTAAAAGTATCCACGTGGAGCTATGAAGACCTAGCATTGAAGAAGAAAAGTATTTTGCCTTTTAAAGGTACTGAAAAAATTCTGCGAAGTCAATGCTTTTCAATTTAATTAGGCCTTTGAATCCTCCACAGGATATACGGAGGGCAGAAAGATGTCCCCCACATACCAGTAGATGGCAGCACAGGACTCTTGCAGAACTTAAGGAGGGTACCCAAAGACCCAGTTTGGGACCTCCCTGATGCTTTCTTTTTTTTTTTTTTCTGCTGATGCTTTCATAGGGTTGGTTCTGACAAAGAAGTTCATGGAGGCTTTGATTCTTTAGGATTTGTAACTTTAGCTTTAGTTAACTGCGTGTGTGTGTGTGTGTGTGTGAGAGAGAGAGAGAGAGAGAGAGAGAGAGAGAGAGAGAGATCCTTTTGTCTCAGTTTGTGAGCTGGGATGGAGTGGTGAAGGGCACTGAGTGACAGAAACTGATCAATTCGACACCAAAGGTATGCTGCACAGCAGCAAACAAAAGAAAAAGAGAAAAGAATTCTCCACCTTTAAGAAATTTACATATGGGGTCTGGAGAGATGGCTCTGTGGTCAAGAGCATTTGTCCCTTTGCAGAGACTAGAGCTAACAACTGCCTGTAAGTCCAAATGGTGGGTTTAGCTTTTCTTTCTTTCTTCTTTCTTTCTTTCTTTCTTAGATGTATTTATTTACTATGTATACAGCATTCTACCTGCATGTATGCCTGCATGTATGCCTGCACATCAGAAGAGGGTATTAAATCTCATTATAGATAGTTGTGAGCCACCATGTGGTTGCTGGGAATTGAACTCAGGACCTCTGGAAGAGCAGCCAGTCCTCTTAACCTCTGAGCCATCTCTCCAGCCTGGTTTTGGCTTTTGCTAGCACCTGCAGGTGCATCTGCATAGTTAAAATAAATCTTAAAAATATACTTGGATAATTATATAAACACCTATATAATTAAGGTTGGAAAGGTTTTATGCAGTGAAAAAAAAGCACAGGGTTGAAGATACTCAGGTTTTCCTCTGAATTTTGGGTTTTTACTTACTATAGATTTAGATAAATTACATTTTGTTTGTAGATAGGACCTCCCTATGAATCCAAGATTGGCTTCAGGCCCGTGATTTTTGAATGTATGGTTAACAGCATTTGGGGACAGGGACAGGCAGATCACTCTGAGTTTAAGGCCAGCCTGGTTACATAGCAGTACAGCCAGGGCTACATAAAGAGACTTTGTGTTTGGGGGTTTTTGTTTGTTTGTTTGTTTTTGTTTTTAAAAGAGAATTGCCAACAGACTGAGTTTTTAGTGTGTGTTTGTGTGTGTGTGTGTGTATGTGTGTATGCTCCTACCATAGAACGCATGTGAATGTCAGAAGATAGATTAGCTGGAATCAGTCATCTCCTTCCTTTGTGGGGTCTAGGGACCAAACTCAAGTTTTCAGGCTTGCAAGCAAAGGGCCTTTACCCAGTGAGCCATCTCACCAGCTCTAGAACAACTTTCTTTTGAGATTTACAGAAATCTTGTAAAAAGAGGATAGTTTCCATACATACCGAAGACCCAGTTTATCATCATCATCATCATCATCATCATCATCATCATCATCTCAGGGGTGGGGATTAAACCAAGGGCACTGTACATCCCAGGCAAGCAGTGTAATTATTATCAAGCCCACTGATTATTAATATCATATGGCATATGGGTCATGATTTATGATGATTAAAGAAGGAGGAATAGTGATACAGTATCACTGAATCGCTGATTAAAATCAATGTTTTATACAGCTTCTTCGTTTATTTTTTCCCTGTGTCAGGATCCCTTCCAGGATTGGACATTATCTGAAGTCTCCTTGGCTCCCTTAGCGAGACAGCTTGACTGTTGATGACCTTTGAATCCCAACAGAATCTCAATCTCAGACTCCTGAGAACTAGAATCAAATATTCTCCTTTAGTCTGTTGAAGCAGAATGTTCCAGAAACCTGTAATCCCAGTACTGTGGAGATAGAGGCAGGAGGATAGAAGAGTTCAAGACCAGCCTCTGCTACTTAAACCTGTTGAAACAAACCTGGGTTGTAGGAGACCCTGTCCCAAAGGGAAAAAAGTTAGCAGCTGGGCAGTGGCTCAGAGGGTAAAGTGTTTGCTGTGTAAACACAAGGACCTGCATTTAGATGCTTAGCATCACACAGACGCCAGGCATGCGTCATGGCTCTGCCAACACATTAACTTTTCCCTGAAAGACCCACTTTCAGATTTCTGATTGAAAATAAGTATGAAGTAATAAATGTGTGTATTTTAGGCATGAAGTTTTTGATTATTTTTTTATGTTTATTTTTTTTTAAAAGATTTCTTTATTTATGAGTCCACTGTAACTGTCTTCAGACATGATGGAAGAGGACATCAAATCCCATTACAGATGATTGTGAGCCACCATGTGGTTACTGGGAATTGAACTCAGGACCTCTGGAAGAGCAGGCAGTGCTCTTAACCACTGAGCCATCTCTCCAGCCCTTGAGTATTTTTTGAAATATTACATTTATTTTATTTACTCTCTCTCTCTCTCTCTCTCTCTCTCTCTCTCTCTCTCTCTCTCTGTGTGTGTGTGTGTGTGTATTTACATGTGTGGGCACACATGCTGTAGCTCTTCAGGAGATGGCAGAGAGAATTTGGTTCTCTCCGTCAACCATGTGGGTCACAAGGATTGGATTCAGGCCATCAGGCTATGTGGCAAGCATTTTTACCTGTTGAGACATCTCACAGGTACCTTGATGATTTGTTATAGCATAACAGGAAACTAATATTGCCTCTGACATAGTTAAGCAGAGGGAACTGATAGGGCAATGTAAAAACTTCAGGTACCTGCTATGCAGGAAAACTGGAAAAATTATTTTTAAAAATCTTCACTGTTTGTTGGGTGGTGGTGGTGCACCCCCTTGATCCCAGCATCCCTTTAATCTCAAGAGGCAGAGGTAGGTGTTGGGATTCAGACCAGGGACAAACAGCTGAGGAGAATATTTTATACACCAAGTGGACCTGGTCTCCAGGTTCTCCCAGCATCCCTCAGTCCTTACCTGTTACAGGGCATGGCTGGCATACCCTACCCTCTGCCTTGAACTTTCCAGGCTTCCCCTCCCTCCCCCAGAAGCTTCTCCCTATAAAATGTAGACATTTTGGTCTCCCCTCCTCCTCTCTGCATTTTCTCTCTCCCGGAGTGCACATTGCTCTTTCTTTCTCTCCCCCCTTCCATTTCTCCCTCCCCATCGTGACTTCCCTGGCTTCATTCCTTGGTGTCAGTGAACCTACCCCAAAGTGGCTTTCCCCAATAAACCTGCCTTTAAATACTTTAATTTGGTTTGAGTTGGCTTATTTCATCATCAGAAAAGAACTTATCAGTACAAGGATCTCTGTGAGTTCAAGGACAGCCTGGTCTACAGAGTGAGTTCCAGGACAGCCAGGGCTACACAGAGAAACCCTGTCGTGAAAACAAACAATTCTCACTGTTCATATAGTCTTTGGAAATTGTCATGAGGGAAACCACAATACAGAGAAATATACATTTAGGTAAATATGTGTTTGTTTTATGTATTTGAGTACTCTGTCCCAGACACACCAGAAGAGGTAATCAGACCCCATTACAGATGACTGTGAGCCACCATGTAATGCTGGGAATTGAACTCAGGACCTCTGGAAGAGCAGCCAGTGTGCTCTTAACAGCTAAACCATCTATCCAACCCACGTTTAAAAAAAAAATCTCTGCTGATTACATGCGCTTTTATTGGGCATATACCTTGGGGCAGATTAGTTGAGTCACAGAGCATGTGTGTACAGTCTCTGTAAATACCGACAACATGTTTTCTTTTTAAAAATTTGAGGAGGAGGGGCATGGTGTTCCATGCCTTTAATCCCAGCACTTGGGAGGCAGAAGCAAGCAGATCTCTATAAGTTCAAGGGTAGCATGGTCTACATAGTGAGTTCCTGGCCAGCCAGGTATATAGTCAGCCTCTGTCTCAAGAAAACCTAAAATAAATAAAAAAATAATAAAAACATTTTGTTGTTATTAGTAGTTGTGTTGGTATTTTAAGTGTATGGGTGTTTTGCCTGTATGTATGTCTGTGTGTATGCCTGGTGCCTGAGGAGCCCAGAAGAGGGCATTGGGGACTCCCAGGACTGGAGTTACAGAGAATTGTAAAAAGCCCTGTGGGTGCTGGAATTGAACCTGGGTCCTCTGGAAGAGCAGCCATCTTAACTGCCCTGCCCCCAGCCAATATAGTTTCTTGAAGAAATTGTAGCAGTTCCAATTCCTAAGGCAACAGATGAGGGAGGCAGCTGCTTGACATTTTGGCCACCCTTCCCCCTTGCCAGTGCTCCGTGCCAATCTTTTTCATCTATTTTAGTGTACATGGGGATGTACCGCCATGAGGATTTAATTCAATTTCCCTGTTTGAGGTAGACCTTTGTGAGTTTGAGGACAGCCTGATCTACAGAGCTACTTCCAGGAGAGCCAAGGCTATACAAACTCTGTCTCAATGTCTCTACAAAAACAAAACAAGAGTTCACTGGGGTGCAGCTGGCTTTGAGCGCCAAGTTCCTCCTATCTCAGCCACTAACATACTAGGTTAGAATCTAGCTTTAGTTAGGTCTTTCTTTTCCTTTCTGGGTGTGGATGGAACCCAGGGCCTTGCTCATACTAGCTACATGCTCTACCACTGAGCTAGAACCCCAATCTCTTTAATGGTGTCTTCAATGAACTTACATTCTCAACTACAATTACATCAACTTGTTACTGGAATCAAGTCTGCTCTGTTCTGCTGAAAACCCAGAAGTCAGATACTGGTGAAAGGAGCAGGCTATGGGAACACATACTTAAAATCCCAGCACCTGCAAAGCTGAAACAGGAGACTTGCTACAAGTTCAAGGCAGCCTGGAGTACACAGTACTTGATCAGTCAGAGATAAGTAGCAAGACTTTGTCTCCAAACAACAAAAGAAATGGGTGAGAAGGACACAGGTCTAACTAGGGTTGGCCCAGGGGGAAACAGAGGAGACATTTCCAGGGCAAACTTCTATCTTCAAGGGCCTGGAAGTACAAATGGCTTTTTGGGGCACACACACACACACACACACCCCAAACAAACAAAAACTTCTCAAAACTGGTCTGCACCCTAACCTCCTAGGGCAGCATCTGTGTGTATATCTGGTTTTTTGTTTGTTTTTTTTGTTTTTGTTTTTGTTTTTAGATAAACCAGTTTCTATGAACTTGAGAGGAGACTTTACAGAGAACATTCTATGAAAGGGACAGATGGCGCTGGAGAGATGGCTCATCAGTTCAGAGCATTGGCTGTTCTCTCAAGCATTGACCTGGGTTCAATTGTCAGCACCCACAAGGCAGCTCAAAAATATAACTCCAGATCCAAGTCATCCAATACCCTCTTTTGGCTCTGTGGACACTGCAATATATGTATATACATATATATACATACACAAACACACAAACACACACACATATTAAAGAAAAGAGTAGTGGTTACCTGGTACAGCCAGGTACAGTGGCGAACACTCTAACCCTAGTGTTTATATGAAGGCGAGAGCACAATGATGCTATCTAGGGTTACAGGAACAGGTTTATTTCCTCTGCCAATTAAATTCGGGAAAGAAGTGTTACTGAAGATCTGTGGGGGGGGGGGGCAATCCCAGCATAGCCATTTTACTGCATCAGAAAACTGGGGTCCTCTCTTGGGGTTCTTTGCTTCATTAATAAAATAACTACAAATGGACTCAAACAGGAGCTCAAGTACAATTTATTAGAGTTTAAGAAGACCAATCCCAGGGTATGTGAATGAAAAGAAAGGAATAAAAAGGTAACGGATATGACTGCTCTTCTACACGGTGAAGGCTTATTGTAGTATGTGGGGAGCATACTCAGAAGCAGGGACGTCTGGGAGAGTCCAGGGTGGTCGTGACCAGGCTGAGCTGTGCATGTGGAGAGGGGGAGGGGAAAGGAGAGGGGAGAGAGGAGAACCAGGTACAGCAGCCAGGAGGCCCAAAGGTACAAAGAGTCGGTAACCAAAACAGTTGGAGAATACTGGCAAGAACAGCACAGCCCCTGGGCTGGAGAGTTTAAGGTAGGGGGCAGGCTGTACCAGCCAGGAGGGCCCTGTAATAGGTAGAGACTGAGGGATGCAGGGCGAACCTGACAGCCAGGTCCGCTTTGATATGTTAAATAGGCACCTCAGTCCAGGGCTGATACTTCACAGTAGGCAAACTGTAGAGATTATAGCATCTGATAC